>JAJAGP010000156.1:0-182467 GCA_025084515.1 Ancistrus triradiatus
TCCTGTATGACCTCCCTACAACGCCTGGGCATGCTTCTGATGAGCTGGCGGATGGTCTTCTCAGGGATCTATTCCCAGACCTGGAATAAAGCATCCGCCAACTCCTGGACAGTCTGTGGTGGATGGAGTGAGACATGATGTCCCAAATGTCCTCAATCGGATTCAGGTCTGGGGAATGGGCGGGCCAGTCCATAGCTTCAATGCCTTCATCTTGCAGGAACTGCTGACACACTCCAGCTACATGAGGTCTAGCATTGTCCTGCATTAGGAGGAACCCAGGGCCAACCACACCAGCATATGGTCTCACAAGGGGTCTTAGGTTCTCATCTCGGTAGCTAATGGCAGTCAGGCTACCTCTGGTGAGAACATGGAGGGCTGTGCGTCCCTCTAAAGAAATGCCACCCCACACCATTACTGACCCACTGCCGGTCATGCTGAAGGATGTTGCAGGCAGCAGATCGCTCTCCACGGCGTCTCCAGACTCTGTCACCTCTGTCACATGTGCTCAGTATGAACCTGCTTTCATATATATATATATATATATACACACACACAATGGTGTGGAAAAGTGAAGAACAGGTTTTTTTTTTGAAGAGCAGGTTTCCTATTTTTTTTGCATATTTGTCACACATGTGGCGAAGACATGGAACAGTGGTGAACCTTACCAGGAGTGGCCGGTAGACCAAAATTACCCCAAGAGCACATCGGCGATTAACCCAAGAGGTCACAATAGACTCCACAACAACATCCAAAGAAATGCAGGCCTCACTTACCTCAGTTAAGGTCAGTGTTCATGCCTCCACCATAAGAAAGGGACTGGGCAAAAATTGCCTGCATGGCAGAGTTCCAAGATGAAAACCACTGCTTAGCAAAATGAACATTAAAGCTCGTCTCAATTTTTCCAGAACACATATTGATGATCCCCAAGACTTTTGGGAAAACATTCTGTGGATGACGAGACAAAATTTGAACTCTTTGGATGGTGTGTGTCCCATTACATCTGGTATAAAAGTAACACAGCATTTCAGAAAAAGAACATTATAGAAACAGTAAAATATGGTGGTGGTAGTGTGATGGTCTGGAGCTGTTTTGCTGCTTCAGGACCTGGAAGACTTGCTGTGATAATTGGAACTATGAATTCTGCTGTCTACCAAAAAATCCTGAAGGAAAATGTCCAGCCATCTGTTCATGACCTCAAGCTGAAACAAATTTGGGTTCTGCAGCAGGACAACGATCCAAAACACACCAGCAAGTCCACCTCTGAATGGCTGAAGATAAACAAAATGAAGACTTTGAAGTGGCCTAGTCAAAGTCCTGACCTGAATCCTATTGAGATGCTGTGGCATGACCTTAAAAAGGACGTTCATGCTTGAAAACTCTCCAGTGTGGCTGAATTACAACAATTCTGCAAAGATGAGTGGCCAAAATTCCTCCACAACACTGTAAAAGTCTCATTACAAGTTATCACAAACGCTTGGTTGCAGTTGTTGCTGCGAAGGGTGGCCCAACCAGTTATTAGGTTTAGGGGGCAATCACTCTTTCACACAGGGTCATGGGGGGTGGATTTTTTTTCTCACTTAACCTCCTGAGACCTCGCGTCTAGATAGAGAGAGAGAGAGAGAGAGAGAGACAGATGCGCCATTTAACGTCCACATTACGTTCTGAGAGACAGGATGTTGATCGAAATGTGCAATGACCGGACATTGCCATAGTCGCGTAGCCTTTTTAGGCTACTGCAATGTAAATATAAAGAGTATTTTCACAAGAACATTTTAGAAATGTCTGATAACTACAAGACTCAGTGTGCAGTTATGTGTAAGGCAGATATGCAATAATTACAGATCTGGTTTTATTAGACACTGGGTCTTGCCACAGGAGGACACAAAAGTGCTCTCTCCACTGCCCTATAAAAAGGGTTTCGGATTCTACTTTTGGGTTGTGTACCTCTTGGTGAGAGATCATTGACTGCTAGACATGCCTCTTTGACACATTTGCCCACAGATGCCTGTAGATCCTGCACAATCCTTGGTTGCCCATAGCTGGTGACCCGGATGGTCCAATAAATCCACCAAAGGCAGGATGGAAGTGCTCACCATGAGGCCTCTATACTTGAACCCAATCGTCATCGGATACGAAACAGAATCTGGATTCTGTATGATACGGTCCCAGTCCATGGCAGCCCAGGTTTCTTATTCATTCCAGAACTGCAAATGAAGGGGTCAGTGGCTGACTGTCAATGGCAGGACACATAAATGGGTGATTTCACAATACATGTATTTCAAAAAGCATTTTGTGATGGTACTGCTTGTTTTGCTTTCTCTGTCTTCAAATACCCACATAAATGCTCAATTGCACTGTCAGGTGACTGTGGAGCAAAGTCCATGAGAGTCAGCACTCCCTGATCTTTTCTGGTCTTTAAGCAGTTGTTTCAAAGCTGTTCCACTGTATAAAGCAAAGCTGTTCCACTGTATAAAATGTCTGTCTAATATATGCAAAAGTTCTTGCTTGATGTGTTAGACAAATATCAAACCGTGTAATTTAATAACTTCATGTATCCATCTTTAAATATAGAACTATTAGATAAAATGTATTACATTTTGTGGCAATTGTTAAACTGCCTATTATGACAGATATTTGTTACTACAATTTAATAATTAATTGTGCCTGATTGCTGCTCTACCTCTTCCCACAGCTAGCTTGTTTAAAATAATGTACTCATTTAACTAAATGGCCAAAAGTAGACTTACTTAAAGCTAGCAACACCCATTGCTAACAAGATTGCTTAAATTCATTTACTGATTAAAAATGTGTTTTATCTGTGTTTTAATTAAGTGATGAAGGTGATACACTTATAACATATGTTAAACCACTGCAGTGCTGTATTGCCAAGACTCCTGAAAAGTATCCAGCCTTTAGCTTGAAAAGTGCACATAGATTATTAAAAATGGCTAACAAGCATTACTCCCATTTACTCTGGCTACTGGTCAGATACATATTCATTCATTTTAATTCATTTACCAGTGTTATGCAGTATAGCCCAAGCAGTACCTGCTTACTTTGCAAATTCGCTTGTCACACACTCAAAGGTATGAATGGCCAAATGACCAAATGTCCCTAAAACCAAACTGTGGGTGATTTGAGTTTTCAGTGCACTTGGCACCTGGTTGTGGCGTAAACTCCTTGAGACAATGGAAGACAATCAGACCAAGCTTGGAATTATGGGGCGGTTTTGAATGGTTTAGGTTGGGCCTCTTAGTTCCACTAAACCAAGGGCACAATTGTATAATAATGGTATTATCATGGTATAATATTTAATGAGATATTACATGTACATTGAACGGTTATGAAACCAATAACTGTTACAGTCCAGTAGTGGCAGCTTGACAGTGCTGGGACATGAAACCTTCACATTCTGTTTAATAGTCTAGTATCTTAACTGCACAGACACCGCATTTCTCATGAACTGTGTCTAAATGACTTTGTGGCTGTAGTGAGAAAGTACTTGACAGGCCTGTACAAAGCCCTTAACTCAAAACCCTTTCTACACCTTTGGGATGAATTGTAATGCAGATCTTATCACTGAAAAACATGGCCTGACCTCAGTAATGCTCTCATTGCTGAATGGAAGTGAATCCCAATAGTCATGCTACACAATCCACTGAAAAGCATGGCATTTTATAAAAGTGCTTAGAGCAGCAACTGAGAAACAACTCCGTATTAATGACCTTTATCTGTGACGTTTAGTTATAGTGTGTCAACAAACATTAGGCTATTTGGTGAGTAGGGCTTTGAAAGCTGTTTTACAGTAGTGGGAAGGTGCAGTTACTGAATTAAAACTAATACAAGAATGCTAATACTAGGCAGGTGCACTGGAAGATGTTTAAATGGGGGGATTGACCTCGGACTCAGCCTGTGTGGAGTTTGCATGTACTCCCTGTGTCCGTGTGGGTTTACTCCGTGTGCTCCAGTTTCTCCAGTTAGATTAACTGATTACGCTGAACTGGCTCCAATCTAAGTGTGTATGAAGAGTTTCGATATAACATTGTGTGTTGATGGCTGCCATTGAATAACCATCAATGCTGAAAGCAACAAAAAACAAGTCGAGCAGCAAACCAGTAAACCCCTGTCTTACCTGGAATATTGTTGCATTCCATGGTGTAACTAATGAAGATGCCAAATGTGTGGGCAGCTTCATTAGATTATTAGTGGGAGCTTCCTTCACCTGTTCTTCAATTTATGTGTTTTCCAAACAAATATTTACCATAATATCAAATATAATCATAATATATTGATCATAATATTATTTTAATCACAGGTACGTTTTAGTGCCATACTAGGTTAAGACATATTGAGAAGCTTCTCAAGATTCTTTCTTTGTCACATTTTTGCCATGACCATATATACTACTTTGTATCACAAAAATTGTGTAAGATCTTATGTTAAAAATTAATTCTATATTGTACATATGTACTCTAGGAGGCTGCTCTATGGGATTATCTGTGACCTACAGTGCCTATTTCACCCCTTTGTATTAGTTACTTTGTCTTGCAACAAGAATTCAAATCCAATTAAAACTATTTGTTTACAAACTTTGCCTCACAACATTCAAGTAATGAGAAAAATTCAATAGTTCTAAAAATTAATAAAACATGGAAACTGTAATAAAAGGATTACAAAAGTGATCAGCCATGTATTTCAATACTTAGCAGAGCTTAGTAGCTTTGATTACGCTAACTTTGTCTCCACTAACTTTGCACTCCTAAATATAGTTCGATTTTCCCACACCTTTTTGTGAATTGTTTAAGTTCAGTAAAATTTTCCCCTCAGTCCTCACCAATTGCCCAGAAGCAACTGTCACTAACAAACTCCTTCCTCAACATAATGTTGCATTTTGGGAGTTATGATGTGTTTTTCATAGCAACGTTTGTTTATTTTTTCTCAAATTTTAGCACAACTTTTCCTAGTTGGGGGTCACAGGGGCCCTGAGTAGGGAATCTATTGTCAGTCTGAATCCTCCAAGGTTTTTTTGTTTTTGGGTTTTTTTTTAAATGAGACACATTGTCACATTTTTTCAGAAGATTTTTTTTCTAGCCACACTAACAAACTTAAAATTGTTGTCACATGACTCTGACTGGTCAATCTCAGCCGGAATCAGTTATTGGATACCAGTGTTGTTCTTTATTTGGTAGTTAAAAGACCATATGTCAGAAGGAATAGATAGCCGTAAAGCTAAACATGATTGTTTATCACACTTCTCTTTTTTCATGGAACCTGACTCACAACACATCTTTAAGTCTTATTACTCAGATGTATTTTCAGATCTCATTTTTTGTAGCAGACCTAGCAACTGTAATGGTTATTTAATTCCTCTACCCCTGAAACAAGGCAGAGGTTTTGAGAAAGGACAGTGCAGGCTTGCAGAACCTGCACTGAGATTCGTACAGCACAGTGTCAGTGCAGCAACAGCTGGGGAATGCTTCAGGGACAGTTTTAAAATTGGATCTGCCATTTCTGAAAATGGTACTACTGGTAAGCTGCACCTCAGCATACTCTTTTGATTTTAGAGTGTGGGGGTTAGCCATACAGACTGATGAAGATAAATTACAGGTACAGTCCTCTGGTGAAGTATGATGAGGAGAAGACCATCACCAGATACACTGCATTAAGTAGTGATTGACAATTGATTGATTTCAAGTAAATCCGTAAAGTACTCAAACATGCATGAAATGAAGTATTACCTGGTATTTAAAATGGATATTTTAATTGTTTGGATTTAAGCTACTCACCAACAAAACAACATGTGCATTTGAAATGAGACGCTTTCAGTAGTGTTACTCTAAGAGAAGAGACTGTAAAACATTTTGCAAATCCATTTCAGAGCTCATAAGACAGGCATCACCAGCTGATTCAACAAATGCACAGCAAACAGTAACACAAGGGCAGTCAACACACAAGATAAACAAGAAATGGACAAGGTCCTATGTACAGAAGATGAAGCACTGGCTAACAGTATGGCTCAGATTTGAATAAATAAACACATGGAAGCATGAGACCTGAAGACCTTGAATGCACAGGAAGAATATATTTAAAGGTCATGCTTACAATTCTGGAGAGGATCAAATTTGGAGGACAGATGAAGTTAATGCAGAATTGGAGGTTGCAGCAGCATTAGCTACTGGTGTTCCAGTGAAGATAAAAGCTGTGTTAGAAAAATGTCAATTCATGTAAGAATTTTATAATACTTTTAATACTCTTCATCAATTCAGTACATCAGTTCTGGAAAATGGTTTGAATCAAGAATATTTGGATAGCATGAGACATATTGGCATTAATTATTATGGAGAAAGTCCTACCTCATTCCTGCATATCCAGAATTCCAGCTACATTCAATGATATCAACATAATATAACAGCACAGGAGACATTCTGATTGGCATCCCTGACTGTTAACTGCATATTGTTATATGTGAAGTCATCTGTCTTTGACTGGTGTGTTGGTAGGTGATGGGTCCCAGGGCAAGAAAGGGGGCTGGTAGCCTGAAACACACAGAACGGGGTTTAAAGCCCATGGAGGAGCGAGTTAGGGAGTTCTGTGCAATCTCTGCCAAAGGGAGGAAGCAACTTTAGTCCACTTGTTCGCCTTGGCAGCAAATGTGCAGAAACTTTCCCAGTTCTTGGTTGGTGCACTCACACTGGCTGTTAGTCTGGGGATGGTAAACAGATGTCTGACTCGCACAAATGCAAATCATTTCTCTAAATGACCACCAGACCTCAAAAGTGAACTGGGGACCTTGAAGTGACCCAGGGTGCTAGAAGATCTGATGGAAAAAAAGTTCTGCAGTCTGAAAGGCAGAAGCCTATTGGTATCAGAGGACAGATTTTATGGACGGGAGAAGCGATCAACTATGGCGAGTGTTGCAGAACGGCCATCCATTTTAGGCAAATCCATAATGTCGAAATGACATAAGTCAAGAGTGATATGTGACTGGGGTGCTCAGAGCTGGAGGAAACTGTTGTAGCTACTTGATGGAAACAGGCTGTGGCCATTCCTAGACTGTCTGTACCTTGTTGTCATCCCTGATGACCCTGGATGGGGAGATGACATCCCCAAGAAGGTGATGGGCAACCAGGACTAGCAGAAATGGATACGAGTACTTGCGGGTGATGGGTATGAGTACCCTATAATCATTACAGGCCCATAAACACCCATCCTTCTTCTGGGTAAAGAAGACCCCTGCAGCTGCTGGGGAGGTAGAAGGACAGATGAATCCATCCAAGGTGTTCCAAAACATAATAATGTATCCCCTGGGTTTACACAAGAGAGGCAAGATAAACCTGGGAGTGTGGAGGCATAGATTCTTCCAGGAGTTCTGTGGCACAGTCAATGTGGGGCAGTTCAGTGAATACTAAATACCACTGTGAGGTATGTTTCTGGGCAATGGAAAGGGAGTGCTCAATGCTGAGACAGAGGTCTCCACAGAGGTTCCACAGGTTGGCACCACTTCCGAAGCAGACCAACATCTAGTAAGTTCCCATGGTCACCAGACTCGATCAGAGCTAGAACAGAGTCTCATCAGCACTATGCAAGAGTACAGGCAGTAAGAATGATTGATTAGAAACAGTGAAAGAGAACACACTCATCTGAGATGGGTGCAAGGAAGAGTCTGCATGCTGAGAGGAGGACCTGGGGCTTCATTTATAAAACTGCGTGGATTATGGAATGAAAGTGACCAGAAAATGGCGTGCGCACAAAAAAATGAGATTAATAAAATGTTGCGTACGCTTACCAGAACAAAGTTTCCACTTTATAAATCACAATCTTCTTCAAAATGTGCGCAAGTGAATGAGTCTCATGTTCCACCTCCTTACCGCCCACGTATCCATAAACGCTCAATGCAGATTACTTCATGAATACTTAAATAGAGTGTGCCCCATCCATTGCTGAGTGGAATAGTGGTGACAATAGAGGAATGAAAGGCAAAAGAGAAAACATTTGTAGAATGTGAGGTGGAAGTTTTTGTTTCAGAGATCAAGGCAAGAAAAAAATGTGTTGTTTGGTGGCCTCGGTAGTGGCATCACCAACAAAAGCAAGTTATTTCTTTATAAATCCCAGTTTCTGTCTGAGACATTGCATGCCACATTTCAAGATTTATATATTTGTAAATGGAGCGTACACAAAAAAATGGGTCTGAAATGCGCACGCACAATGTCTCAAATGAAAACTCTTCCTTTATTTGAAGCCCCTGGTCTGACATATGCTGGACCAAACTGAACAGCAGGATATCTGGTGTTTACTTGAGCCACAGCAGAAGCATCGACCCTCCGCACGGCACCATCACTCAGCCTCCCAGGCCTGGGTGACGTCGACCCACATGGGAGACTCTTCAGGGGGCGAATCAGGCACTGATACTGGAACAGGGTGTTGGAACAGTGTCGTGAGGAGAGAAGCTGGTTCAGCTGGATCATCAAGCAAATGAGTCAGTTAAGGCCAGTTCCTTTTGGAGGTCCTCTTGCAACCCATGCAAGAAGAGGGAGGTAAAGGCTGTCTCATTCCACTCACTCTCTGTAGCGTAATCTGCCACAGAGCGAGGTCCCTGGGTGAGACGCAGTAGGAGTTCTCCACTACGAGGGTGATCAAAAACTGCTCAGAAAGTGTCCATGAACTATTAAAAAATACCACAAATATACGAGGCAATTGCTGAAAGCTGTTTCAAAGAATCTTCATTTGCAAATTGGGTATAACCAGAGCGACTGGAAATCAAGACAGATAATCTAAACTCATAAGGCAACCAGAATGAAAGGAAGATGCTCAGTAACAAGGTTGTGCAGTTTGTAAGGACAATGAAATTTAGCAAAAAGAGTGAGAAAGAGTGCCGTATAAGTGTCCCTGCTAGCTATCTGCTGAGTGGAATCCAGTGCGCATGACCAGTACAGGAGTGGATTGGAATGAGGAAGTGAATGATGTGTCAGGAGTGAAGCATGCTGGGAAGTGTAGGGCTGGTGTGATATGGTTATGACAAGCAGGAGTTTACATGTGTTGTATTACAAATTTATGTTCGACTATGGTTTAACAGAACACTGATTTGCATTTAACTACAACCCCAAATCAGAAAAAGTTGGGACAGTATGGTAAATGCAAATAAAAAATATATGCACTGTTCCTTACATTACCTTTGACTTTTAATTCATTTCAGACAGTATAAACCCAATATATTTCAGGGTTTTTTTCTGGTCAACTTCATTTCATTTGTTAATAAACATCCATTCCTGGATGTTTGTTGTTCCTGGACAGGGATTGTGGTAGCCCAGTGGTTAAGGTACTGGACTATGGACCAGAAGGTCCAGGGTTCAAATCCCACCTCTGCCCAGCTGCCACTGTTGGGTCCTTGAGCAAGGCCCTTAACCCACAATTGCTTGGATTGTAAGACTGTATCAATTGTAAGTCGCTCTGGATAAGGGCGTCTGCTAAATGCTGTAAATGTAAATGGATGTCAGACCTGTAATATATTCCAAAAAATGTTGGTTTAATATGGTTAGAAAAAAACAGTTTATTATAATCATGATTTGGAATAATCATGATTTGGTCCATGCCCTTGGCAAAAGGCATTTACACTTCTGTGATGGCAGCTTTAATACAGAAAAGTACACTGAGATTTTAGAGCAACATAAGCTGCCTTCAAGATGACATCTTTTCTAGGGACGTCTGTGCATTTTGCAACAGATCGAAAAAGTTACGACTGAAATATGTAAATTCCTCTGTAAGTCTTTTTTTGAGGAAAATAGTTTTTTTAGTTTGTTTTATAGCCATAAATAGTCCCTGTCCTAGAATGTATTGCAGGCCTGAAATGCAGGAATGGAGGTTTATTAACAAATGAAATTATGTTGACCAGAAAGACCTGAAATATCACAGGTTCATACTGTCTGCAATGAAATAAAAGTCAAAGGAAATGTAAGGAACACTACACATTTTCTGATTTGGGGTTTTCTTGGCATTATTTTGCTTGTACAATTAAAAATACATTTAGCCCATCTGAGACAGCAGCAGTATACCTAATTTATAAGGACAGACTGCAAGACTTGTTACAAATGAAAGTCCAGAGCTCATATGGCACACAAGGTCAAAGATCCAACAAATTCACAGCAAGAAAGTGCAGTTCAAAAGTAAGGAATACAAGAAGCAGAAAAGGTCCTGTATGCTGGACACCAAACACGTGTTTGGCAAATCACATGTAGGTTTGGAAACGTGTCAAGTAAGCAGACGTTCATCCTCAAAAGCTAATTGTATCAGCTATGTACACTGCGCTATTTCTATGTAATTATAGTAGTGTAATTATAAAACGTGCTTATTTCAGACTCAGTTCCCTCACAATAACTGACTGGCCAGAAGAAGATTTAAACTGGTGAGGCTGTGTTTTCGAAGCTTTTTTATTGCAATATCTTTGCTTAAGGGCATTCAGCATTCAGAAGTTCGGCCTTCCAGCTATGTCTAACAATACCAAATCTTAGTATCATGCAAATAATTAATTACACCACTCTGTTTCAGGTACAGCAGTAGAATTTATAACATCCATGTTAGATTTATGTCCTTTTTTATATCTGAATCAGGCAGCAATTATGAACAAGATGAACTGATGAGAATGGCTGATAAATGACAGTATGCCACGAGAGATATGACATTTCCCGTACACATTCTGTTCATGACATCTACTTTTTCTGTTTACTATTTATTTGGCATTTTGTGTGATGATTTCACGAACTTGCGCTATTAGAAGCAGCAGAGGGACAATGGCTGCGCCCAAGCAGTGCACATATGAAAGGAAAGCAGGGCCTCGGGGCACTGTTTACCAACCAAGTCAGATTTTCCTCCTTTTTTACCGAGACAAGCTGAGGTTCACCTTCCCCCTGTGAGTCTCACATTCTAATTCCGCTTCATCCACAAGCCATTCAGAACTTGCTGGACTGGAGGCTTTTATGCAAATCTTTGCACCAAAACCATGTTCACATGCCCATTTGCCAATCCAGGGAAAACACACTTCAAACAGAAGCCATTAATTCGACAAAAATTGAGAAGAGTCGCCATTATTGCTTCTACAAGCTGGAGGGCACAACTTGTAAGTGGCAATAAAGAAGCTCGTCTGTAAACACAGAAAAAAGTCAACCTCATTCAAACAAAGTTTACACACACTGGGGACCATTTGTATTTTTTTAAACAAACATCCTTGATGGTGCTGGAGCAGACAGGCTACCTCTACTGAAGTGACTTCTTCTTCTTCTTCTTCTTCTTCTTCTTCTTCTTCTTCTTATTATTATTATTATTATTATTATTGACACTTGCAAATGGTCAGTAATATTATCACCAGCTTGTTCTTGTCTCAAAAGCTATCATAGGGGTTGACAGTTTATTGTAAAGATTTGATTACCTCCCAAAGACACCCAACTGTTTAATGCAAACGATTAAGCTGAGCCAAATCTCATAACTGGAAAAGGCAGATGCTTTCCAAAAGCAAAGATGTTTGCATTGCAAAATACCCTTATGTACTGTGAAAGCATATTTTTTTCATCCTAATGGTAAATGTGGGTTTAAGAGAGCAGTTTATTTCAATATATTAAAACAAATTGCACCGCATGAGCTTTTTCTTAGTACTACATTCCAATAAAAGTGTACTAAAGGAGGCGGTTTCCTCACAGGGACATCATTTTTACTGTTGATGCAGATTGAGGCCCGTTGTACATTTGAGGGTAAAATTACATAATACTGTATACTGAGCAGAAAAGGCAGCATGAAGCAAACATGGGTAGTGGGTCTATGGACAATGGGTCAAAAGGAATTACTATTAATCAATTTACTTCACCTTTCCTGTACATTTAAGATAGTATAGTGGAACCAAACGTCTGATATCACTAATGAAAGTGCTTATAACTTCTATAAGTCTATAAAATCTAAGTCAAGTCAAGTCAAGTCAGATTTATTTATATAGCGCTTTTTACAATGGAGCATTGTCTCAAAGCAACTTTACAGGTTTAGATTATCTCCTAATAACTACGTCCAATCCCAAATTGAGCAAGCCTAGGGCGACAGTGGCAAGGAAAAACTCCCTAGTTCTAGGAAGAAACCTTGGGAGGACCAAGACTCAAAAAGGGACCAACAACCTCCTTGGACGAAGTGAAAAGTTGAATCTCCAAAAACATTTGAATACATTTCTGAATTAGTCAGTATTTAGTGTTTAGTATATTCAACATTTTGTTGTACTTGAGCTGGCATGGACCTCTCAAGTTTGTGAATAAAAGTATCTTATGAAAAATTGTACTCCAGTACTGCATTATTTACATAAGGTAAATCAGATAAATAAATTCCACACACAGTGGAACCTCGGTTCTTGTTGTTAATTCAGTCCAGAAGGCTTAGTGTAAATTGAATTAATCTGTTACAGATTCCCAGAAAATGCGCACTGTATAAGGTTACTGTCATATGCAATAATTCAGTTGTATTGTACAGGTTCTCCCTGACTTACGTTGGGGATATTTTCTAACAAATCCATCATAAGTCAAATGTATCATGAACTGATTATGTAATGATTAGTAAGTTACTGTTTAAAACACTTACATTAACCTACAGTTGGCCAAAATCATTAACACAAAGCTTATTTTATAATAAAGTGATAAAATACCTCATTTCATTTAGTGAGTAAGGGATTGAAAGTGAAAAGTAAAAGCAGAATCACTTATTCTATTGATGAACTCCAGGCACTATCATAGCTGCTAATGTTGTAGCCTGTGTTCTGGAGCATTCAATTCCAGTTTGGTTGTCAGTTGGCTCTTATAAACGACCCTTTTTATGACCATGGAGACTTGTTTGCAGTAAGAATAGTGTACTGTAGATGTAAAAATAAAGAAAAACACAACAGAAATAGTGTAGCTTTCTGATTAACTGCTGTTGTGAATCAGAATCACTGAATCACTGTGTACTGAAACGTGAATCATGAATCGTGAATCGAGTTTTGGCAAAAATGAGTCTCGTCGCTTGACTCATTGTAGAAGTTTAAGCAAATGCCCGAGTACTGAGCAAACAACAAGAATTGAGACAAATTTTTATATTCTGCTTATCCTTATTTAAGTTTTAGTAGTCTCTGCACTTTGTAGTTCTACAATTACAGACTGTAGTCCATCTGTTTCTCAACATACTTTGTTAGTCCCCTTTGCTCTGTTCTCTAATGGTCACTTTAAAAAACATAAAGAAAAGGTACTTTTACTTGGGTAACATTTTTTTTTACAATCCTCTGATCCTGCTGCAGTATAAATCCTTCTCCACAAAGATCTATAACCTTAAGACTCTATCATCAAAACTGATAGAGGTTGATTGCAGTAGTTATTTAGGTTTCAAGTTCATGATGCTGAGCTTTTACAACCAGTATATCTGACATCAATACCTATGTTTCCAAAACATTTCAAAAGAAAAGCATTTTTGTTAAGTAAGACCTATGTGTAAGCCTAGCACCTGAGGAATTAACTCATTCATTCAGTCATTCTTTCATTATCGTGCCCTCTTAATTCAGTTTAAGGCCGTAGAGACCTGAATCCTTACCAGCAGCACAAGGCAGGAACAAACCCTAGGCCTAGGGACATTTGGTCCCCATAATGTAATACACACACACACGCACGCACTGGGACACTTTATAAAGATGTGACGCATGTCTTTGGAATGACAGATTAAACCAGAATACCTGGAGAAAACACAGACAGACATGGGAAGAACATGCAACTCCACACAGGCAAAACTGTGTGGACTCCACAGAGTCCAAACTGGGAATCAGAATGCAGAGCTGTGAGAAAACAGTACTAATCATTTGTGCCAACCTTGAAAATAAGAACTATAATGTTAATGAATGCAACTCATTATTTTTGGGTGACAGATGTGGGTCATTGTGCGCAATGTACAGGGAAATACTGTTTGTTTTGGCTTCATAATCTAACACTTGATTTGAATCATGAATAATAATTTTGAAATATAGCTTGTATGTGTATTGCACCAGTTATGGGCACCAAAATAAATCCTCAAACTATAAAACATGCATCGAGGTATCTGCATATATGGCATAAGGGAGCAATATTCCAAATGAGTTTGAAGATATATGCATCAGAATGTTGTACTAATCATATTATATGAAACTGGGTGAAAGGTGTTAACTCAAAAACTTTTGGTGTCTTAAAACGGAATTAAAAATACTAGACGCATTGTTGCAGGGAGCATAATTTGTGTCCCTAACTCCAGTAACCCATGTACAGGTTATCTGTCTGTGTACAGATTTGTGGTGCATATTACATTCAGATTACATCCATTCACATTTCCAATACTTCAGTGGTCTGATGAGGATTTTATCATTCTATACAATGTTATTTACCTGCTTAACCCATATATGAGCTTACCCGATACATTAGCTGTTGTAGTACAGCATTGGTAATGACACACATAACAGTGCAGGCTCAGAAAGTTTTATTAAAAACATGCATGGGGTTGCAGAGGGAGAAACAAATGCAGAAACAAGAAGTGAAATCGTCCCTGCTCTCTTTAGAACTGGCTGTTTGTGTCGTAAATACAACAGAAAATATTTGTGCAATGTCACATAAAAGGCAGTTTCTTTTTTCAGAAATGTGTTTTTCATTTCAGTGCAGCAGATTTTTGGTAGGCTTCTCCGTATGCGTGCCTACACACAATCCAGTCTCGGTTCTTTACTCCTCATGCCTTTGTTTTTTGCTCTGAAGTGCATTGTCAGCTGTGAGACCTTATACAGATAGGTGTGTGTCTTTCCAAATAATGTCCTATTAACTAAACCACAGACGGACTCCAATCAAGGTGTAGAAACATACTTTAGGTCAATTGGTCCCTCTAATGTCTGCCAATTTGAGTGTGTGTGTGTGTTCATGTGATCTGTGATATACTGGTGCCCCATCTAGGACTTGTGGCCTCTGCTACCAGTTAGGCCCAGCTCCCTGAGAACCTGAATTGGATTAAGCAGGTTGAATGAAGGAAGGAATGAAGGAAGGAATGAATGAATATTTAGTGCACCTTTATAAAAGCCAGTATATTGGCACAGCACTTTCTTGGCTATCAGAGCCACATGTACACTGTTGCCTTCTCCTGAAGTTCCGGAATGTAGGAGATTGAAAATTGGAGGCTGAAACTGTTAATGTGGAATTATAAATTGTAAGTAAGTAGATTACAATAACATTGACTACATGATGATGATTTTTTTAACTGAATAGGTTTGGCCAGAGTTTAGGTGGATGCTGATTTTTATTCAGTTATTTTGATTGAGCTTGTTGCATTCTTATACCAACACATAAATAAAAAAGAAAAACAATAATTCAATAATTGAAAACAATTCAAGCATCTGAAATCCACCGTTCCTCATTCAGTTATTTTGTTTCAACCAACTTGTTTCTTTACACATGTATTTCATTAAAATACTGCCACACATAGCAATTCATTTCATCTCCACATTCACTGACAATTTCCCAGTAAGAGAAAAACAGAAAACATGTTATCCTCTTAATATGGAGTTTCTCCTAGACAACAGTGAGTTCAATTGGAAAGAAAGATGAGACTTTTACTATAAGGTCTCCTGTCTCTCAGGTTATACTCTCAAGCAAAAACACTCCAGTAATCTCACGTGTCTCCCCTTAATTTTGAGGAGATATAAAATAATAAATCTGGCAATCTGGCAACATCTTAAATTAATTCAATGTGTCACAGGTGGACTCAGGTGACTAGTGACTATGTAACCTGGTGTATAGCTGTGTTACTGAAATGGCCACTGATGCAGATAATGACGCTAAATAAATCAAATAAACAAACAAATCTTGACCGGAATTCTTTCTGAATCCAGTATATAAGAACTGCTCCTTTATGCTTTTCTAGCATTCTGCAATAAATCAAAGACTTCTCTCTCTCTCTCTCTCTCTCTCTCTCTGTATATATATATATATATATATATATATATATATATATATATATATATATATATAAGTATTTGAGTATATATAGGGTATATACTCAAAGGTATATATATACACACACATATAGGGACTGTGGTAGCCTAGTGGACCAGAAGGTCCAGGGTTCAAATCCAACCTCTGCCCAGCTGCCACTGTTGGGTCCTTGAGCAAGGCCCTTAACCCACAATGGCTTGGATTGTAAGGTTGCATCAATTGTAAGTCTCTCTGGATAAGGGCGTCTGCTAAATGCTGTAAATGTAAACATATTTCTTTATTTTGCAACAATAGTATCCCAGATAACAATCAAGTAACTTTATTTTTACCTCTTAGCATCGATGCCAACACAATTGACCAGTTGCATAACAATTGAACATCTACCACTTTCATTGTTTAATTGTTTAAATCTGCTTAGTCTTTCTGTGTTAAAGTCTGCCATGCTCCTTGTCTTAGGAACAGTTAGGCTGAGCCGAGTCCCAGCGGTTGATTCTCAGCTGTCCCATTTATGGCTCTGTGATGCAAAATCAATATCAAGCATTCTTTAGCTTATAGAGGGATGCGAATTATTGCTCTATGACTGCACTTTGTTTATGCCATTTCAGGATAACAGGATATCTGACAGTTTAAAGGGCCAACCGGTCTCTGACTTACTGTCTGGAGCTGTGTATTCAATGTGTATTCAACCAAATACAAATTCACACATGCAGTTAGTGTTAATAGTCATGGTCATATTTTTTATTTGTCACGCGCTATGAAAGATTCACCCAAGCCTGTCCCAGTCATTTACCATGACTTTATTCATTGATTACCTGATGTGCTTACTTTAACAGCAATGCCTGTGTTGTCTCTGATGACTTCACAACCATGCTGATGCTGTTCAGTTAATGTTTTTATGACATTACTAGTTTTTTTATTTGCATGGAAAATAAAATGCTGTAAAATGTAAGTAGATTTATTTTGCGTGTCTCACCTAGAGCTCACACAGGAACGTCTGGGATGAAGACTAATGAGGTATTTACTTAGCAAGTTCTATCCTGTGATTCATTTAAAATATGCTTGGCTGGTTTGGTTTTTTTTTTTATTTACTATTCATAACAGAGGCTAAAATAGTGTCAAAAATAAGACGCATGATCCATGAAGATCATTATAAGTAGGTCTTCTACAATAGTAATCAGACTTGTTGATACCGTATGGGAAATGCAAATTAAAAATTGGCAGTGTGTCACGCCCACCTCCAGCACCGATCCACCCGCACGCACCTTGCCTCGCTCGGCCTCCCCCACATATACCACCGCACATCCTCAGTCACTCACTTCTCGACGAGGTTCCCATGCTACATCACACAGTACGTTCGTTATCTGCTTATCTATCAATAACCTGCCTTCCCCTCTACTCGGCCCCTGCGTTTGCTTTTGCCTTCCTCACTCCTGTGGCCGTCCACAGATCGAGAAGTCCGACAAACATGGAGGCAGCGCCGCCAATCCGCATCCCGACGCTTCCCCGGCGGAACAGCTCGCCGACCTTCGTGCCCAGATCCAGGAAGTGGTCCAGGCGGTTTCCATACTCGCCGATAACCAGCGCTCGCTCAACGCCCTGGTCCCCTCCGTCCACGAGCTCACTCAGCGTGTGTCCCAGCTCATGCCTTCCCCCGCCGTGCAGGCCTCGGCGTCGGTTGCCCTTCCCCCCAGTCCTCCTCGCCCGTCCTCGGCGGCCTACCGCATCGCCCTTCCGGACAAATACGACGGAGACCCGGAACGCTGCGAGGGCTTCCTCCTGCAATGTCAATTGTACTTCACCAGCACACCACCTGAGTCCGATCAAACCCGGATCGCCCTCATCATATCCCTCCTCTCCGGTCGGGCTCTCGAATGGGCTACGGCCATCTGGTCTCAACAGAAAGAAGAGGCCACCGTATACAGCAGCTTCCTCTCAGCCTTCCGCGCAGTCTTCCAGCACCCCCGGGAGGGGCGTTCCTCGGGGGAAGTACTCCTGGCTCTACGGCAGGGTCGCCGCTCCGCTGCCGACTACGCTCTGCGCTTCCGCACCCTGGCGGCCCAGAGCGGATGGAACACCCCTGCCTCTCCTCTCCTCCTTCCTTCGGGGTCTGGCGCCCCCCGATCCTCCCCGCAGAGAACTGGCAGGAAGGGACCTGATCTGTCCCCTGGATGCTTTTCCATCACCCCACCCTCGCTATTCTACGGACCAAGCTCCTCGTTTCCTTCCGCGCTCCACCTCCCTCCTCGGCCTCGCCTCGCCTTCCCCCTCGAGAGTCCCTTCGCCTCCCCTCCCTGAGCCCCATGGACAGCTCGACCCAGCGCCCACACTCACCCGTCCCTCGTCTGGCCCTTCTCTTCTTCTTCGTGGCCCAAACGTGTGGGGGGGCGGCCTCCCCGGCCCCTCATGACTATCCGTGAAAACTGAACCCGGATCACACGGGGCTACGCCTACCCCGCTTCCACTGGTGCCCTCGGCCCTGGGAGCTGCCTTCCCTTCCCGCGAGCGCATGGTACACCAAGCTTTTTGACCTCCCGGAACGCCTATAATGCCTTTGGTTCCCTTGGTAAATGACGGGTGATGAATGGAAACTGCTTTTCAGCACAGCAGCGGACACTAACGAGTATCCGTGCAGGATGCCCTTTCGCCCTTCCGCCAAACGCCCCATCGGTTCTTCTTTTTTTTTTTTTTTTTTTTTTTTTTTTTCCAGGCTTTTTCATCAATGAAACGTTCCTCCCGTATCCATGCCTCGGCAGGTTCGTAAGTAAGTCCTACTCGTGGACAATCCTTCGGGTACTTCCCCGGACTTCAAGCCCACGTCGACAAGGTGCGCCAGGGTGCTTGAAGCGCCTCCCCTCTCAACCATCTTGGCCGCATCAAGGCGGAGAAAAAAATGTCGAGTTTTCCACACAGGTCTGTTCCGTTACCGGGTTCGTGATCTCCTCCCTTCAGGCCGTCCGCCATGGACGCCCACAGCTGTCCGCCGTCCGGGACTGGTCGAGACCCCGGGCCTCCCCATCAAACAGCGCACGCGTTTGTCCTGGGCTTTTTCGCCAACTTCTAGCCATCGGCGCTTCATCAGGGATTTCACCGCATGGTGGCGCCTCCTTCACCCGCGCTTCCTGCGCATGGTAGCCCCGTTTTCCCTTCGTTTGGTCTCCCGAAGCCTAGCGGGGCCTTTCGAAGCGCTCAAGGCCGCTTCCACTCAGGCTCCCCCATCCTGGCCACCCTAACCCAATCTCCCTCCCCTTCCTCCTGGAGGTGGACGCCGTCCTCGACAGGGCGTCTTGCCGTGGCTCTCGCAACGCTTGGGCGAGCCCGCCCAAACTCGCCCCCATCGCCCTTCTTTGCCTCGCACAAAACTGACCCCCGCCGAGCGCAACTACTTACGAACGTGGGCGCGAGAGTTCACTGGGCTATCAAGCTGGCGCTGGGGAGTGGGAGGCATTGGCTAGAGGGGTCCCAAACAGTCGCTTCATCAATCAATCACAAATCCACCGTCCCTCAACTGACCAACAAAACCTTGGAAAATACCTCAGAACAGGCCAAGCGACTCAACCCGACCGCGCCCAGGCTCGTTGGTTCCCTTTTCTTCTTCACCCCGGTTCGACTTCCCATCACTTCAACAACCGCCCGGGCACCCAAAAAACAAACAAAGGGCCGATGCGCTCTCTCGTAGAGTCGACCCCCGAACCGTCCCCTGCCCGATCCGACCGCCAGCTCCCCATTTTTTTCATTCCTCCTCGTTGCACCGTTGGAGCCATAGAGTGGAGTTCGAACGGGACCTACAGAAAGGCTCGTCCCTTTCCCGTCTCCCCCGGTGCGCCCGCCTCCGCCGCCCTTTCCTTCCGTTCCCCGCGCGGAACAGAAAATTCGTGCCACAGACCTTCCGCGATTCGCCTCCTCGTCTGTGCGCACACTTCCCTCGTCTCTGGCCATCCCGGTGGAACACTCACATACCAACTGCCTTCGCCTCTCCCCTCTCCGCGCGCTTCTGTTGGCAGAACTGCGCGGGGACCGTCCCCGCTTCGTCTCCTCCTCCTGCCGCCGTCTTGTGCACAAGCGAAGACTTCCACGACTTACCAGGGGTCTGCTGGCCTCCGTTCCAACTGGCCCCCGTGCCCGCAAAGCCCCTGATCACACAATCGCCAACTCGCCCTGGGACCTTCCGTCACTGACCTTCCCCCGTCCCAGGACAACTCTTCCGTCCATCATGGTCGGTGATAGGACCGTTTCTCTCCCGTGCCGTCCGATTTTGTTCCCCTTTCCCAAAATCCCGTTTCTGCCGCTCCACACACCGATCTCCTCTACACACCCACTTCTTCCGTCCTCTTCTCTCTTCGTCATCCCGGAGGAAACGTTCTCACAGACCGGGGTCCCCCAGTTCACCTCGCTGTCCTGGCCGCGCGTTCCTTTTTCGACAGACCCTGGGGCTCCACCGTCCAGCCCTCGTCCCCCGGTTAACCACCACCCGCCAGCCAACGGCATGGCGAGCGCTCCAACCAGGAGCTCAAGAACAGTTCCCTGCTTGCTATTGCCTCCACAATCCCGCACGCCTGGGTCCGCAGTCCTGCCCATGGGCCCGATATTGCTTTCAGAACTCCCCAATGCACTCCCCTCCACTGGTCTCCAATCCTCATCATCACGCCCTTCCCTTGCGTTCCCTCGTGGGTACCGCCCCCCTTTGTTGCCCTGGGATTACCGGCCCCCGTCGGACCGCCCCGGCTGTGGGACCATTTGGGGTTTGCCGCCGCTTCCAGGACGTTCTGGTTGGTCCAGTGCACCAAACGCATCGACAAAGCCATCCCGACGCCTTACAAGAAGAGTCAAAACGCTGCCGTCTCCGCCCGCTCCGCTTCCTGACTTCCATCCCGGGACCGCGTCTTGGCCTCTCACCCCATTGAACTCCTTCAACGCCTGGACGTTCCCCGTTTTCTCCTCGCTTTTGGGTCCATATCTCATAACACATAAGATCCAAATGGACGTACCTTATACCTGCCCCTTCCCTCATACCTCCGTGTCCTCTTCTCTCCCTTTTGTTCCCCACGTGTCCCCGCTGCCTGAAAGCCCTGGTTGCCCCGGGCCCCGCTGGGCGGACTCCCCTCCCGCGGACCATCCCTTCCGCCCGCGGCCCGCCTGGACACTCCTCCCCGGCCTCCCCCCCGCAGTCCGTCGCCTCCTGACTCCCCGCCGCGTGCCTTCACGGTCTTCCATTACTTGGTCGATTGTGAGGGCTACGGCCGGAGGGAACACTGGGTCAGATGCCCAAGGGACTCCTTGGACCCCTCTCTTTCGGGACTTTCCACGCCTCCCCGTCCCCGATCGACCGGCAACCCAGGCCACGGGGCCCGCCCACCAGCAGAAACCCGCCGTCCCGCTCCCCAGTCTTCTTCTCCGCTCTTCTCGCCGCGCTCCCGCCTCGACGAGCCCTTCGAGGGGGGGCACTGTCACGCCCACCTCCAGCACCGATCCACCCGCACGCACCTTGCCTCGCTCGGCCTCCCCCACATATACCACCGCACATCCTCAGTCACTCACTTCTCGACGAGGTTCCCATGCTACATCACACAGTACGTTCGTTATCTGCTTATCTATCAATAAACCTGCCTTACCTCTACTCGGCCTGCGTTTGCCTCCTCACTCCTTGTGGCGTCACACAGTGTTTCTTACATTTATTTTGACTTTTAATCCATTGCAGACAGTACGAACCCAAGATATTTCATGTTTCATCTGGTCAACTTCATTTAATTTGTTAATAAACATCCAATCCTGAATTTCAGACCTGCAACGCATTACAAATACAAAGTTGGGACGGTAAAGCATTTACCACTTTGCAATGTTGCCATTACTTTGCAAAACACTTAAAAGATGTTTTGGCACCCAGGATACCAATTTTCCATTCTTCCTGAAAATACATCTTAAGGTGTGCAGCAGTACAGGATTGTTGTTGTTTCATTTTTCATTTCAAAACTCATTGTAACATGTAAAAGCATGTGGTTTTGCATTGTCTTGTTTAAAAATGAAGGGACCTTATGTTGCTCTAAAACCTTAGTGTAATTAAAAATCCCTTCCAGTCTTTCTTTGAGGAACTATGTTTTTAAACCTTTCAATAATTTTCGTACACATTTGTTTATAAACTGGAGATCCTCTGCCTATATTTACTCTTCAAAGACTCATTTCGTGGATACTGCTTTTGTACCAAATCATGATTAGAATGACCTGTTGACATCATCTGTTTGAAATCACATCATTATTTAGGTGTTTAACCTCATTACTAGCTTTACATTTTCCCTGTCCCAACTTTTTTTTGGAATATGTTGCAGGCCTGAAATGCAGGATTGGATGTTTACTAGCAAATTAAATGATTTTGACCAGAAAAAAAACATGAAAAATCTTGATTTCATACTGTCTGCAATTAAATAAAAGTCAAAGGAAATGTAAGAAGCAGCGCATACATTTTTCATTTGCATTTTCCATACCGTCCCAATCTTTACTGATTTGGGGTTGTATTTAATCATAATTAATGGCACGCTGATTGCACCTATTTGATCCTAAATCTATAGTTTTTCAAGTACAATAGCATCTAACAGCCATATGAGTGGACTATATAAGTTCAACAGACTGCATTAATTACTTTTTAATTTAATCCCATTATTTTCATGTCTTATCTTGTTTGTTACAGCACATTTCATAAGGACTACTCTAATGAAGGTCTATTGAGCCATGGCGTTCAGAGCACACACAAAAAAACACAACAAATTAACACAGCTTTAGTATGAAATATTATTTTTTTAAGCATTTTAAATATGCAAGCTGTTGTCCCTTGTCACAGGCATGTTATTAACCACACAGGGATGTCTGGTGTGTGTTTGTAACGCATCTGCTGTTGCACAAGTGAGTGTCCAAAATCATTTACCATCATGAACTCTTTTCCCTGTAAGTTAAGCGTGCTTTAAGGTGTATGTATAATATAGGGAGTAGTGATAAGGGGGCAATTTTGTAAACATCCCAAAAGTACAGGTGCCTTATACAGTATGGTCAAGCTGTGAAAATGTGATTAATGGCATTAAAACATATTGAATTTAAAATAGTATTACTTTATCAAGTTAGTGCGGCAATTCTGACAGTCCTACTATACACCTTAAAAAACCAGGCCAGAAAAGACGTACTCAAAATGGAAGAAAAATGGTTTGAATAATTTCAGGTGTTGAGGTGTTTATTTTTTTAATTAGTCAGTCAATGATGCCCTGATTAGATCCGCCAATCATGTCTGCAACTGACTTCTGACCTGGCCTGAAGGCACCTCTGACATTCAAACCCAAGCAGTCTTGGACAGCTTACTTGCCACTGCAAAACTAAAGCACTCAACATGATATGATTTTATGTACACTGACAATATTGTATGTGTTTCATAATGTAACTGTCACGGGTCGCCCCGTACTTGGGCTCGCTATGCCCCTCCTTGCCGCTAGGGGCGATCCGGACTGTGGCATTTGTGGTGCTCCTCCAGACTGTGGAGCACCTGAAGGAGAAGCTAGGGCCCTAGAAGGGATTGTGTACAGCTGGTTTGGACTGTATGTAAGCAGGGCCCTAGCTCTTCCACAACGCGGGAAATTACATCGGGGTATTCCTTTGAACTTCTTGTTTCGCCCTCATGTCGCAGTTTTTCACCTGTTTCGCCCACGAGTTGCAGTATGTTTATGTCGCTTATGTTTGTTATGTTGCGGAAGATCCACGTATGTATGTATGGGACTGTGGTGGCCTAGCGGTTAAGGTACTGGAATATAGACTAGAAGGTCTAGGGTTCAAATCCTGCCTCTGCCAATCCTCCATTGTTGGGTGCTTGAACATTGGGTTGTAAGACTCTATAAGCTGTAAGTTGTGTATGAGCGTCTGCTAAATGCTGTAAATGTAAATACAACAAATAATGCAATAGCCCTAATAAATAACTAATTTCCTTTCGTCTAGGACTGTGGTAGGATAGTGGTTAAGGTACTGGACTATGTACCAGAAGGTCCAGGGTTCAAATCCCACCTCTGCCAAGCTTCCAATGTTGGGTCCTTGAGCAAGACCCACAATTGCTTGGATAGTAAACCTGTACCAATTGTAAGTCGCTCTGGATAAGGGCGTCTGCTAAATGCTGTAAATGTAAATGTATGCCATGTTGTGGAAGGTCTGCTTATGAATGCCACGTTGCAGTAGGCCCGCCTTGTTTTGCTACGGTCTGCATATTTCCGTTAGTGTTTCCTTTGTTTACCACGCCGGCTTTAGCTTAGCATAGCGTGTGCCAACTTTTGTTTAGTTGTTAGTTTTGTTTGGTTTATTATTATATTTACGATGTGACCTTTTTGTAAAATAAATCCTCAGTTGCTTATGTTTGAATATCTGCGCTCGTCTCCATTTCTCCCATAAACCCCCCGTTACAGTAACAAATAATGTCAAAATGGACAACTTTTGAAAACATAACAAATTATTCCAGTTCAGTGCAACACTTGGGTCCATAAATTCAGTTTTTTTCCTGAATCATCTGATGTTACCATGAACCACAAATGAGCTTTATTTGCATGTTTTTAGGACAACAGTAGGATAATATATTAGAAAGTACCCTATCTGTGCAATGACAGTGGCAAAATATTTATATCCAATATCCAATATTTATATGTTAAGAAACTGATTCCATTTTACACTTTTGAAAGCTTTAAACAAATATTACATATTTTGGTTATCATATTTCCTCAACAAATAAATGACCAAGTATAATATTGTAAAATAACAAATTTGTCTCATTTGTTTAACTGGGTTCTCTTTATCTACTTTTAGGACTTATGTGAAAATCTGATGATGTTTTAGGTCATATTTATGCAGAAATATTAAAAGAATTCTAAAGGGTTCAGAAACTTTCAAGCACAACTGTAAGTGTGGTCTGTCTTTATTTTCTTGCCAGCTCTACAATCTCTACTTTTATTGTTAATAGGAACAAACGATTTACAAACGTTCACCTACATTTTTTCCAGCCTTAACAAAACACTGGATGTTAGTGTGGCTTTGTGGTTTATTAAGACATTTGCTTGTAGCCAGATAGTGTTGATCATTTCTGTCCTCTCTTCATTTTAATATCTGTTAGTTAAAGGCTGTTGTGAAAATAAAGTGCAGTTGCACTTAAATCCAATTGTTTCTGAGTCCAAAGTGTTATAGTAAGTACATTTAAGACATAAAATCATTACATAGCATTGATTCAATAAAACGTGTTACCCGTTTAGCCTCTGAATGGCTCTGCTGAGGATGATGGTGATATACAATCAAATAAAATAGTGAGATATATTTACAAGGGTCTGGCCTTAATTTAATGTATGCAGCTCCACTCTCAGGCTATATATCTTTATTATCTATCTGTTCAAATGTCTCAGAGGACACTTTATTAAAAAAAAAGAAAAATCATTTGCCACAACCATTTTTGCATCCTCCTCCTCACAATGAAGTGAAAATATGGGTTACATTAAGTGCATTTTTATGTTTCTGGACTTATAAAATTAAAGCTGCACACCAAGCAGATCAGAAAGTAAACAAAACAACTATGTTCACTCTAGTGGTTGTGCTCCTTCCATGCCTTTTTATATATTATGCCTTTTCATATACTTATCAGTAAAGCTGCATCTCATTATGTAAGTCTGAGCTGTAAGGTCAAAAGATGTGCACCTGAACAGGAATTACACCTCCAACTTCATGGCCATTAACATGCTTTTGGGCCTCCATTGCTATTATAATAGAATCTGGGAAGGTATGTCATTAGATTTTGAAAAGTAATTGAAGAGATAATTGTTCTTCTTTTTAGCCAAAAGTGAGATTGGTGGTCCAATTTATCTCAAAGATGTTGGATGGGGTTGATTTCAGCTCTGTGAAAGCCAATCAAGTTCTTCAGCACCAAACCCACAAAACTATTTCTTTATAAATCTCTTTTTGTGTGTGTAAATTGACAATTGGAACTATGGACGTTGCCTATATTAGCCAAATGCAGATTCATCCAGCCAGAAAGTAAAGTGTCATCTCTCCAGTGAAAGATTTTTCACTTCTTAAGAGTTTGTTGCCAGTGCGTATGGTGATAAGTGTTGCGTGTGCCTGCTTGGCTATGAGATCTCAATTCTTGAATCTCTAGATCAAGAGTTCTTATGATGTCCCTTCCAGAGGCACTTTGGAACGTGGCAGCGAGTGTTTCAGCCAAAGAATTTTGATGTTACGGACTTCAGTACTGTGTGGTCCCATGTTGTGAGTATGAGTGCCCTAATGCTTTTTAGCTGAAATGTTCTTGCTCCTAGACATGTCCACTCGATCACAGTTCAGCAGGCTAACTTTGAAAACTATCAGAGACAGTCAAAGGCATCACTAGACTGTGCCACTTTGAAAGTCAATAAGCTACTTAACATGACTCCTTCTACTACCAGTGTTTGTCTGTGGAGATGATGTAGTTGAATTGAACCAGAGGCTGTGGCTACAATAACCAAGTTAGTAATGATGTCTATAAACATTTTCCATTTAGTGTCACAGGGGCCAGCTGGGGGGTTCAGGACCCAAGCACAGAGAGAGGGTAATTTCGACAATGGGAGCTGACACTAGCAGAAGGGGAAGTCCAGAAGAGTAAATGCCTCCTTTAAAATGTTTGTCATTAAATACAGATAAACCTGTCATAAAGTACACACTTACATTAACCTATAGTTGGGCAAAATCATTAACACAAAGCCTATTTTATAATAAAGTGTTGAATATGCCATGTAGTTTACTGAATAATGTACTGAAAGTGAAAAACAAAATGGTCAGTCCATATAGTCCAAACTGAGGGCATCTGCAGGAGAGTACCGTAGTGCATATTGCTTTCCCAGGGAATAATTCCGTTAGAAAAAAAACAGTCCTACAACATCACAGACCCTCCAACATACTTCAGCATACTTCAGATTTCAGTGTAGTCATCTGTCTTTTCAAACCCATCTTGAGTGTTTTATTTGACCATATAGCATGGTTTGAGTCCAAGTATCATTTAGCAAACTACAGGTACTTACATTTGTAGTCCAAACACAGGAAATGCTTTTTTCCTGGAGAAACTTCCAAATACTCTAGTTGCATCTGACAATAGTTTTGGCAACTGGCTGATGCCAAGATGCTTTTTTTCTATAACTTCTATGTTTGATCTGTGTCACTGATCAAACAGTAAGTCACTGATTATTGCCTGGATGTTCCTAGACAAGCTCACATAAAAATAATAGAAATAAAAAAAATGCTTCAGTTTCATTTTGTTTGTAAGAATATCTAGGGGTGCCAATAATTGTGACACATGGGTTTGTTAATAATAATTTGTTAATGGGCGATTTTTATTTCTCAGGTTATATTTACTTCAAATAAAATCTGCCATTTTTCCAGTGGGAGATTAAACTAATTCACCAAAAGGTGAATTTCTTCCAGTCCTTTTTAATTATACAGTATGTACAGTATACATGGTAACATGTGCATCCCCCGACAGTACCCTCCCTCTAGGAACATCTCCTGTAGTTCCCAAGGTCACCACATGCCAATATTGGAACCATTTAAACAACCCCAGGTTGTGGGGACATTTGGCCAAAAATGTCAGCTGTCAGGAGAGAAGTGGGAGGTTGATTAACTCATCCTCTCCTTCCCTCCAACAAATGTGCAGGTCTCCACACGTATCTCAGCGTGTCTGGAGAGCATCTCGTCACTGATGCCAGCTCATCATTTGAAGCTAAACCATAACTGAACTGAACTAAACTGCTTTACATTCCAGGAGACTGGTCTACTAGTCAAGATCTTGTCATCTCCCAGGTAAACTCCTCCATCACATAGAAACCTTGGAGTAATCTTTGATAGCCAGCTGAGTTTCTCTGCTCATATTAACAAACTGTCCCAGTCATGCAGATATCTCCTCTACAGCATCAGGAGAATTTGACCATTACTTTCCAGGGAAGTTGCCAGGGGCTTGTTGTATCAAAGCTAGATTACTGCAATGCTTTTTTGGCTGGTCTATATTCAAGCAGACCCCTGCAACTGGATCCAAATGCAACAGCATGTATGGATTTTTCTCATGTATCCCACTGCTGCGTTCTTTTCACTCCAAGTAGCTGCACGCATCAGATTCAAGACCTCACCTTCAAAGCAAAAAAAAAAAAAACAGACCAGCACCTTCTTACCTAAAGGCTCTAATCAAACCATGCTCTTTACCTTGTACCCTTCAAAAAACAAGCTTTGGTTGACTGGACTCACCAATCAAGATTAAAGTAGGACAAGCATCAAGACTCATCTCCAATCTGGCACCCCCATGGTGGAATGAACTTCCATTGGATGTCCAAATGACTTCCTTTCTTCAAATGCTCACTAAAGACTCACCTTTTCACTCAGCATGAAACTGCAGAATGAAACTGCACTTAAACATTTAATAAAATATGGATTAAATGTGGATGTACCTACATCAAATCTAAACAGTGTTTTAGTTGCATTGTGTTCCTGGGCTATTGCTTGTACAAGCATGAGGTAAGGTCTACTAAGAAGAATACACTTCTGAAAAAACAATAGAAGTCACTCTGTAAGTCACTCTGGATAAGGGTGTCTGCTAAATGCTGTTAATGTAAATGATGAAGGGTGAAAACGCACCCCAACAGCAGGGTTTGAGACTGGAAATTGGGGGTTGTAACAACATTTGTTTGGAGGGGCTCATGGGATAGGTCAAAATGTTAAAATCAAGAAGCTCCACATATTATGGTATGTGCTTCTGTGATGTCAAACCGAGGGACAGGGAGTCAGCAGAGAGTCAATCCCTCCTTAGTGTCTTCCTTTTGACTCTCTGGTTCAGTTTGCCATTACAATTGGTCTCTTTGGGGCTCTGATGACATGTTTCACTGGAGTTTTCTCCTTCAGCTGACGCTGCATCACTGCCATCTTCTCGGCACTATTGTTAGACTGTCTCTTTACTTTTGCCTCTGGCATTGAGAGAGCAATCTTACATTGACACTTTTACTAGAGAGCACTGAGTAGCTGATTCTTTGCCATGGTGGGCTCTCCACCAGTGAGACTGAGCGTGTGGCTACAGGTGGCGACAGAGAATGCTCACAGAGATTCTCTCAGGCTGCATCTGATCTGTCAGGAAGAACAAGTCCAAGGAGTTGCTTATTGCTATAACCCAAATCCTTATCTTTCTCTGCAATATCTGTAGTCAACACGACACTCCTACCAGGTGTCAAAGGAAGCTGCAGTTCTAGCACATGGTCCTTTCGCAAGGTCTCAGCTTCAGGTCTTGCCCTGACTGCCTCTGCAGCCTCTATACGGATGTCCAGAGGCTGATTCTTGTTCTTGGTGACACCTAGTTCCTCAGTATGTTCAGCATGCTCTACTGCATGATCACTGAGACCAGCTGCAGCTGGTTACTTCTCTCCCTTTTCTAGTTATTTTTTAGCCAATCTCATCTTTATATTAGGTATGTGAGTTTAATATTTCTATATCTTAATTTTACTTTTAGTTAATTTGATATTCCCCATATGCTCAGCCAAGGGTAGATGATTAAGGGACTCACCTAGAGAGATGCCCCTTGCAGCAAGAGCCAGGCCTTCACTGTGGGTGATTAGGTGTGGAGGGGTGTAAGGGTTCAGGACAAGTTCTTGTCTAAGGAAGGACCAGATCTCACTCGAGACTGACTCAGACAGTTGGGGCCAAGATGCAGCCTGAAGCTGTAGACAGAACACTTCCTCTTATGGTTCTGAGGACCCGGGTGGTCAGAGTGGCCTGTGATGTACTGGTACCTCCCACCAGCCTGAGTCTGGGTATGTCCGAAGAGAGACCTGGTTGCAGCCAAGCATCTACACACTACTCAATGCTTTTGCTAGGATCGCTGAATATGGCACATGCCCTGAGCAAACACAAAGGTAGAGGCACAGATGGGAGATCCTCGCTCCCACAGAGAGGCTGTCCAATCAAACTGCATCCTCCTTAGCCAACTGGTCATAAAGGCCACCTATGATCATTCAGTCGTGATGCAGGAGGGATCGTATATGAACTGGAGCATGTATTGCAGCAGAAACTCCAGACACTGCCCCACATCCCCAGAAGATCTCTCCCAGGGCGGTCGCTGGGCATGATGGAGCTTGCCATGTGCCCCCCGACATTTAGTTTATGCAAAAGACCTGGTAAAGTGTTCCACTGCTTCATAAGATTAATAATTGTATGAAATTTCAGGCAATACATATGCCTGTCATGGGGTGTAACCCATCCTTTAAAGGGTTGACCCCATAAGAGCTTTGTGCCAGATTTTGATTTCATTAAACTGTTTATTCAAAGGAGGAGCGGGTGAAAGTATGAAATTGAATTGTTGGAAAAAGATGATGACAGTGTTATGCCAAAGTACAGGGTTGAGTTAGGGTGTCATCCTATTTCTAGGTTAATTACATAGAGCCTTCATTTCAATTGTCAGAGGAGGAGCATTGCTCAGCCTAAATTACATGGAAAACCCTGAAGAGAAATTCTCTCATCCATGTCTATTCCCTTTGCACCATTTTGTCTCTCGCCCATAAGTTTCACTGCTGCCACCATCGAACCTCATAACACAGTCATTATACTGCCTCCATCTGTGGAGGGCTCAGCTCGCAGCCTAGCCTCAGCAACAGGAAAAAAGTGTCCTGCAAAAAAAGCCTCAGTCAAGCTCTCAGTCTTTGGCGTCAGGCGCTGACAGTTTACAAGGCATGCCTTCAATTTTCCTCATCAAACAATGGCTGTGTACACAGCTCATTCAAGGCTGTGAAAATGCAACAAAACGTGATTTGAACATCAAGCGCTAGACCATCTGTGCAAGATTACTAGTGCAAAAAAAGGACTGTTCTTTTATTGTCCTAGTGATCCCTGGTTTGTTTCACCTACAACAGTAGTCGGCAGAGAAATATCTCACTATATTATTATGGTTGTGTTGCTGTCTGTCTGCGTAGGCCATCTAATATCTAGCCATCTAGTCTATGTCAAAACAACAAAGAAAGAGCCATCATTAAAATTGTATGCACATAAAAAGCACAGCCTGAGCTTTAGTTGACAGGGAGTATTCACTTATATATGCACTTTCCTGCACCTGCTTTTGTTAGCATCATGCCCAGTCTAATCCCTGACCTTACAAGGGATAGTCATTAAGATCGGTATCTTCAGCACATAAAAATTTATTTGAAATCAATTCTCTGACCTTCCTATGCAAAGACAGCTGATGTCAACTCCATCTAGATGAGACAGAGCAGCTTGCCAGATACTGCTAGGTTCCTCCCATAATGTAGGCCTGTCCAGTTTGAGAGCACCTTGAAACATTGTGGTGAGTCTTAAAGGTGCTGCCAAGGTATTTTCGTAATCTGTTAAGCTTTTGGCTCAGACAGCCTGCATGCATTTAGTGTTAACTGCCAAAAGAACAATGTTCATCATTGGTTTTGAGTTACGGTGCACCATTGTGGAACAGGCTGATGACAAAACTGACTGTGGGCAGATCTTTCAACTACCATCTAGCTACAATATTAGTCTACTCTAATGCCATTATGTTTTTTTATTGTATGTACATCATTTCTACTGGCTCCCTGTGACTGAACTGAAGAAAACAATGAGCAGTTTTACAATAAAATAATAATAAAAAAAATGCAGTACCTACTGTCCTGGACAGTAGTTTCACAATTCCACACTAGTGAAAAATACTTGGACATGGAAAGCAGCTTAGACTTAAACTCTCTTACTCCTTTCCCCACGCTGTCACTGGCTGCCAGAGATGCTCCTGTGCAGAATAGCCAGATAAGTTCTGCATAATGTGTTAGCCAACTAATGCTAATATTGTTTGAGTAATTTGCCACCTGTGACAGCACCCACAGGACTATGCTAACACTGTGTGCAAGTTCTACTCGTATTTGCTACTGACACTCCTGGCTGAACTTTTATAGACCTCTAAAATTTCTGCTAAAAAAATAAAAAATAAAAATTGGTGTCAGTTCACCTTCAAAAGCAAATTTAACTACAGATGAACCCCTGCTATCCTAAATCCCACTATACCATATGAGGTGTTTTTATATCTACTGAAACTCTAACAATGCCATCCTTGAAATTCAATCCTACAAAATGGATTCCAAAACAGAGTGTGTACCTAGAATGAGGTATGTTCAGATACTGGAGTCTGACTACACATTATTTGACAATAAATAGTTTTAATTGACATGTATAGGCTATGAAAACTATATAATACTGCACTATACAACCACTATGGCCGAAAATATGGTTCTCTATTGATTCTGTAAAACTTTGATCAACTCATAGCTAGCAAGTTATGATTATTGTACACTTTGTTACCAATAGTACATAGACACTACATATAATTAGCGATTTGTCATTTCATTCTCACTTGCTGCTAACAGGTTCATAATATGAACCATATGGTTAGGAATCTCCATAGACAGTGGCAAAATGGTATAGTTTCCCCCAGCCACAAAACTTCAGTTCATTGACCTTTTGCCCTAAAAAAGAGTCCACATAAGAATGAGTAACCACCTATGATGGAGAACACAGCTTGCACAGAACCCTGTCCTGAACTCAATAAGATACCTTTGAGATTAATTGGTATGCTTACGGTGAGCCAGGTTTTATTGGCCAATAAGTGTCTGATCTCATAGTCATGCACCAAAATCAAGTGGAAGGCTTTCTCAGAAGGCTGTTGTAGCAGTTAAGGGGGGTAAACTCCATACTAATATCCATGTTAAATGTTATATTTGGGTGTCGACAATTTTTGAAGTCATCTTCAAAACTTGGTGAAGTGCCAACAAAATACCATAAAATATATGGAATTAGCCATAAAATATATGAAATACAGTTTTCAGTAATTGAAATACAGTTTATGCCATAGATTTTATGTGAAATTGTGTCTTTTATGTCTTATGACTTTTAATATTTTAAAGATAATACTTCTTTTAAAAACAAACTATGTATAAAATGTACTAATAATGCAATGATGCAAACAATTAAAATAACAAAACTGTACTTTAACTTGCATAATATTACATCCTGTAAAAAACCTAGTATATTTAATCAGTATTTATATTAATACAATATTATACTACCCATAAAACATCTGCTTTAACATAAAAACTACAAAAGCATGTCAAAAAGCTATTGAAGTTTATAAATGCAACAACATAGAGTTAATAATAAAGTGTAATATCATAATTTTCTTGTCATTTTGTATATTTAAAGGTTTACTCTTAGATGAACAATACTAACCTATAAAAGCAATAACCTAACATTTATACTACTATTAAGTGCTCATGTGCAGCAATGTTTGTAAATACAAAATCTACTAGGCACAATGTCTTAACCTATTACATTTTAATTTAACATGTTCTTCTATTCTAAAAAATAAAGCATTGTGAAGTATTATTATTGTTGATATTGTTTTAACAATGACAATTTATTGACAATGTATTGTTTTAACAATGTATTGGCATTGACAATAATTGACTAAGGTTTTTCTTTAAAACATATTGATATCTTAATTCACAATTCAAATATTTGTATGTTTTTCACATTAATCATGTTCAAGGTTCATGTTCATAGTCTATTGTTCTAATTGTATTAACAGTTCCAGGAATATCTGAAATATAGGAAAAATCTATAAATCATCACCTCCTGCTCTGTGTTTGTTTATGTCTTCTCTCAGTCTGACAGACCCACCCTGTCTTAATCAGAGTAGTGGATTTTTTGCTAGTTTCTAACCCAATTTAAAGTATGGTTTCTTTCCCATACTGTAGAGTTACTATCATCTAGATTTTTGTATTTGAAGTCATGTTGTCAGCTAAATTAAGGTTGATATGCCTTCTCTATTACAATGTGTCCACATTTATCTGTCTCTCAAATCCTGGCCACTGGGAAAACTGCTGAGTTACTGGCTGGCCAAGGTCTTCATTTTGTGTGAATGTCAAAAAGCGGCCAAATGTCTGAGGCCGCTAGTGAAAATGCTTGTTTAGATGTTTGTGGAGAAGGATTCATACTGCAGCAAGTTAATTACCCAAGACACAACTTAGAGCTTTGCGACAACTACTTGAAAACTAAAGATGATCAAGTGCTGATCGAGTGCTGACCTTCATGGACTTTCCTCCACACTCACCAGACCGAAAATCATATCGAGCAATTATGGGGCTCTGTGAAACATTGTGAAATCATGCTGGGATAACATGGATCATCAGATTTGGCACACATTTGTGGAGTCCATACCAGCTTCATTACACACTGTTATTACAGCAAAATATTTTGCTCAACTTTTCATATACAGTCTAACCTTTTATCTTGCCCCCCGTTATCTCGCCAGCCTCATCTCTTGCCACCTGTGATGGCAGGATTTCTGTTCATGTAATTTCCCTCAAAAAGTAAACAACCTCACCTCTAGCCCTCGCCAAGCTTAAAATGTGACAAATGTCTTGCCAGCAATGAAATTCTACCCTGCTAAGCCTCCAAATTTCAGACCGTCCGTAGGTGGAACTTTAATCCTGCTTTAAACTTGCAATGCCAGATGATGTTCAGCCCGTCTGTTCTCAGAGATGTTACATGAAGAGGAGACTGTTCACTGGTTGAAATATGAATGGCACTGTAGTACAAAAGCCACGCCCAGTCATTAGAAAGAACCAATCGGCATATTTGTAAATGTGTGGAGAGGTGGCAGCAAGTCTTGGCCCCATTGTTGTGGCAGGACGTACAGACTTATCTTATAATGAGTTTGCTCTTATTCATCACAGACTATACTTCATGCACTTTGCATCACAGAAACTATCATCAATCCCGGACTATTTCTCAAATTTGCGTAAATGAATAGAAACTTTACATGTACGTACATGCTCAGTAAAGCACATTATGAAAGCATCAGCTATGAATGTCACTTTGTCTAATCTCACCTCTCGCCAAAAATAGCCATGAAACAGACGTGGGTGAGATAACGAGTTTTCGTCTGTACTAGTTAAATGCGGAAGCTGAAAAGTGCAAAAATAGGAGGGTTTTCACTAGTGGTCTGTATGTCATTTTGCTTACAGGTGTAGTCAGGCTAATATAATGCTCTCATTTTTGACTGAACCATTTTTGTAGATCAATGTCTGTCTGTTGTATCATAGTCAACAGAGAACAACATTAGAGAAGAAATATACATCTTAATATAAACATCTACAGCGTACATCTTAATATAAACCCTCTCCAATATACATCTTAATATAGGACTTGGGTAGATATATAGACATAGAAATCAATGTATTCGCTAAACTTAAACAAGGACTGAATGTGTTCAAGAGGATATTAGAAACTGCAAATGGTTTGATTTCCAACTACAGCTACAAGAGGGTTCAGTAAGAAAGGATGGGTGTATGGTTGTGTGCATGCTTCAGATCTACAGGAGAACAATGTAATGAATTAGTTATGCATGCACAAAACAAATTGATCCTGCTCTGTACTGTCACAGGAAGCAGATGTTGCATGTGGTGATGTACATGGACAAGCAGAGCAACCGTGTCGCTTTAATATTATTCCTTATTCAAATGCAATCCAAAGGACAGGCAGTCTTTCTCATCGGAGGAATAAGCTGTATGTTTTCCACTGCTTCACTGTCATCTAATAATACACCATTTTATACGGCCGTCCTTGTGATTTTAACTGAGGACAGCTTACAATGGTACGATTTTTCTGAATACACATCCAGATAATCTTTGAATACTCTTACATTGTACATTGAAAGGGTAAAATGCATTTAAATCCAATGCTGAAGAATCAGTCCTGCAAATAACACTTCATTCATTTTAAGGGCTGCCTTATTAATCCATTCATCCAAAGTAAACAGTGTCAAGCGCTCAGGACATGTCATTATGGGTCTCGTGTCAATACAGTCAATGCAACGCTCATTAGTCTTTGTTATTGCTAACAAATACACCCTATCCCAAAATCCGAGCAAATAATAAGTCTACAAGAGTCAATAATCTCACTAGATCTGTCAATGTGTAATATTTAAGCGTGGTCTGTGCACAGGTCAAATGAATCATCCATATCGGTCTTCCCTGACCCTGCGACCTCATCATAGCTCCCAAAGACACAGCCTAGATCCCTTGCATTGTCTCTGGAAACCTTGACAGACAAACAGCTATCTATTATAGCTTTATAGCTGAGCTAACCTATGCTTGGCAATTCATTGTGGACAAACCTCTACACATTTTTTTACATCTGATGTCACAGCCTGGCAATTGACATATCTGTGACAGTACTCAACTGCACAGCAAATCAGAGAACTAGCCTGACAATGGCGGCCATGCATCAAACGCTGATTTTTTTTTTTCTGTCTCAACCATCCACTTATTACCCATTGCACACCCACACTATGCACCTGATGGCAGCGCTCACTGAATTTGAAAATACAGATGGGAGAACATCGGGTTCTCAGTGTCTCTAACTCTTTTTATCTGCATGGCATAAGAGTGCCCTATATTACGTGTCTCAGAAGAAGCCTTAACCAGTATGTTACTACAGCTCGTGCTTATTTCACTCAGCATCCAAAACAGCTCCATATTTCATGGTCTTAAATGTCTTAATTCTGACTTTTTTTTACCATCCATTCAGTCAATCATCATCGTGCCTGAGGGGTACTTGCTTTTGAATGCCAGTCCTGCTACTGGTTGCGGTAAGTTCATGATTGTTGCATGTTTAGACAGCAAAGGTCAAGATTTATGACTTCTTCGCCCCCACAGACTCCTCCACATCCTCGCTCGTTGTATTCAATACGTTATTGCACAAAGGCAGGGCAGTGAATACGTATTGAAGTATATTTTGTTCCCATAGAGATTTCTACTGACAAGAGATGAGCTGATTGGGCATTGTTTTATTGTAAATGAGACTTAATTGTTTAAGATGATTTAATCTGTTTTGACTAAAGTAGATTAGCGCCTGTATGAAATTTACAGTAATACGGAGTAGTTAAACACCATAAATATCACTTAAATGTGAAAGGCATCAATTTGTCAGTGTTTCAAAAACATAAAGATAGAAAGCATGAATGCTGTAGATCCTTGGCAAGGTTTTGAATGGTGAAGTGCACAGTGTAAAGCAAGAAAGAAGTCTTTCTGTACAGCAGACGGGATAATACACAGACATGTATTATAGGAGGCAGGGATCAATCCTCTCTGAAAGAATCTGAATGTTAATACACTGAGGCACACCTTGCAATTTACCTCTGCAGCCCTCAGTGACGATCCCTGCCCAGCTGTGCCAGACTGATAAGGTGTATTAGTGTGTTCTTTCCTCCAGTGATTTTTCTTCTTGCTGTTAGTAATGACTCATGGATCGGGTAGGGGCCAACAACATGCAGATTAAGGCATACAGAAAAGCCTATTTGATTATATCTGGAGGGGAAGGAAAAAGCCTCGTGGAAATTGTACCTTTTGGGTCAGCTATGACATTGATACAGATATTTCTGCAAGACCGTAACTGTAGATGGCTTCTAATTACGTTAAAGAAGCAACTGAACCAATACAAGTGTTTGTTCAGGATTTATTGCAAGGGATGCAATTACTGGATTACATATACACTTTACCTACAACTGTTTTACGATCAGATTGCCAATGAGAAAACAAAGTCTGGTGTTTTCTATGCCAACCACCCATTCACTGTTAAATCTAATCTGCAGCACAGACTGTCTGAATGCATTTTCTGACAAGAAAACAAACAGAATAAGAAAACACAAGACACAATGGCTTTGGATACTGAATATTGAACAACTAAACATTTCTTTCAGGAACACAAAAATAGAAAGTCTTGTTTTGTGGAAAGGACTGGGTGGATTTTAACAAATGAACACCAGGGACAGTATTTGCCTTGTTAGATATTATATAATTTATACCAACATTGTCCTTCATGCAATGCTGACAAATCCGGACCTTTGACACAGGTATTGAGTGTCACAAAGCACCAGTACCTTGGATAGGAAAAAAAAAAAAAAAGCTGATAAAGCTCACACTGAAAGACAAGCTTTGTACCAAGGCCAGCAGAAGCATTACATATATATATATATATATATTCATAATATTATATATATATTATATATATATATATATATATATATATATATATAGATAGATAGATAGATATAGATATATACACACACAATGGGACAAAAAAGTATTTAGTCAGCCACTGATTGTGCAAGTTCTCCTGCTTAGAAAGGTGTGAGAGATCTGTAATTTTCATCATAGTTACACTTCAACTATGAGAGACAAAATGAGAAAAAAAAATCAGGAAATCACATTGTAGGATTTTTAAAGAATTTAATTGTAAATCATGATGGAAAATAAATATTTGGTCATCCAAGAACTAAGATTTCTGGCTCTCACACAACTGTAACTTCTTCTTTAGAAAGCTCTTCTGTCCTCCAGTCGTTACCTGTTTTAATGGCACCTGTTTGACCTCGTTATCTGTATAAAAGACACCTGTCGACAGTCTCAAACTGTCAGACTGCAAACTCAACCATGGCAACCAAAGAGCTGTTGAAGGACACCAGGAAGAAAATTGTAGACCTGCAATAAGCTGTGAAGAGTGAATCTACAATAGGCAAGCAGGTTGGTGTGAATAAATCAACTGTGGGAGCAATTGTAAGAAAATGGAAGCCATACAAGAGCACTGATTATCTCCCTTGATCTGGGGCTCCACGCAAGATCTCATCCTGTGGGGTCAAAATGATCATGAGAACGGTGAACAAAAATCCCAGAACTACATGGTGGGACCTGATGAATGACCTGCAGAAAGCTGGGACCAAAATAACAAAGCCCACTATCAGTAACACACTACGAAGAGAGGGACTCAGATCCTGCAGTGTCAGGCGTGTCCCCTGCTTAAGCCAGTACACGTCCAGGCCCATCTGAAGTTTGCCAGAGAGCATATGGATGATCCAGAAGAGGATTTGGAGAATATCATGTGGTCAGATGAAATCAAAATAGAACTTTTTGGTAAAAACTCAACTCATCGTGTTTGGAGGAAGAAGAATTCTGAGTTGCATCCCAAGAACACCATACCTGCTGTGAAGCACAGGGGTGGAAACATCATGCTTTGGGGCTGTTTTTCTGCAAAGGGGACAGGACGACTGATCCGTGTAAAGGGAAGAAGTGCCTTCTGGCAACGAAGGAGTGGCTCCGTAAATAGCATTTCAAGGTCCTGGAGCGGCCTAGCCAAGCTCAACCCCATAGAAAATTTGTGGAGGGAGTTCAAAGTTGAAACCTGGTGATAGGAAACCTGGTGATAGGAAACGTTTGACCTCTGTCATTGCCAACAAAGGTTATGTTACAAAGAATTGACTTGAACTTTTGTTATTGGCCAAATACTTATTTTCCACCATAATTTACAAATAAATTCTATATTTGTGTGTGTGTGTGTGTGTGTGTGTGTACAAAGACGTTTGCTTGAGGCCATTGTATTGCAGTTAGTCCACATTTCGGCACAATATAAAACAATGTCCAAAACGTAACACGCAGCCAAGCGATTTAAACTAGTCTTTGTGTGTGGTGGATTCCTTAGCCCTATCACAAATTCATAACTAGTTTCTATGAAAGTTCATTTTGAGTAGCAAAATAACCCTTTGCATTATTCATGAGCTGTTTTGTGCCTTTTATATTGCTTTAAGGCTTTCCAATTTGCATTTCTTTATCATGCCTGGGAGAAGTCCTTCAGTGTCATGAAGCATGAATCTTAAAAATATGAAGTGATCAAACCCTTTAAGCTGTGGGAATGGGATTGCCACATGACCTTATGATGAAGTGGAGCTCATCAAGCAATTCAGAAATCCTCAAAAATGCCAATTTCGCACATAAGGACTTTAAACATTGACCTTACGATGTAATTTTGTGAGAAACATTTTCTGACAGTGAATATTATCGTTAGTCCAGCCCCGATCTAATCACTGCAAGTGGTTTATCATTTCGCTAGATTTGGATGAATAGATTAGGAGATCAACGTTCAATTAATTCTGAATTTAAAGTCACAGTGATGAGTGACAGTAAAAGTGATGACAGGGATGATGCAGATGGGATCAGGACTGGCTGGAAGGCATGTTATTGACCACAAATGCAGAATCAGCATATACCAAAATAGCCCTTTCTCTAGAGTACTTCAGTGAGTTCCATATGCACAAATAAGGTTTATCTGATCCATCGTACCATTCTTAAGTGCTCAAAAAGCTCGTGTTAAACTACAGTCTCTATATATAAAACTGCAGGAACACTGTTTGGTCAATGCAGCTGGTGTTACAAAGAATATAGCTGCTACTTACAGAAGACGCCTGAGGCGACTTCTTATTGCTAGTGATTTGTTACATATTAGGGAGGTCAAAATTAATGGTGTGATCAATGTGGACATGTTGGGGGAATGACCTTTATTGAATAGGAAACTAGGAGTGATTTTCAACTACCTTGCCATGGAGCTTTTTCTCACACACAAAGACACAGTCTTTGTGCAAGTCTAATGCAAAAATTTGAGCACCCCCTGGTCCAGTAACATGATTTGTGCAATTTTCTACAGGAAATTAAGATTCATGAGAAAACATATGAGAAAATCGAATATATGAAATGTGACATTCAAAAGCATGGGCACCTTTCCAGATGATCCATAAAAAAATAAATAAATAAAATACCTAACCCTTGAAGTGTCTTTGGGTGTTATGAGTACAAGCAACAACAATGAGAATCTCTAGTCACCTGACTAAATGAAGATTACTGACTCTCATAAAGCAGCATCAGGCTTAAAAAAGATAGCTTAACAGTTCCTGCTTCCAGTTTCCACAGCCTGAAATATCATTAAAAATGGAAGTTAAAGGGAACTTTTCAAGCCAACACAAAATCTGGAAGACCAAGCAAACTACCTGATAAAATCCTCACATCACCAGCAAGGAACAACAGAGAAGTTAATATTGTATGGAAGCAGTTGTGTATGGAGCCCACTGTGCAGAAAGTTTTTTGATCAGATGAAAGAAAGACTGGGTTCTTTGGCTTCAATCACCAAAGATGTTAGGGAGGGGGCATCTCAACCAACTGTTAAGTATAGGGGTGGTTCAATCATGCTTTGGCGTTGTTTGGCAGACACTGACACTGTAGATAGTGTGAATAGAGAAGACAATGGATTCTAATAAATAATAGCATACCTGAAATTCAATAACCCAAAGTCAATAAAGAAAATGAAGCTGAAAAAAGGTTGGAAAGCTTGAAATCAACCTACCTTCGCATCACCAACCTTGAATATTATTGAGATATGTGGGCATGAAAGTTAACCTAAGAATATTTCAGAACTAGAAGTATTCTGCAAATATAAAAATTTGCTGCAATAAGAAACTTCTGGAGGCTGTGTCTTCAAAAGGGAGTGTTATTAAATCTTGACTGACAGAATGCTCAACCTCACACGTGATTATTAAACCCAAATATGTTAAATACAGCAAATAGAAAGTAATGGGTCACAAAGAGTCCAGAATCTATACCAGAATTCACTGGGCACAGACAGAGGTACACCCTGGACAGGACACCAGTCCATTACCGGGTGCATCACTTGACCTTCAAATCGCAAATTCAGCCAAGGATTCAATGTCAGGTTGTCAGGAACCGCTGTTTCTGGCAGCTGGCTTTTACCACTGAGGGATAGGAGTCACTTAACTTTGGATATATGTAGGTTTGTTCCATGCAAAGGTTGTGCTATTACTAAATCATTCATTTATTCACTTTCTTATCCAATTAATACTGATCAGGGTCATGGGAAAGCTGGTGCCATGTCGGTAGCACATGGCAGAAGAGAACAACCCTAGACAGGGTGTTATTCCATTGTAGGGCACACACACTCACACACTCATAAACAAGGGCAATTCCGGCTTTGGAATGTGGGAAGAAACCAAAGTACCTGGAGAAAACACACACGGACACTGGAAGCACATACTCTACACAGGCAGAGTCCGAGGTCGGGATCAAACCGGGGATGCTGCCACCAGGGGTGTCACCGTGTCGCCCCTTATTACTGTAATTTTCATCATAGGTACACTTCAACTATGAGAGACAAAATGAGACAAAAATCCAGGAAATCACATTGTAGGATTTTTAAAGAATTTAATTGTAAATTATGGTGGAAAATAAGTATTTGGTCAATAACAAAAGTTCCACTCAATACTTTGTAAGATAACCTTTGTTGGCAATGACAGAGGTCAAACGTTTCCTGTAAGTCTTCACCAGGTTTGCACACACTGTAGCTGGTAATTTGGCCCAATCCTCCATGCAGATCTCCTCTAGAGCAGTGATGTTTTGGGGCTGTCACTGGGCAACATGGACTTTCAACTCCCTCCACAAATTTTCTATGGGTGGCTAGATCACTCCAGGACATTGAAATGCTTTTTACGAAGCCACTCCTTTGTTGCCCGAGCGGTGTTTCAGGGATCATTGTCATGCTGGAAACCCCAGCTACGTTCCATCTTCAATGCTCTCACTGATGGAAGAAGGTTTTGGCTTAAAATCTCACGATACATGGCCCCGTTCATTCTTCCCTTAACACGGATCAGTCGTCCTGTCCCCTTTGCAGAAAAACAGCCCCAAAGCATGATGTTTCCACCCCCATGCTTTACAGTAGGTATGGTGTTCTTGGGATGCATCTCAGCATTCTTCTTCCTCCAAACACAACGAATTGAGTTTTTACCAAAACGTTCTAATATTATACTACATGATATTCTCCCAATCTTCTTCTGGATCATCCATATGCTCTCTGACAAAAAACTTCAGACGGGCCTGGACATGTACTGGCTTAAGCAGAGGGGGCACGTCTGGCACTGCAGGATCTGAGTCCCTCTTGGTGTAGTGTGTTACTGATGGTAGCCTTTGTTACTTTGGTCCCAGCTCTCTGCAGGTCATTCATCAGGTCCCTCCGTGTAGTTCTGGGATTTTTGCTCACTGTTCTCATGATCATTTTGACCCCACGGGATGAGATCTTGCGTGGGGCCCCAGATTAAGGGAGATTGTCAATGGACTTGTATGTCTTCCATTTTCTTACAATTGCTCCCACAGTTGATTTATTCACACCAACCTGCTTGCCTATTGTAGATTCACTCTTCCCAGCCTGGTGCAGGTCTACAATTTTCTTCTTGGGGTCCTTCGACAGCTCTTATTTTGGTCTTGGCCATGGTTGAGTTTGGAGTCTGAATGTTTGAGACTGTGGACAGGTGTCTTTTAATACAGATAATGAGGTCAAACAGGTGCCATTAATACAGGTAACAAGTGGAGGACAGAAGAGCTTCTTAAAGAAGAAGTTACAGGTCTGTGAGAGCCAGAAATCTTGCTTGTTTGTGGGTGACCAAATACTTATTTTCCACCATGATTTAAAATTAAAGTCTTTAAAAATCCTACAATGTGATTTCCTGGATTTTTGATGAAAATTACAGACCTCTCTCATCTTTCTACGTAGGTGAACTTGCACAATCAGTGGCTAACTAAATACTTTTTTGCCCCACTGTAATTGTCACTTAACGTCTATGTGGTTAACACAGTCACCTTACACTCCAGAGATCCCCAGTTTGATCTGGACCATGAAGTCCATCTGTGTGGAGTTTTCTTGTCTTCTCTGTGGGTTTACCCCAGGTACTCTGGTTTCCTCCGACATTCCAAAAGACACACAGATGCACACTCGCTGCTTTGCTGCTTTCTCACCGACTCATCTCTCTGCACGCTGATCATCCTGGTGCATGCTGACACACCCCCCCATATACTCGGACTCCTCTCGCCGATCACTGATTCAGCCGAGTCACAGACAGTAGCCCATCTTATTCTTCATCTGTAACTTTATAGTCAAGTGCTCATTTTTATACTTTGTATTTAATAAGACTTTATGCACCGAAGTCTTTGCAGTTACATGCGTCATCATAACGATATTTTAGATAAATGTATCTGGCAATGTGATTATATGTTTTAAGCAGGTTAATAACCCTAATAAAGATAATATACTTACCAGACCATGACCATCTATGCATTTCGATTTTATAGTTCATATACCTGTACTTCAAATATTATTTTATGCACACTTTAATTTATTCTAAATAAGTGTAAAATATAATAGGGCTAATATTAATTAATGTTTGTGGTTGCACCACCTGATGATCTGAGTGATGAAAATACCTTTTTAGCCCAGCATATAGATTTTTTTACAAACAGAATGCTGTTTCTACATTCCAAATTATTTTAGCTGGGTTAAAACAACACATCATCCATATAGGACTGTTTGGTTTCCAACATGACTCAAATCTGATGGTGTAAAGTGGGGTAAACAATATATGTGCTATTTCATTTGGAGTGAATCTGACTTTCAATCATGTAAATATGGAAATACATTGCGTCCAACATCACAGAACAAAACTACGTTACAGAAGTACTGTACAAAACACATTTAGCTTATTAACTCAATAAACATTTGCAACAAGTTAATCTAACACATCTTTGTTGTACTGTGCTTTAAATGCAGTCCCTATTTCAGTTCCTCCAACCTCGCGGTAAAAACAGAACTATAGCCTACATCAGTCCTATGATATGACTTATGAGGCACTTCAAAATATGCATATGGTTAATCAAGGTCCTACTGGAAATAGCTAATGGATGTGCAGATTAATCCAAAAATACGAAATTTATAGCAGAGTCGTGTGGGCTGGAAAGTATCTATTGAGCGAACGCTGCCGCCTGCATCAAGAGCTGAGCCCCGGTCCTGCTCAGCAGTGCGGCTTTAACCTGGTGCAGGAGGGAACGATTAGAGAAGCCACGCCCATTTTGCGTGACGTATTTAAGAGATGCGAAGGTAGGCGGAGGTTAGGGGCGGGGCCCAGACGAGACGGCTGAGCGAGGCAGCATCGCGGAGAGTGTGTCAGACTGAGTGAGTGATGCTGCACCAAGGCGCGCTTTCATCCTCCTCCATTGGGAAGCGCGAGCGCTGACAGCAGTCCATGCACACATCTATTTTCCTCGTTTAATTATGGCTCGTGCCGCCAAACCGTGAAGGTGACAGAAACGTGTTTGGCTATGTTTTCAGAGAGCCAGCCTCCGCGCTTCAGTAGTGCGCACTTGCGCGCCAGACGCACCAAATTCCCTAAAACAGCCCCCATGTGGCCCGGGAGAGTGCCCACTTTCGACTGATGAGTTGTTTCCTTGTTGCATTTTTTTTCTCCTTTCCCCAGTGAGAAGTGTTGCGTGTTGACGGTGGTTCAGAGTGAGTGAGAGTGGAAGCGGTCCGGTTGATCCGGCTGAGGAGGATATAACAGGGAAAAGTCAAACGGCTGTCGTTTGTGGACTGTAGACTTTTTAAACCTGGATACCGACTCGTCACCACGAAGATCTGCCCGATTTCAACCGATGTAGAGATCTTTTTTGTTGTTTTTGCTTTCTCTCTCTGCACTTGAATCAGCACTTCATTCTCAAAAGCGGTGATGCTGCTTGGGACGTGACCGGAATTGAAACGAGTTTCTATAGTCGTCGGAAAGTAGAAGGTAAGATCGACGCATCTCCCATGATTAATCAACGACTAATCGGTTGTCTAACCAAACTCGTGCCATGTAGAGAGGACTGTACAAATCGGACGGGCTACTCGTGGTGCATTTGGTGCATGGTCTTACTGCTTTGTGTAACCTAAAGACACGGTGTCGTGCGATCATTTTATGACATCATGCAAAATCAAAATGGCAATATGCATAAAAGCGCGTTTGCGCTTCTGCACTAATTCACCATTATCTGAATTAAGGCGTCGGATAACGTACGCTTCATTCAGGGATGTTCTAGTCCCCCGAAAGCCAGGCGGAATTTGTAACCGAATATTTTCCTTAGGAGAAAACAAAGTTGAAGTGGCCATATTACGCACTGGGAATCTGAAATCCTCACGTCCAAACAGCCTGCCGTTTAAGAACCTACACAATGCACTTTAATGCTAATAATCACTTCTCTGTTGGACGCCGTGTCATAACACTGACCTACGACTTAGCGCTGCGTAACCCATCAAAGCGCAACCGAGAATCGTGTTACTGCCGCTTGATGTGGCTACGGTCTGGTGTTTAGCCTTCACACTGAACATCAAGTCCTGACATCGCGATCCAAAAAAAGCCCTCCGCGATTGAAGACACTCCAAGGTGTTAGGATGCGTCAGGTACAAGTCGCGCACTGAGGGGATTTTCCGGCGGGAACGTCGGAAAAATTATTTATATATTTTGGAACAGCGTCCTTTATAATGCTCCATCTGAATGTATGTGGCTTCTATTAAATTACCACGGGCTATGCGCACACATAAAGGATTCTCCCTCCATTCATAAACCTTATATTAGTATTACTATTATTCCAGTTATCTATACGTAAGGGAAACGATAAGAAGTTTATTTCAAGCACCGAGTACCTTAGAAACCAGTTAAACCATATAGTCCTTGTAAAGTTGGTAGGTTCTATAGATGACTATCTAGATATATAACTGTAAGAGTATAAGAGGTGTGACATAGGTGCTAAATATGGAGTAAGACTTTAGGACCTAAATAAATGAATAAATGAAAAACAAATATATATATATATATGATAGATAGATAGATAGATAGATAGATAGATAGATAGATAGATACCCTGTATAAGGTGAAATCAAGAAGCAAGAACTGGTAGAACTGTATTATCGAATATGCAACCCCTCATCCAACTATGAAGCTAATCTGCTCCAGCCTTCCGCATTGTTCGTACAAACATCCTCTCGTTTCAACTTTATAAAGCAGATAAGCAAAATGTCCGCATGGAGCCATGTGCTTATAATCTATGCTGGCACATTTTCGCATCCAAGTTCTATGATCTGTGATCACAGGCTACAGCCAGAAAATGTTGAAAAAGTTATTAATAATGAATAAAGGATCTATTGCAGATTTTCGCTGCAATGTCTTGGGAGAAAGGAAGCCTGTTAGTTGGTGCTGGGTGTTGATTAGCTGTGCCACTGAAAAGGCAAAGTTGAGGCTGACCGCTGGATGCATTATCCTTAGGCTCATTTCGAGACCATGGCCAGATGCCATTCATTATCTACTTTTTTCATGTGAAAGTACTACACTTGCACTAAGTTTTCTACAGGTTTTAAGTTACACTCTCAAATAAAATGTGCTTTTAGGGTTCAAGTGCTTGTCACTAGAGTGCTACATCTATTCTGCTTGGGAAAGTGAATGTAATGCATCTTTAAAGCTTACTAAAGGTACATAATTGGACCTTAAGGACTCCTGTTGTAGCTTTGAGGGTGCGTTTCAAGAATGTACCTGTAGAGGATCTTTTATTCTCAGGCAGAGTAGATTCACTGATGTGATCGCACAGAGGAAGTAGCCAATGCTATTTCTGGATTGTCTGCCAAAATGGTATTAAAATAAGAGGAAAAAGTACCTTAGGAAAGCTCTCAGAAAAGCAGCTTTGAAGCGCTAAGTTTGGAAGTTAAATATATACCAAAGTTTTTTATGGTGATCAGCAATTGACTGGAGCAAAGTAGCTCTGTTAGCGACACGGATTTATTGCAGAGTATAAAGCACAATTTATAAAATGCTACAAACTCCCACTGTTATCTTCAATTGAAGAAACAACTATGCTAATCCTGTTATCTTCGCCACTCTAGTGCCCTCTATTGGCAATTTAATTTGCACGTTGCGGTAACGGGTTTAGTAAGCATTTCTTAACCCAGAGTCATATGCAACAAGGTGAAATGAAAAAAATAATTTAAAAGTTTATGTGATTATGATTTATGTGACTTAAAATACTAGCCATGTTCTACGAGTCGGTGCGAAAGAGAACAACTTTTAGATTTCCCATGTATTATCATCTTCAGCCTTAAAAGTATAATGAAGGTAATGACGGACTTTGCGAAGGCTAAAATTCGTCTTGCCTTGGGAAAAAAATTCACTGTGACAGTGAAATAAAGAAAGGGTGATGTTTGAGAGTTTATGGACTATAAAAGAGAAAATGAAAGGTTTTTTTGTTTCTCTTTACTATAGACTGCATTTACATTGCAAATATTTGGCCTCCTCCAGTCGCTGTTCTAATAAAACTAATCTGATAACATGAAAAACCATCCCCTGACACGTTTCCCCATTGAAGCAACAAACAACAAGTTGACTGATGTTGGTCTCAGAAATTAAATCAAAGCTTTATTAAGAATATTTATAGGTCATATTAGCATGGTGGAAAGGCCTGGCTGTGATTAATGGCTCATTGTAACGGTAGAATAAACATCTGCATGCTTTCCTTGTGGCTGGATTTGAGTTTTGCATTATTTTCTCAGTCCATTACAGAAAATTTCTGTTTGGACAACTGACATTATTCTTTGGATACATAATCCTTGCCGATAGCCATAAATTAGCCACAAGGACATAAATTTGAGGTTTTGCATTGCCATTGCCATGTATGCGCTTAGACTTCTGATTTGAAGATACGCACAAGTCAGTAGATTTAGCAAAAGTGTACGTCTGCTAGAAATTCATATCTGCCACTAGTATATTCATGGAGAGGTAAGGCAGAATAATGAGTAAAAGAGACACTCTCAGTGGATGTGCAGCTTGACATCCCGAGTACAGAGAAGTGAGAGCAGGTAGGGGAGGCAGCTGGCGGGAGGGCGATGGGCCTCACGTTGCCGATGGCAGGAGGTTGAAGGGGAACTCAAACAAGATATCAAAATGTCAAAGAAATGTGTCTTCAGTCCAGTGGGGAGAGAGATCAAAATGAACAAGTAAGTGACACGCTTTAGGCAGTATTCCCAGATTGACTTTTATAATTCTTTAATACATCTTCTTAGTTTAATTATACTTTGTCTTTATTATCTGCACATATCTGGCAGAATTCACCACCTCAGCTACACAGGCAGCAGATACAGTAGAGACAATTATTCAAAACAGCCTTCCTGTTGTGATGTAAGCTGAAGTGCTCTGAAATGGGCTGCGGAGATATTTTCTTCCTTGACAGCTCTGCTCATAATAAAAACAGGCAGCTCAGTCCATCACATTGTCATGTAAAGCGATCTAGAGTTGCTGTGTTTTCTTGGCTCAGGCTCCAGAGGGTAGGGTGGCTTTTGTTTACTCTCTGGATTCCATGGTCCAGTGCTCAAAATAGATCATCGAAAGCCATTGCAGGCGAGAAACCGTCCTCGGTGACACTCTCTCTCTCTCTCTCGCTCTCTCTCAACGCGTGCTCCTAATGTGCTAGAAGTTTATCCGAGATTGAGAAAGTTGCATCTCAGAGCTATATGGAGCATAGTTGTTCCCAAGAGTAAATCTGAGCATGAAATGGTTATACATGTTTTGCAACAAGATAAGTTCCCCCAAATATGGAGAGAAATGACATGTCTGCTCCCTAGTGGACTTCTAATCCCAGCCTCATGTCCCTGGATAGTAAAGCTTCTTACAAAATGCTAGGCAGCACTCACTTTTGAGCTGATGCATACACTGGGTACATTGTTGTGTCCTATTTTGGGACAGGTCTGATTGTCAGCAGGATTATGTATCACATTATTTTTGGCTAGTCTTGAGTGTTTTCGGTCAGGAGGAATTACACGGATCAGCCATACCATTAAAACCGCTTCTCTAATATTGTGTAGGTCCTCCTTTTGTCACCAAGGGTCTGACCTGTCGAGACATGGACTCCACAAGACCTCTGAAGGTGTACTGTGGTATCTGGCACCGAGACATTAGCAGCAGATCCTTTAAGTCTTGTAAGTTGCGAGGTGGGGCCTCTACGGATCTGAGTTGTTTGTCTGGTACATCCCACAAATTCTTCGCTTGGATTGAGATTTGGAGAATTAGGAGTTAACACCTTGACCTCGTCGTGGTGTACCAAACCATTCCTGAGCATTTTTTGCAGTGTGGCAGGGCACATCATCTTGCCATTAGAGAATACGGTAATGTTTTGATTGGTGGTATGTATTAAAGTAACATCCACATGAAACCCAAGGTTTCCCAGCCGAACATTGCCCAGAGCATCACACTGGCAGTGTTAGTTACTTCAACAGTCAGTAGCTTAGTGTTATGGCTGAAAGGTGTATATGAGGGAATTTTAAAGAAGCCTTAGAACTTCATAACCCCCTACCCATGATGCTCTTAATGTACAAGCTATGTCGACGAATCTGGATTGTCTTGTCATCTTTTATTCACTACACAGTAATGCATTCCTTCACCAGTGAGTTCGCTTCATTATGCATTGTTGGGCACAGCCTTGGATGGTTTCAAGGTGAATAGTAATTGCTCACTCACACTGGCTTTCCAAAAAAAAAAAAAAAAAAAAAAGTTGAAACTTCCAAAGCAAATCATGAGCTCCATGTTTTGGCAACGCTCAAGCCGTGGCTACCAATTTGCGAATCAGTGTACAGCATCAGCAGCTCATTGATCACTGTCATGTAAATACTGTGAACAGCACTCCTCTATCCAGCACACCTTTAATGAGTCTCTCCAGAGGTCCACTCAGGAGTTGGCTGCAAGAAACACAACACGGCCTGACAGCGCAGAACCGAGCCCGTCTCTGTTTGCAGTCCTCACACATCAAACAGCTTCATCCTTCCTATATATTTAAAGAAGTCTTCCTGTTTCGCAGGGAGCTGATGGAATCTCGGCGATAAATGTCACGGTCATTTCATCAACTTATCATGAATTTTTGATAGCAGGAGTCGATCTAGAGGCCTGCGATGAAAAGTCAAAAAAGCACTTTTGAGAAATTTGTTCTTCAGACCTCAAACAAGGCAGTAACTAATTACATTAGCGCATTTATTGTTTGGGTTTGAACATTTATTGAATATCCTTTAATACGGCTTTCAGAAAACAGCACTCTGTAATCTCTGTCCTTGTTCTGGTGTCGCATATTACAGCCATGAATATGCTAGTTATATTTAAGGCACGCTTCCTTCAAAGACAGCCACCCATACATCTGTCAACTCTCTGGGCAAAGTTTTTTGGAGCCGAGCAAATTAAAGATGCTTAGATTGCACTTTTTAAACTTTTACATTGTTACCATTGCTTTGATTAGAAGAAAGAAAATCAGACTTGAATGGCTTTTCAGTGTGTCTGGGGAAATTACAGAAATCACATTATCGTACAGAAAGAGCACAGCATATGAAACTCTAGACGTAACAACAGCCAGACTATGTGAGTGCATCTTACCAACCAGCTTTCAGTGACCCAGTTGAGCTCTTGGTGCATAATGAAGGCCTCAGCCCTTTGGCAACTTTTTTCTTTTTTTTATATATTACTTCCTGACAAGATTGCTGTAGCTATGCAAATGGCAGGATACACCAGCATACTAATTCATAAATCATGTCAGGAATAGGAAATATTACTGATATGTCTTTGTATTCTTCAGGGGGATCATTATTTAGGTCCGGATCTTTATTTGAACAAAGAAGTCTTTATTGTATATAATGACACAAACTAAAGAACAGTTCCGGCTATAGATTATAGCAAGCTTAACAAGAGTGGGGGAGGGGATGGAAATAAAATTAGACAACTAGTGGGACTGTGGTAGCCTAGTGGTTAAGGTAATGGGCTATGGACCAGAAGGTCCAGGGTTCAAATCCCAAATCCGCCAAGCTACCACTGTTGGGTCCTTGAGCAAGACCCTTAACCCACAATTGCTGGGATTGTAAGACTGTATCAATTATAAGTCGCTCTGGATAAGGGTGTCTGCTAAATGCTGTAAATGTAGTTGAAAATACTCTATTTTTCATTTTTCTCAAATGGAATACTATGTGCATTTAGATGCACTTAATAAGCCGTTCATAGCTGGATTTATGCAGTTATCCCACTATTCAAGTGGTCATGTATACAGCATACTCTAATCTAGAAATCAGATTAAGAAATCTAATAAAGAGAGCTGATTTCTCAAAGCATTTATACTCATACTGCGATTTCAGTCGGTGTTCTTAGTCTGCGCCTGCAAGACTAAGACTAACGCGAGAGTGTAACACGGTTACCAGATGCATTTATTCTTAGAGACTTTGCTACCTTTGGGATTAGTTTCCATAGACCTGGTTGGTTTTTTAACTGATTTGACAAGCCTGGTATTAAACGCAGCACCCACTAAACAGCTATAGAACACTGTGGAGATGCTGAAACACAATATGTACTCACAGTATATGAAAAAATGATGAATTTGATTATTTAATATTAAAGTTCAAGGTTTATGCCACATCTTTTTGAGATTATTGGCTGGTTGCAAAGTAGAAATCCGATTATTACCTGAGTCTTGTCAACCTGGAGCTTTCCCATTATCTGATTACTGAAGTGCATGTATACTCGTTGAACGGATTACTGACAAAATCTGATTTTCTGCAGCTATCAGATTATTAAGTGCATGTATTAACACTCAGTGTTTTTCATTACAAATCATATAATCAGCAGAACAATTTGAGCAACAATGTATTTATAATGTACATAATTTCACAATATAAAGGAATTGCTATTTGCAATATTGTGAAGTCGTCAGAGTTTAGACAAACTTGTGGAGTCCATGCCAGGTTAAGGTACTAGACTATGGATGAGAAGGTCTAGGGTTCAAATCCCACCTCTGCCAAGCTGTCATAGTTGGGTCCTTGAGCAAGACCCTTAACCCACAATTGCTTGGATTGTAAGAATGTGTTAATTGAAAGTTGCTCTGGATAATGGTGTCTGCTAAATGGCATAACTGTAGAGCTGTCCTGTGTCATTACAGCAAAATAGATCACACAAAATAGTAAGAAATTCTAAAATGGATGCATTTTTAATTACATTTTTTTTTCACTAAAATTGTTATAGTGATTACAGTGGAACCTCGAATTTCGAACGCCTCTTTAGTTGAATAACTCGAACATCGAACTGAATTGAATTTTTTTTCCCCCAAATTCAAATAAAAATTCTTACTTCGAACATCGATACCCTAAACAGAACACTCAGTGGTGCAATATTCCGACCACCAGTCAGTAACGATAATGCACCAATGCAGTATGCCAATCGGCTTAAAAGAAAGAAGAAATCAGAAAAAGAATAAGAAATAGGGTATGATCTTAAGGATATTATGTACATCATGTTATATTATATTGTATTATTATTATATTGTATTATTATTATTGTATTATATTATTATATTATATTGTATTATTATAGACACACCTCCATGGCTATAAAGTTTCACTTCATTACATTCCTTCATGCTTAATCATACTTTAATTACATACAAATATAAATATAGATATAAAAATAAAAATCAATCATTTGGGGGTCAGGAATGGATTAATCATAATTACTTTATTTCTTGTGGGGAAATCTGATTCCGACTTCAAACAAGATCGAATTAAGCTTGGACTGAGTTTCCGCTGTATATGATTTGTAATAAAAATTGTCTCAGACATTTTAAGTTCTTGTATTGTGTAAATCAAAATTTTAAAACTTCAGTCACATCTATGAAATGTACGTTTAAAGCACAAAGTAGATGACCTTTTCCAAGTCTTTGCTTAAGGGTCCAACAATGGCAGCTTGGCAGAGCCAGTCTTTGAACACCTAATGTGAACTCATAACCTTCTGAGTTGTAGTCCAGAGCATTATCTTTTAAGTCACCACTTTGAACTCTCCTAATATGAATTCATCATGCTCAGTGTTGTTGTCCACAGCTGTAACAACTGAGCCACAATTGTGTTTAACTAAATACTGGCTACCTAAAATCTGGCTTTCCTGGTGAAAGGAATGGAACAGTAAAGTGGTACAGGGCGATCCGTGTCATCTGTGAGTTTCCATAAGCAATAAACTTAGTGGCTACATTAGTAAAAACAATGACTACATTAGTAGATTGATAGGCTGAAATCTAATCCACCAACCATCACAAAAAATGTGATTATGAGGAAAAGTTGGTTAACGGTACCGCCATACTACACAACTAAATCAGTCTCATATAGTGCAGTGTAGTGTTAAATGCATTATAACTGTACAAGTGCTGAAAAAATAAAAGCACTTCATTGTTGCCTGCCCATTTGCTCATTTCTTGAAGTGCTAATGGCGTTAATTAGGGTAGCTAAGTAAGCCTATACTAGTTACTTGTCCATACAGTCATCTTTAGAAGTGGAGCACCAAAGGTTAATTGCGTTGAATGTTCTTCCAGACTTGCCAGATTCCATAGTTACCAGCTTTTGAGATGTGAAAGGTCACTTAGGAAATCAGAGCAGTGAAAGGAATGCTAATTATAGCCAAATGTGTAATTGTGTGTTACATGCTTTAGTCATACAACAATTATCTTTTTCCCCCCCGTGTTTCTTCATCCCTTAGAGAAATTACAGACGTGCCAGGAAGGAATCCCCGCCCACCATGAGCAGGGACTTGTCAAGTGAGGCCCATGTGCTGGTGCTTTTCCTCACCTGCCTGGTGTCACTGTGCTGGGCTCAGGAGAAGGATTACATCGTGAAGGAGGAGCAGCCAGAGAATGTGCGTATTGGAAACCTGCGCAAGGACCTGGATCTGCACCTGGACCCCAACATGAAGCTGTCCTCAGCTCTGGAATTCAAACCTGTGTATAAGTCAGGCGAAGTGCCTTTGGTGAGGGTGGAGGCCAGCACAGGAGAGATCTTTACCACGGCGAACCGAATCGACCGCGAGAAACTGTGCTCTGGCATCTTTACCGAGAAGCGCTGCTACTATGAGATCGAGGTGGCTGTACTGCCCGACGAGATCTTCCGACTGGTGAAGATCCGCTTCCTCATTGAAGATATCAATGACAATGCCCCGCTGTTTCAGTCTACTGTCATCAACATCTCCATTCCTGAAAATACAGCCATCAACAACCGCTATCCTGTACCATCTGCCTTTGACCCTGATGTGGGGATAAATGGCATCCAGCACTATGAGCTCGTCAAGGTGGGTGCACCGATCTCCCTTGATTTAATTTCATTCATTTAATGGATCCTTAATGAAAGCCAAAAATATTAGCACTTGTGTTTGTCTCAAGGTTCCAAAGGTAATTTTCTTTAAGGTGTGTAATTAATTGCAGTACAGACCTTTTTTTTTTTCTCTTCAACACCCGTGACACTGTTGTAACAATCCCAGACCTTCATCCAAAATAGTAATAGAACAAAAAATGCTATGTAGTTAGGTGTAGCGTGGGTTATTTACCAAGAATAATTGTTCAGCGCCAACATGTGCAAACACTCAAGGGAGTTTCTTAGGTCATGGCAAGTTCATACTGCAAAGGAACCTCCTCGAGCAGAATTAGAGCTATTAGAGACAAATATCAAAGGGCTAGAGCATAAAGTGAATTCATATGTAAAGAAATTGGCCATGGGCTAAAATCTGAAGGAAAGTAATCCTAGGATAAGCAAAGAGATCAGCTGACAGAACAGGACAAATAAAATGTTTGATTGCTTAATTAAATGTTTAACCTTCCATACCCACTTAACCCATTTCCGAGTCGTGTAATAAATCTACCTTAAAACATTTCAGAACTGCCTGTAGTGAAATACAGTGTAGGTCGCATTATAATACCAATTCAATAAACAATTTTCATCTTAGCAGCAGAAAATAGCAACGTGAGCCTTTGTACTATACAGGCACTACCCCAGTTAAAATAGTTCATTTTTATGATATCAACTTTGTGATGGGAATCCGATAATACACATAAATACACATTCAGAAGAAACTGAAGTTTCTGAACTGAATTTTTCCCCCGGCAAGCAATATGCAGTACGATATTCCCCCGCAGATGAGCAGCAGCCCCAATGGTCTAACCATTTTGCTTTTGTTTTTCACTTTCAATACTTTATTCAGTAAATTGCAGAAGATTTTCAGCACTGTATTATAAAATAAGCTTTGTGTTGTTGGTTTTGCCAAACTTAGGTTAATGTAAGTGTTTAAAGCATGTCTGCAGTAACCTACGCTATGATACATAAAGTATATAGCACTCCTTGGTTTACGCTTAAGCACGCAGTTACATTGTGATTTACATATACACTATATAGAGACAAAAGTTTGTGGACCCCCCAAAAAATTACATCCAAAACATGGGTGTGGAGTTTGCTCCCTGGTGCTACAACAGCCTTTGTTCTTCTAAAAGGGCTAGATTTTGGAACATGACTATGAGGTTGGCTTCTGATGTAAGACAATACGCCCTTGCTTACTTTTGGCATTTCAGTGTATATTCAAGGTGTCTGATGGAGTTGGGGTCAAGGTTAGGTGCCAGCGAGGCAAGCCCAATCAAAGGACAGCAGGGCAGAAAACTTGCTGAAAGCAGAAACCTATAACTGTGCCGTATTGAGAGTCTCTGGGGTATTCAGTATATCCATTCTGCAGCCATTGTTTGGCTATTAAGAATCCAGAACTGTATGCTTCATATTATGAATGTGTTACAATTGAGTGCTGTTAAAATAGCAGAGGTCAGTAATTAGAAGGGGTGTCCACAAACTTTTGTCTACATTGTTTGTAGAGGTATGTGCTGTTTATCGTCTACAGTAATTCTTATCTTTGTATATTTTATAAAACTTGAAAAACGAAAATGAGAGTAGAATGAGAGATATATATATATATGACTAGTTATCCTTGTGTGTGATGCTGAAATGCCCATTGATGCTGATAGCATCACCAAATAAAGAAACAAAACTCTCATTGAGGAAAGTTTTTTCATAAAGCAAACCCCTTTTTTCCTAGCTAGTCACTCCATGGTTTTCAGCAGTCAAGTACAATGAATGTGCGTTCGTTTGCCTTCTGCTTTGATTACGCGTAATACACTTTGAAACAAAGAAGCTGGAATTGCCATTAATATGTGGAACAGTCATTTGTACCTTCTTGCAAGAATTAGCAGAATTCATGCCTCCCATGTCTGATTAAGTCACAAATTTGCATTTTTAAAGAGCTTCTGCTGCCAGGGCCTCTCTAGTGCAACACTCTCAATTAGTTGTGCTTGGAAAATGACCAAAGTAATATTACAACAAGACTGCATAGTACAATAAATATGTGCAGAGTCTGCTTTTTGGCTTGATAATTCCTTTTATGCTGTGACTTAACTTGACATAAAATTAGTTATGGTGGGCCTGAGTGAATGCAAGATGCAGACGTGAGGATGAGGATGTATTTTTGTCCTGTGAGCTCAACGCAAACATCCCTCGCGTAGCATCTGGCCGCCAATCCACCTCTTGGACTGTGTTTGGTTGTCTGACAGATAGCGAGCGAGAGCCTGTGAATCTCTCACACAGTAATAGTTTACTCAGTGAGAGGAGCTGATCCTCAGCATGGCAAAGCTTGATTAGCGTTGTGCGCCATGGCAGTCGCTGGACATACAGCAAGAGAGTGTGACATAAAAGGGCTCATTGATCATTCAGGGCAAGTTTAGGAAGAAGAAAATAAGAGGATGTCCTGTCACGTGACATTAAGGCAAATTATTTCCTAGCCCATTTTAACCATGGTGACATATGAATTGTTCCTTCAGCATTAGGGTTGTTGCGGCGTCTGGGCTGGTATGTCTCCAACTCCAGTTTACAACCTCAAGGTCAAGGCCTGGGGAAATTAATGCATGATTGGTGGATGGCTTTCCATTAGATGAGATTTTATCACTTAAAGAGAGCCTTTTTACAAGTTCTGTCTCGAGACATGTGGATCAGATCAGGCTCATGGGATGAAAATATTGACTTTGCTGTTGTAGGTTCCACCCCACTCATTATTACACTTCACCATTTAAGCACTCTAACCTCACATTTGATTTATTTATTAATCTTTTTTTAGAAGCTTTACCTTTCATACTGACTCTGGTGCATTAGACTAGGAGGATGTTCTAACTGTATTTACTAGGGAAATTACTATACTTTTCATTTTCCTGTCTAATTATTTTCATATTTTTGTGCTCATTAATATCTTCTTTCTTGTCCAATTGGGTTCCTAATCTAATGTTTTTTATTGTCTAATTGTGCTCATATTTTACCTAATTATTTCTTTCCTGTTTAATTGTGTGCATATTCATGGCTGTTATGGTTTTTTTTTTTTTTCTTCTTTCTTCTTTCTTCTCTCATTTTGTTATTCCTTATTTTATTGTCTAATATTAGTCTTTGTTTCTAAATGTGTTCATATTCTTGTATAATTCCTGTCTTTTTTCTTTCTTTATAGGTGTGGTTTATCTTTTCTTCTTTGTTTTTCTTTTACTTCCTTGTGTAATTGTTTCGTTCTTGTTCCTTTTTTTCTAATTGACTTTTTATCGTTCTTACTTTATTGCAGAATTGTATTCATTATCCATGGCTAAATGTGATCATCGTTTCTTTCTTGCTTGCATGCTGTTTTTTTCTTTATTTTGTTTTTATATGGCTGGGGAAGTTTGCTACGACGGACAGAAATGTTACCCCTCTACCCCAAAGATCAGGGTTATTTAGCTCCCCTGAACACTCCATCCTGGGATGATACTGCAAGCACCCAGGACCTTCAATAATTAGTTTAATTAGGTGTCTTTCTTCTCTCTCTATATATACAGTGCTTGTTCTTTGTGTAGTTCTGGGTTTGTTCCCCAGTGAAAAGGGATTCATCCCTTCAGTTTTCTGTATCAACCTGGATTTAATTAGCTGTGCTATTTTTTACTTATTATTGTAATTATTACTTATTCACTTGTTTACTTCCTAATTATCAAATTTCTAATGTCAGTTAACAAGCTAGCCATCCAGCCATTTTGTCTGGTTAAGTTCATATGAGTGAATGTAACAGAGTATTTCAAGTGGTGCAGATGGAGATGACTGACTAATTTCCATCAGTGCTCTGGACAGATCTGGGTGATGGAGGAATGGAACAGGCTTCCACCTGGACTGTTTGCTTTCATTTGGTTCCAGATTTCATTTAGAGCTGATTTTTGGCTGGGGGCTTCGTTTAAGATTGGTCATAGGAGCCTGCTCTCGTTTCTGCTCTTTGCCAAGTGGGTTTAAATCATAGCCAGTAGCAAAAGAGGAAGTGGGAGCGCATGGTCAGAGGATTTAGAAAGTCATGTGGTATATAGGGACTTGTAGATTTGCTATTCATGCAAAGGGATTTTGTGGATTCATAGTGCTACATCTTTTACCAAATCTGATACAACTAGACCGAAAGTCATCTCTTCTGAGATAAAGCTGCCGTTAGGTTATTGGTCTCTGATGGGATTGAGATAAAACGTAGTCTACCTTGCATACATCTCATGATTGCTTTTGAGGTTTTAGGATCACTTTTAGATTGCAATTCATGCACCTTTGAGTATTATTTTTTGTCAGTTCATCCTAAAAGGCTGATTCACCTTATGTGTTTCTTCTAATAAGCTGCAGGTCAATAAGCATAAATATGTAGAAATTCACAGCCAGCCTGCATATTACTTTCAGGCGCTTGCCATTTCCCCTGGGCCGCTGATTCATGTTCTTTTAACTCTTCCTTAGCTTGCCTGAAGGTAATCAGTATCCCCCAGACTCATTTTGTATGGCTAGACTGGAACAAACATGATGACTGATCACTCACGCAGCCTTTGGCCACAGAAAAATATAGCTCATTTGGTCCTCTGTGTATATTCTGTGTATATTTGGTAAGCAGGCATATTCAGAAAAGGCTGTTTTCATACAAGGCCAAGCACAAGTAGCTGGTGTAACCCCAGTGTATTTCTAATTTGGATTCTTTTTTTCCTGATTGTGCTCAGTCGATATTTTGTGGTCAGAACTGACTGCATCTACACCACCATGAGCTTTGGCCATGAGCCATGAGGTTGAGTGACATGAAAATTACCTGGGACAGTGGTGTTTTCAGCACACTCTTTACCACAAGTTTGCATATGACCTGCTGTTGAGACTCTTTAGAAGGAATATATGGACGTCTGTCGATGTACACTATGTATTACCTGACTATAAAATAAACACTGACGTATAGTGGCTATAGAAAATCATCATACCCTGTCAAAATTCTTACATTTTGTCATATTACACCCTGAAAATGACAATACATAAAAATTAACAAAGTAAAAATAGCAAAAAAAACTGATCAGTTTTGAAAATTAAACTAGAAAAGTCTCTGGTTGCCATAACTGACTATCTGCTAACAATGTTGCTTGAGTTGCCTTCTTTCACTTGACTTGAGGAACATTGCTTGTGTTTGAACATATATCAGTCTACTGATTCTTCTGGTTTTTAAATAGTTAAATGGATTAGCACTATCATACATTATATATCATACATAATATATATATATATATATATATATATATATATATATATATATATATATATATACAGGGGTTGGACAATGAAACTGAAACACCTGGTTTTAGACCACAATAATTTATTAGTATGGTGTAGGGCCTCCTTTTGTGGCCAATACAGCGTCAATTCGTCTTGGAAATGACATATACAAGTCCTGCACAGTGGTCAGAGTGATTTTAAGCCATTCTTCTTGCAGGATAGTGACCACGTCATGCTGGTGGAGGAAAATGTTTCCTGACTCGCTTCTCCAAAACACCCCAAAGTGGCTCAATAATATTTAGATCTGGTGACTGTGCAGGCCATGGGAGATGTTCAACTTCACTTTCATGTTCATCAAACCAATCTTTCACCAGTCTTGCTGTGTGTATTGGTGCATTGTCATCCTGATACACGGCACCACCTTCAGGATACAGTGTTTGAACTATTGGATGCACATGGTTCTCCACACTATGGTTTAGAGCATTATTAATGTTTAGAAATTATACGACATCACCAGAATCTTGCCTAAGTTGGCCCTCCATCCAAGCTGGATGATCGTGAAACCATAGTGGATGACCAAGAGGTCAGTGACAACTTTGAAAGGCTCCATGGCTCCATGACCTCACAAGCTTTTTACAAAGATGCCATGTGTGGCAGAAGCATCTTCTGAAAAGAGCCACACTCTCATTCCACATAAATGAGCCACAGTCTCATTTATGCTCCTGATTCTATGTAGCAAAGGGTTTTATGGTCAGATGAAGCCAAGATTAATATTTTTGGACCGAAACCAAGCACTAAGTTTGCTGGGAACGTAGTTTTAGGTGAGCACACCACCTAAAATCCACCATAGCTACTATGAAGCATGGTGCTGGCATCATTATGTTGTGCAGATGTTTTTCTTCAGGGGGATCTGAGCAACTGGTCAGGGCTGAAGGGAAAACGAATGCTGCAAAATACACCCAAATATCTGAGGAAAACCTCCCTGCAAGACAGCTGACGATGGGCTGGTGATATACTTTCCAGTACAATAACCCTAAGCATAGCACACTGAAAAAAGAAAACAGTGTCTTAAAGAGTTCTTGAGTGGCCAAGTGGGTCCTAACCTAAATGTGTATGGACTTGAAGAGAGCAGTCCATTGCTGCTCATCATTAAATATGACTGATCTTGAACAATTCTGAAGAATGGGCAAATATTCCTAAATCCCAGGTGTGCAAAGCAGCTAGAGACATTTCCAAAGAGACTAATGGCTATAATAAAAGCACAAGGTGGCTCGACGAACTATTAAACCAGGGGTCTGTACTATTTTCCAACCTTGTTATTCTAGTTTTTCATTTATTATGAATTGTTAGTACTGCTGCCATTCATGTTACATGAATGTTGTAAGGCTAAGGGCCTGTTCATAGTGAGTCCGATTTTTACGTATGTAAAAAATGGATGCAATTTTTAACGTAGTGGACCTTCATACCAAGTCCGATGCGTTTTTGTCCAAACTCTCTGAGCAAGCAGGAAGTGGACCGAAGAAGAAATGGATAACCCTAACCCCGACTCATTCGAGAACATTGTGGGCATGAACAGACTAGAATGCACTTTAATAAACACAACAATGGTTCTATAAAGTCACTGTGAGGTATTCACTGTCAGCATTCCCCAGCCTTTCAGCCATATTCTGCCAGATATTTTCTTTAATGGATACAGTGGTATGAAAAAGTTTGGGCACCCCTGATCATTTTCATGATTTTTCTTTATAAATCATTGGTTGTCCAGCTCAGCAATTTCAGGTAAATATATCATATAGCAGATGAACACCGTGATATTTGAGAAGTGAAATTAAGTTTATAGGTTTTTACAAAAGTGTGCAGTAATTATTCAAACAAAATTAGGCAGGTGCATAAATTTGGGCACCCTTGTCATTTGAATACCTTTAGCACTAATTATTGGAACACAAAATTTTGTTTTGTAAGCTCATTGACCCTTGATCTACATACACAAGTGAATCCAACTATGAGAAAGTGTTAAGGTGGCCAGTTGGAAGTTTTTTCTCCTCTTTGCATCTTCTCTGAAGAGTGCAACATGGGAGCCTCAAAACCACTCTCAAATGGCCCTGAAAACAAAGGTTGTTCAACATCATGGTTCAGGGAAAGGGAAAAAGCTCTCTCTCAGAATTTCAGCTGTCAGTTTCCACTGTGAGGAACATAGTGAGGCAATGGAAGACCACAGGCACAGTTCTAGTTAAGGAACTCCCTAAGTGGCAGACCAAGAAAAATCTCAGATAGGCAGAGGCGAAGGATGGTGAGAACAGTCATAGTCAAGCCACAGACCACCTCCAAAGACCTACAACCTCATCTTGCTGCAGATGGTGTCACTGTTCATCGTTCAACTATACAGCGCACTTTGCACAAGGAGAGGCTGTATGGGAGAGTAATGCAGAAGAAGCCTTTTCTGCAGACACGCCACAAACAGAGTCCACTTGAGGTGTGCTACAGCACATTTGGACAATCCAGCTTCCTTTTGGAATAAAGTGCTGTTTACTGATGAAACTAAAATTGAGTTATTTGGACATAACAAGGAGCGGAAAAAGAACACAGCATCCCCAAGCCAAACACTTGCTACCCACAGTAAATTTGGTGGCGGTTCCATCATGCTGTGGGACTGTGTGGCCAGTGCAGGTACTAGGAATTGTGTTAAAGTTGAGGGTCCGCATGGATTCCAGTTAATATCTCCAGATTCTTGAGAACAATGTTCAAGAATCAGTGACAAAATTGCACCGAGGCCAACGACCCCAAACCCTGCTCAAAATCTACTAAGGCATTCATGCAGAGGAACCAGTACAACGTTCTGGAATGGCCATCTCAGTCCCCAGACATGAATATTACTGAAAATGTGGGCTGTCCATGCTCGGAAACCATCAAACCTGACTGAACTGGAGATGTTTCTAAAGAAGAATGGTCCAAAGCACCTTCAACCAGAATCCAGACTGGAAGCTGTAGGAAGTGTTTAGCGGCTGTTATTTCCACAAAAGGAGGATCTACTAAATATTGATGTCATTGCACCTGCCTAATTTTGTTTGAATAATTACTGCACACTTTCTGTAAATCCTATAAACTTCATTTCACTTCTCAAATATCACTGTGTTCATCTGCTATATGATATATTTAACTCAAGTTGCTGATCTGAACAACCAATGATTTATAAACTAAAATCATGAAAATTATCAGGAGTGCCCAAACTTTTTCATACCACTGTATATTCTTTAAAAGCCACATTTTTATAGTCAGCCTGTTGTGCTCTGCTATGAGCAGGATCAGCTGTTCTGTCGCCATCTTGTCACCCATTTGATTGGGCTGCAACCATGACAACGGAGCTCTGATTGGTCAGCTTGCTTTTTATCGCATCGGAACAACGCAGAAATTAGAACAGGCTCCGATTGAAATTTTTTATTCAGCGTTGCAATCCGTCAGTTTCGGACTCGGTGTGAAAAGGCCTTAAAAGTGTAAATTAGAGATGTATCCATCCCCGGATTTCAGTACCTGAACTCTGGGTATTGACTGAAACAGAGCACAGATCTGATATCAGTGCTCTTTAAAATGTATTTAATGTATTTAATGTATTTATTGTAATGTAATGTATTTTATTTAACGTATTGATCTCTCACTGTGTCTAACAGAAGGCTGTACTTAAAGCAGTACAAATGAAAACAAGAAAATTCATAACAATGAAAATCAAAAATGAAGTATTATGAAAACGTATTATTATTATTATTATTATTATTATTATTATTATTATTTATTTATTTATTTATTTATTTATTTTTATTAGTAGTAGTATGCCTTATTGCTAAAGCAAAATAAACAGTATTAGTTACAACATAAAGTTGTAATGTATTATAATAATAATAATAATAATAATAATAATAATAAAGACAACAACAACCATCATCATCATCATCATCATCATCATTATTATTATTATTATTATTAGTATTATTATGCTTTATTGCTAAAGCAAAATAAACAGTATTAGTTACAACATAAAGTTGTAAAATCTAAATATAAAAAACATATAAAACAACTGTTTTTAAACTTAAAAATAAATATAAAATATTATCCTGTAGTTAAATATGAAAATACTAATATGTATAATAATAATAATAATAATAATAATAATAATAATAATAATAATAACAACAACAACAACCATCATCATCATCATCATCATTATTATTATTATTATTGTTATTATTTTCATATTTAATCACAGAATTTGAATTGAATTTAACTTGTGAAATGGATAATTATGCAAAAGTGTAAAATAGCTTTTAAATAGTTTATACAGCAGAAGAATACAAGTCAATACAGTAACTTCACAGTGAAAAGGATGTGGCACAGAGAAACAGATTTGAATGAGTTTTTAATTCACTATGTGACTATTTCAAAGTTTTGTGGTGATATTCTATATCCACTGTGTATGTACAAAAATACTGTAAAATTCAGTTGTACATAGCATCCCTATTAAGCAGTGAGTGCAAGCGTAATTGGCAGATTTTGTGATAATTAATGCCAATTATCCGTGCCTTTCTGATACTTTTAACCTATTTATATGTTTATATTTCAAACTGAGCTCCCTACAGATGGTAAAAACAGAGTTTGTGCCAAGGACCGCCGAAGGAGATATATCACATTTTCGCATTCACAAATCTTGTTTGATCAACACATCTATGCATGACGTCTCTTGCCGTGACAGTTACTATATGGTCTGAGCAAGGTGCATGCAAATTATGATACATTGAAGTCTTTGCAAATTAGTCATTCTGAGCCTTTCCATGGAAATAAGTGTATCGTTGAAAAATGTGCCTAGACAGACTAATCTCTTCTGGCATTGTGTGTGCGGTGCTCTTTGTTGTTTTAGCATCAGTATGGTTCTGACTGAAAAAGCTTCAAAGAACCCTGTTGTCAAATGTGCTTGACTCTCATGTACCCGCTTTCCTACCTTTTTGTTTTTACCCTGAGAACGGATGGAATATGCTGCCTGCTTTTAGCTCCACATAGCCTGATGTGTAATCATAAATATTAGTGCCGGTATTTAACGGAAAGGCAATTACTTTGAACAGTAAAAAGCTGGATTCTCATGGGGATTACATGTGCATATGTTTTCCTTAGGCTTTCGCTCTCCTTTGGAGACAGGCTTTCTTATTAATGTGTGGCCTTTCTCACTCTGTAATCTATGGTGGTTCAGCAGCATCTTTTAAATGGAAGCTTATCTCTCCACCTTCCTTTTGAACTCTTTCCCTAATGTGAACTCTAAATTGGCTGAAGTGTCTAAAGTATACTAAATAAGGTGCAGCAAGGTATGATCTTATTTTGGTTAAAGCATAGAAAGGTGCACAGGAGGGGAAATTGGCCAACATCCACAATTTCATTAAGGGATCACAATGAGACTGGACAGTGTGGATTTGTAACACGAACTGATTTGTTGTGGTTGCTTTGTGCTCTTCACAACTAGCACCTGCTATTTCAGTGTTGGCTTTGTCTGCTCATATGGCAAGCTTGGATGCCATCCATATTCATCATTGAAATCTGATTTGTTTGTTTGTTTTATTTATTGTTGCATCAGAATCAATGGTTATTCTTGACAGGAGCAAGGTTGCATCAATACTAGCCAGACATTCACACTGTTCCAAGTTAGAGCCACCAGTTAACCTAATGCTTGCCTTGTGCCCATGGAATGCAGGAGGAACCCATTCAGACCCGGGGGGTCATGCATTCTCCACACAGGTGGAGTCCGAGGTCGGGATTGAACCCATGGATCTCGTTGTGAGACGACCACGCTAAAAACTTGCACCACTGTGCTGCCCTAATTGAAATCTGAAACATACATCTAAGCTCAAGAAGAAAGAGGCAGTACATTATGAAGAATAATAAGCTTTGTGTAATGAAAGATTCTATTCATACAAGCCGGAAAGACAGTTGAATAATCCTTAATTTCATTTCTCCCTTTCTTGCAGTCATTGTTTACCCCATTTTGGATAAGATTAAATTTAGGAAGAAAACAGCCCAAAGTGCACCCTGTAAAGCACACATTGTATATTAGCTTTCAGTTGCATCCAAGGATTGTTTACCCTGTATGGAGCAACCAGTGTTTGCATAAGCCTGTGTTTTTGTAAGTGAATCATATCTCCTGGTTATGTTTAAAAGTCAGTATTTTCAAGACTTTATTCAATCGGATTAAAGAACCCTCATGTAAACATTTATTTAAAGGCAAAGTAAATGACAGTCAAAAATATCATACAGGAGGAGGTGTGTATGATTAAAATGTATCTGTAAAATTTACATAATATATATTCATTGGTACCTCGACCACCTCAGACCTCATCTATTTCAGTTCTTGATCCCATTTTGACTAGAGAAATTTGTCTCAGTTCTCATCATTTGCTCTGTACTCGGCACATTTGCTTAAACATGCATGAGTTGAGCAGCACGACTCATTTCAGCCAAAACTTCATTCGCGATTCATGATTCATGAGTAATGATTCAGTACAGAGTGAGTGTTTTTACATGCACTTAATAAACTGCAGAAAATCAGATTTTGTCAGTAATCTGATTGAAGAGTATACGTGCACTTGTGTAATCAGATAATTGAATGTTCTTGGTTTGCATGAGTTTACATGGCAGTACCGTATTTTTCGGGCTATAAAGCGCACCGGGTTATAAGGCGCGATATCAATGATCGACTTCTAATGGGTCTATTTTCATACATAAAGCGCACCGGGTTATAAGGCGCATGAAATGAAACAAAACTCTTAAGTTCCGTCGGAAGCTCAGTTGGGTCTTCTTTACCTGGCGCAGGGCGTCTTCTTGCTTCCTCCACTTCCGTACCATTGGTTCGTTAATGTTGAATTCTCTCGCAGCAGCTCTATGTCCATGTTGTACTGCATGACCGATAGCGTTGAGTTTGAAATGCGCTTCGAAAATAAATAAATGAATGCACGTACCCTAATGCTGAAGCACATACTACATATTACATACACATATTACTCCGCGATGCTGCGCACTAGGGTGGCCGTAAGCTTCGTAACTTACCAAGACCGTGCTAAAACATTTTCACAGATTTATGAGCGCCGTGTACCATCTACAATCGGTTCTAGGTCAGAAGGCACAACCAGAATTAATTCGTACATTAGACGCACCGCATTTAAAGGCGCACTGTCGATTTTTGAGAAAGTTAAAGGATTTTAAGTGCGCCTTATGGTCCGAAAAATACGGTAATCAGATTTCTACTTTGAAACCAACCAATAATCTCATAGAAATATGTGATATAAACTTCGAACCTGAATATAAAATAATCAAATGATTCATTTTCTTGTGTATATACAGCATTTCAGAATCTTCCCAAAAGTGTTCGATAGCCGTTTCGATAGCCATTAATGATGTGGCGTTTTTAATTCCGGAGTTGCCAGATTCAGTGAGAAAAAAATGCTAAAGTCCATGGAAAAAGAGGCCAAATAAAGCCAGAACTTTAGAAATACTTGCACCTGTCAAACATGTTTTTTGACGCTAGCCACTCTATGCACATGCACAGACGGCTAAATCCCATTGAAATCGGCTAACTGGTATACGTGCTATTATTACTCCGATTACTGGGTTAAAATCCAGCTCTGTTTATCTGATTTCTAGATCGGAGTATGCTGTATACATGACCACATGAATAATTGGATAACTGCAGAAATCCGATCATTATCGGATTATTAACTGCATGTATACGCACTCAGTGGTCCAGGTTCACAACAGTTCTCAGAGAAGATCTAATTTTCTGCAATTTCTCTGCTGTTTTTCTTTAGTTTTATATCTTCAATACAGTATTCTTAGCGCAAATAAAGCGGAGTAAGTAAGCAAAACGCTTTTACTTTTCACTTTCATTTCATTACTCACTTAGTTACATGAGATTTTTCAATACATTATTATAAAATAAGCTTTGTGTTAATTATTTTGGTGTAGGTTAATGTAAGTGTTTTAAACACTAACGTGCTTATCATTACTTATCATAGTATCCTTTCCATATATCCGCTATTATACAGTATAGAACGCTCTACCAAACACTTGTTAAACTCGTTAAATTCGTGATACATTTAACTTATGATGGAGTTGTCGGAACATATCCCCATCATAAATCAGGGAGCACCTGTGCAATACAACTCCATTAATGCATATAATGCCTTATACAGTGTGGACTTTCTGAGGGTCTGGAATGGATTAATTCCATTTACATTATCCTTGTATTACTAATTTCCTCAGTACTCGTCATTTTCGGTTTTCAACAAACCTTCTGGAACTAAGTAACAACGAGAACCATGGTACCACTGTGATATTGTTTTAAAATGCCGGCTATCATTTAAGTTTTATAGGTCATTTATATGTTGTAAGTAATTATATGTTTTATTGTTTCTTTCAGAGTGTGAGTGAGTTTGGCCTGGACATCATTGAGACTCCAGAAGGAGACAAGTGGCCCCAACTGATAGTCCAACAGAACTTAGACCGAGAAACTAAGGATACCTTTGTGATGAAAATCAAAGTAGAAGATGGCGGAACCCCTCCGAAGTCCAGCACAGCCATCCTCCAGGTCACTGTCTCAGATGTGAATGACAATCGTCCAGTGTTCAAGGACAGCGAGGTAGAGGTGAGCGTGCCTGAGAATGCCCCTATGGGGATGTCGGTCACGCAGCTCCATGCTACCGATGCTGATCTGGGATCCAATGCCCAGATACATTTTTCTTTTAGCAACCAAATCTCTCCAGCAACCAAACGGCACTTTGCTATTGATGGCTCTTCTGGATTGATTACCATCAAGCAACCACTGGACAGAGAATCTAACCCCATTCACAAACTCATAGTGCTGGCGAGCGATGGTAGCACCACTCCTTCAAGGGCTACTGTCATAGTAAATGTGACAGACGTCAATGACAATGTTCCGTCCATAGATACTCGGTATATAATGAACCCTGTCAACGGCACTGTATTGTTGTCTGAAAATGCCCCTCTAAACACAAAAATAGCTCTAATTACAGTGACTGACAGAGATGCTGACCTTAATGGTAAAGTGATGTGCTACACGGATCATGATGTACCCTTTCGGTTAAAGCCAGTTTTTAATGACCAGTTCTTGCTGGAAACAGCAGCCCCCTTAGATTACGAAACTACTCGGGAATATGCAATTAAGATAGTGGCATCGGATTCAGGAAAACCTCCTTTGAACACTTCTGCAATGGTCCTCATTAAAATCAAGGATGAGAATGACAATATTCCAGTATTCCCTCAACCCGAAGTTCAGCTGTCTATCCCAGAGAACAATGATCCTGGCACACAGCTGATAAGGATCAGTGCCACAGACGCAGACAGTGGTTCTAATGCTCTTATTATTTATACCCTTGGAAATGATGCACCTGATGGATTTAATATAGACTCACGGTCTGGTATCCTCTCCGTTAGCAAAAGGCTGGATAGGGAAAAACAGGAAATGTATTCATTCACGGTCATCGCCAGGGATAATGGCTCTAATCCTCTGCAGAGCAACATCACAGTAAAGCTAATTGTCCAAGACTTAAATGACAACAGTCCAGCTTTCACTCACCCCGAGTACAATTTCTATGTGCCAGAGAACTTGCCTCTGTATGGCACAGTTGGCTTGATCACAGTTACAGACGCAGATGCTGGCGATAATGCAGTTGTAACACTGTCAATTATTAATGGGAAGGACAACTTTATTATTGACCCCAAAACCGGTGTGATTAAACCAAACATTACATTTGACAGGGAGCAGCAAAGTTCCTATACCTTTGTGGTCAAGGCCGTGGATGGAGGACTAGTACAGACCACGTCATATGCAAAGGTCACCATAAATGTCGTCGACGTTAATGATAACAGACCTGTGTTTGTCATCCCCTCGTCTAACTACTCCTATGACCTAGTCCATTTCACAACTAGCCCTGGAACTGTGGTCACCAGGGTGTTTGCTATTGATAATGACACTGGAATTAATGCAGAGCTGCAGTACAGCATCATTGGAGGGTCACCAAGAGGACTGTTTTCTATTGACAGAACCACAGGGAACATTACCCTGCAGGAAAAGATTGTTACTGCTGATCAAGGCCTCCACAGACTGGTGGTCATGGTTAAGGACTTAGGACAGCCGGAATCCTTGCATGCAATTGCCCTTGTTCACTTATTTGTGAACGATACTATCTCCAATGCAACATTCATTCAGGAGCAAGTCCGCAAAAGCATGGAGACTCCCTTGGAACGAAATGTTGGGATCAATGGCCCAATTCCTCAAACAAGTGGCTATGTAATTGTTGTCATAGCCATAATTGCTGGGACCATGACTGTCATATTGGTTATTTTTGTGACTGCTTTGGTACGCTGCCGACAGGCGCCCAGGCACAAAGTTGTTCAGAAAGGCAAGCAGAGTGGGGAGTGGGTATCACCAAACCAGGAGGGACGCCAGATTAAAAAGAAAAAGAAGAAGAAGAAGAGGTCCCCCAAGAGCTTGTTGTTGAACTTTGTGACCATCGAGGAATCCAAATCTGAAGACCCTACCCATGAGCACATCAATGGAACCTTAGATCTCCCTGTTGAGCTTGAGGACCAGACAATGGGAAAGTATAACTGGGCCACCACACCAACCACCTTTAAACCTGACAGTCCTGACTTAGCCAAACATTACAAGTCAGCCTCTCCCCAGCCAACCTTTCAGATCAAACCAGAAACCCCTGTGGCACCCAAGAAGCACCATGTCATTCAGGAGCTCCCTTTGGACAACACATTTGTAGTTGGCTGCGACACACTCTCCAAGTGCTCCTCCAGTAGTTCCGACCCCTACAGCGTCTCAGAATGCAGCTGTCAAGGGAGCTTCAAGGCACCTGGGCAAATTCACACCCGACAGGTAATTCACAACTTCCCTTCTAATTCCCTTCACTAATCCTGTTCATCTTACTGCTCTTTTGTTGGAATCATTGGAGGTTAGCAAGAGCATGGGCAGGGATTCAACCAAGCTAAAGCCCAAACAAGCATGTATGCTCATCAGCAATGAGTGTTAGAAAGCTGTTGAGGGAAAAATGATTACACCCAAGGAGAAGGCATCTGTTGCGGTTTTGACTGCTAGCTTATATCAGTAAAAAGCATAGCAGTTCGTCCTTAAAATAAAAAAAAAAAACAAAGATGTTGAGTAATTCATAATTAGGAAGAAGCCAGTAGAGAGCAGAAAAAAAGTCACAGTTTAGATTCAATTCCAACTGTTTGACTTTGGATATATTTGATATAATTCTGTGACAGCTTGAACATAGTTTCTTCCAGAGAGGAATTTGATTCTAAAAGAGTAATTATTATACAGGCACACAAAGATGATTACTCCTGCTTTCAGTTCAAGGATGCCTCAATGATTGTTCCTGATTGACATATCAAAACAAGCATGTTCGACAGCAAATCAAACAAGCCTGAGCTGCATTCCAAAGGCACAACTCAACAGATGCACATGGCTGAAACAATAGTAATCACAATGGAGTCCAGAAGATTCACATATATGGAGGATGGATAGTGTAGTTTCCATTGCGTTCAGAACACAATCCATTATGTGTCGTCTCAGTGGGGTAGCAGCACCATTAAAGGGAGACAGGTTCATTTGAATACCAGTGTATTTTAGCTTATGACTTCAGATGATGTGTGCCAGATGCAAAGTGGCTAATAAATAAAGCAGGCAAAGGAAATGAATGGAAATCTGGGGCACACTGAAAGGTGGCCTCGCAGCTACAGGTCTTGCTTGATATGAGGACTGAACTGTGCAATTGTGGGTCAGTGAGATCAAGGTGAAGACAGAGCTCTGGAACTTGGAGACTTAACTAGTCTCTAATAGGACTCACTAATAGGTTTCAGGACCATCCATTTCCCCACTGTCAGCTGCTTGTTTTTTAATGAACAGACAGAGAGTCTCTGCAGTATTCACCAATTTCAAAGCCATTTTCTTGGCTAGACAGTGAAATATTGTGAGTACTTTAGGGATTTCAGAAAACATCTGCATCTATCTTTCTATCTGTCTATCTGTATATACAGTGGGGCAAAAAGGTATTTAGTCAGCCACTGATTGTTCAAGTTCTCCTACTTAGAAAGATGAGAGAGGTCTGTAATTTCCATCGCAGGTACACTTCAACTATGAGAGACAAAATGAGAAAAGAAAATCCAGGAAATCACAATGTAGGATTTTTAAAGAATTTAATTGTAAATTATGGTGGAAAATAAGTATTTGGTCAATAAATTTGATCCAACTCAATACTTTGTAACATAACTTTTGTTGGCAATGAGAGAGGTCAAACCTTTCCTGTAAGTCTTCACCAGGTTTGCACACACTGTAGCTGGTATTCTGGCCCATTCCTCCATGCAGATCTCCTCTAGAGCAGTGATGTTTTGAGGCAACACGGACTTTCAACTCCCTCCACAAATTTTCTACGGGGTTGAGGTCTGGAGACTGGCTAGGCCACTCCAGGACCTTGAAATGCTTTTTACGGGGCCACTCCTTCGTTGCCCGAGTAGTGTGTTTGGGATCATTGTCATGCTGGAAGACCCAGCCACGTTCCATCTTCAATGCTGTCACTGATAGAAGGAGCTTTTGGCTTAAAATCTCGCGATACATGGCCCCATTCATTCTTCCCTTAACACGGATCAGTGGTCCTGTCCCCTTTGGAGAAAAACAGCCCTAAAGTTTTTACCAAAAAGTTCTATTTTAGTTTCATCTGACCACATGATATTCTCCCAATCCTTTTGTGGATCATCCATATGCTCTCTGGCAAACTTCAGACAGGCCTGGACATGTACTGGCTTAAGCAGGGGGACACGCCTGGCATTGCAGGATCTGACTCCCTCTCGGCATAGTGTGTTACTGATGGTAGCCTTTTTTACTTTAGTCCCAGCTCTCTGCAGGTCATTCATCAGGTCCCTCCGTGTAGTTCTGGGATTTTTGCTCACCGTTCTCATGATCATTTTGACCCACAGGATGAGATCTTCCGTGGAGCCCCAGATCGAGGGAGATTATCAATGTCTTGCATGTCTTACAATTGCTCCCACAGTTGATATATTCTCAACAACCTGCTTGCCTATTGTAGATTCACTCTTCCCAGTTTGGTGCAGCTCTACAATTTTCTTCCTGGTGTCCTTCGACAGCTCTTTGGTCTTGACCATGGTTGAGTTTGGAGTCTGACAGTTTGAGGTAGTGGACAGGTGTCTTTTATACAGATAATGAGGTCAAACAGGTGCCATTAATACAGGTAACAAGTGGAGGACAGAAGAGCTTCTTAAAGAAGAAGTTACAGGTCTGTGAGAGCCAGAAATCTTGCTTGTTTGTGGGTGACCAAATACTTATTTTCCACCATGATTTACAATTAAACTTTTTAAAAATCCTACAATGTGATTTCCTGGATTTTTTTTTCTATCATTTTGTCTGTCATAGTTGAAGTGTACCTATGATGAAAATTACAGACCTCATCCCATTTTTCTCTCAAGTCAGAGAACTTGCATATATATATACCTTGTAGATGTAAAGTCAGAGACAGTAGCTCATCTGTTACTGCACAGTCTGTTAGTCCTCTTATATTTCATCTGTGCTCACAGGACACTGCCTACAGGATGCTGCTGGATGTACATTTTTGGTTGGTGGACTATTTTCAGTCCAGCAGTGTCACTGAGGTGGTTTACAACTCCAGCAGCACTTCTGGTTCTGATCCACTAGTATCAGTGTGACACACCCTAACACACCACCACTGTCAGTGTCACTGCAGTGCTGAGAATGATCCATTACCCAAATAGTACCTAATCTGTGGTGTTCATGAGGGGGTCCTGACCATCAGAGAGCAGAGTAAATTGACTAAAAAAGTATGAAGACAAAAAGACTATAGGCTGTAGTTGTAGAACTACGAAGGGAATAAGTAGAAGATCCAGAAGCAATGTAAAAACTGTTAAAATAATTTGTCATATTTCTAGTGTTGGCAATATCACAATCAGTTATTTGAAACCCATTTCCAGCTGTCTCCTGTTGCTGACATAACAGCACCTATGAGTCTTCGTCTATAAAGCTAAGAGTGAAGACTGTAGTGGAAGGAGTATTGAAAACTCCCCAATAAAGAATATCTTGCATCTTCATCCAGCCAAGTTTAATTCAACCCCAGTTGTTTAAAGCTTCTTAATTCAGTTGGTATGGGCAGTGTCAGGGTTGTAGATACACGATATGGACAAAAGTATTGGAACAAATAATTATCTTTTATGACATCCTATTCGAGTTCCATAGGCATTAATATGGAGTTGGTTCTCACTATGCAGCCTTAACAGCTTCCACTCTTTCAGAGAGGATTTCTACAAGATTTTGGACTGTGTCTGTGGGAATTTCTGCCCAGCCAGCCTTTATGGACCTTGCCTTGTGCACTGGGGAACAGTCATGGGAATAGAAAAGGGCCTTCACCATGCCAACAAAGTTGGAAGCATACAGTTGTCCAAAATGTCTTGATCTGCAGAATCATTAAGATTTCCCTTCACTGAAACTATGGGGCCTACACCAACCCCTGAAAAACAAACCCATTGCATTATTACTCCTCCACCAAATTTTACAGTTGGCACAATGCAGTCAGACAAATAACCATCTCCTGGCATTCACCAAACATCAGTCTGCTAGATATTGAAGCATGATTTGTCATTCTACATAACGTTCATAGTGCTCCAGAGTCCAGTGGCAGCATGCTTTATGCCATTCCACCCAACACTTGGCATTGTGGGTTTTTTTTTTTTGTACAGTTTTTTTGGTGATCCTAATGCCATATGAGGTATGGAACTGCAGTTATTGAGTTGGTAGTTGTTGCAACGGTGGCATCCTGAGAGCAACCCACTGTTTCACAAATGTTTGTGAAGGCAGACTGCATGGCTAGGTGCTTGATTTCGTATACCTGTGACAATGGGACTGAATGAAACACCTGAATTCAATCATTAACAGGTGTGTCCCAATACTTTTGTCCATATAGTGTATTTTCATAGCCATTACCTGATTTTTGAAGGTCAACTTCAACACAGGCTTCATTGTTGCAGTGCTGCTGGACACTCCCCTATCAAGCCTTCACCTCAAACCATGCTGAATATGCCTGTATGTGATGCCTGACAATTGTGGAATCTGACTATATATTCTCTTTTGTTTGTGCTATTACATTTGGAATGGCGTTTTCCCTTAGAGCCTGTTGTTGATGCAGAAAATCCTTCTATGCATATTCGTAGCAAATACAAGCGCATTATATCCACTCACATGTGTTATGCGCATGATGATTTAAGGTGACACCCACACCCAGCTGATAGTCCCTTCTCATGCCTGCCTTTCTTCGCAGATGCAACTAAAAGCAATGCTCTACCATGGTTCATTATACATAAGCCTACTTACATAGCCAGATGACTAAAGAACACATTATTTCTCATTATAATTCAGTCAAGATTTATTTCCTCTCCCAAGTCGTCTGACTGGATTGCTATTGCTTCGCATTCAGTATTTTATGTAACAGGCAGATACATGTGCCTGAGATTTCGAAATATCATCTCTGATCATGTTTAATGGTGCGTTTCTAGAGGAAAATGCTTTATTTTGTAGCTGTCACAGACCACAGTGACATGTATTATGCTGTATTCTGTAAAGGATATATATATATATATATATAGTATAGCTGTAGTAGGTAAATATATGAGTAGTTGTATTGCACAATTAACTGCGTAAATTAAAAATACACAAGGCAATATGTTTGTAGCCTGGAAGTAATACTGAAATTTGAGTTATACTGAAATGCAAGGTATATTTAATCTCCACTGCCATTACTGATAGGCATATGTGAACCTGTATTAATAATGGAAAATACAACACCATTCAGCAAATTAGTGTGCAGGTTGATGATCTTCATGACTTGATATGTTTGAAAAAAGGATCAGTTAAGGAAAAGCAAAGAGTTGTTCATATTTCAGGAAACACCCACAGATGAGAAAAAAGTGGACATTTAGCAGGACATGAAGGTGTGAGAGCTAAAAAGAATTTTTTGTCAAATATGGCCTATAGTAGTCTAGAATAAGGGCATATGGCCTATAGTACTGCAGAAGGTCCATTTGCAGGATTCAGTGCAGCGTGAGATCCTCTTTCACTCACTCCCTTCTTCATACCCTTCTCACTGTATTTCTTTTATCTTCTGCTCTCCTGGTTCACAGCCAATGATTTTTGAGGCCAATCCCCTAGTTGATGGGGGAGCTTCAGTCAGAATACACGCGTTTGCTGGTGGAAGATCAAATAAATACCATGCTACTTGCCTGTTCTCAGACAGACCTATGAATAAGCAACTAGTAAGATCTGTATTTAACATATATATTCAGAGCAGAACTGTTTCTCAACTTATTTCTCACACTAACCTCTTGTAACTTGTTTTAGTAGAAAAAGTCTTTACTTGTGTTAATCTATCATGTAGAGTGACTTTGATTTATTGGCTTTGATTATTTGAGTTCACACATAATCTCTTTTGCATTGATGGTGCATTCAGCATGTCAGGAGATATGAGTGAGAAATGTCCTTGATTATCTTCTTTTGTATTATTGCTAGTCTTTTTTTTCCAAATTTTGAATGTCATTGGGCAAATGTGATGAGATTAGCAACCATGCAATAAATTTCCAAATTTCATGGTGGCAATACAACCCAGTATTATCATTGCATTCCTAGTAAAGTGGCCAGTGAGTGTTCTTTCAATCATTAATGAATTCATTAATTTGATCAATTTATTTTATTTATCAATCCACCCAAGTTTAGAACAATTACTTGCTATTAAAAGTTAGCAATGCATTTTTATTCCATCTCTTATGTGTAGCAGTTAGCAGTTTAATGATTTGTTTGCAGAGGAAAATGTTTTATTTTCTAGCTATCATAGTCCACAGTGACATGCATTATGGCTTATACTGGTGTTTACTGGTATAGTGGTGCTTAAAAGTTTGTGAGCCCTTTAGAATTTTCTAGATTTCTGCATGAATGTGACCAAAAGATTCAGTTCATGGACAGATGTCCTGACATTTTCCTTTAGAATTCTCTGATATAATTCAGAATTCATTGTTCCATCACTTATGGCAAGCCATGCTGGTCCACATGCAGCAAAACAGGCCCAAACCATGATACTACCACCACCACGTTTCACAGATGGGATAAGGTTCTTATGCTGTTTTCCTTTCTCCAAACATACCAATTTTCTTTTACACCAAAATGTTCTACTTTGGTCTCATCTGTCCACAAAACATTCTTCCAATAGCCTTCTGGCTTGTCCACGTGATCTTTAGCAAACTGCAAACAAGCAGCAATGTTCTTTTTCGAGAGCAGTGGCTTTCTCCTTGCAACCCTGCCATGCACACCATTGTTATTCAGTGTTCTTCTGATGGTGGATTCATGAACATTAACATTAGTCAATGTGAGAGAGGCCTTCAGCTGCTTAGAAGTTACTCTGGGGTCCTTTGTGACCTCACCAACTCCTACACGCCATGCTCTTGGAGTGATCTTTGTGGGTCGAACACTCCTGAGGAGGGTAACAATGGTCTTGAATTTTCTCCATTTGTACACAATCTGTCTGACTGTGGAATGGTGGAGTCCAAACTTTTTAGAGATGGTTTTGTAACCTTTTCCAGCCTGATGAGCATCAACAACTCTTTTTCTGAGGACCTCAGAAATCTCCTTTGTCCGTGCGATGATACACTTCCACAAACGTGTTGTGAAGAGCAGACTTTGGTAGATCCCTGTTCTTTAAATAAAACAGGGTGCCCACTCACACCTGATTGTCATCGCATTGATAGAAAACACCTGACTCTAATATCACCTTCAAATTAACTGCTAATCCTAGAGGTTCACATACTTTTGCCTCTCACTAATATGTAATATTGGATCATTTTCCTCAATAAATAAATGACCAAGTATAATATTTTTGACTCATTTGTTTAACTGGGTTCTCTTTTTCTACTTTTAGGACTAGTGTGAAAATCTGATGATGTTTTAGGTCATATTTATTTCACACACACACAGTGGTGCTTGAAAGTTTGTGAACCCTTTAGAATGTATCAATTTAGCTAATTTGTTTAATTGTATTTTTGACATTTCATGTGTCAATGATTGGCATTGACATGTCCAGAGACTGGGTTCGCTCAAGTGCAACACATTTGGGTATATAATTACATACTGTTGTTACACAGCTGGTCCTGTAGTTCCTGCAGCCATCACCAGAGAAGGTTTATGGAAAATCGGACTGAGACAGGGGAATCTAGATTTGAACCTTAACATCCTTTCACTGATAACAGTATTGGGCTGTTGTGAGTGGAAAATTGGATTAGATATTAGGGTCAAATGAAATATATAAATTAATAATAGTTCCAATTAAAAAGCTGTGGTTATGTAATCTGCCCTATTTAAACATGTAATGTGTTGTTGGCTATGTGTTTCTTCTTATGATAAATTTAAGATGGCTTCAAAAAGAGTAATTTAGTCCTGAATAACCTCACTAGTTGCAAATAATAGCCCAAGGGTGTACGGTGTTGTTTCCAAGTTTATGTTTGGGCAGCTTGGATACGTATCAATTATGATGTTGGTGGGTTTCACTTAAAATTGTTGACTATGCCATTCTCATGTAGCGAGTCATTTTCTGGAAGCTCATCTACAGCATTTTTCTCTGTTTCTCACTCCCTCTGTGTAGAACTGTAACACATTTCGCTTCCTGGGTGTCTATTTCAAGCTGAGAAAACTTAGCTGTTAGTACTGGCACACACGGTTTGACTGAATTCACCACTCTCTGGGCATTTGTCATGTCCACAACTGTGTTGAACCTGCTCAACACAGCATCCTATTGTATGGTCATTAGCGCATGTCAGGTTTACTGCAGTTTAGCAACCTTGCTCTTTGCATCAGCCTTTCTGACCTCTTTCGCTACAAACTTTTCCTTGCTGTGCTAGAGTTTTCTCTAGAGCTTTAGGGGAGTCCAGTCATGGTAGTGTTTATAGAGTATTCATTATATGCAAGGCTTGTAAAACATTCCGTTAGTACTGTGAGTGAATCACATCTTTGCAGTTACTTTCAGTGTTGTTTAGAGATTTAGTGGATCAATGGCTTCTCCGTTCTCAGATGCACTGCTATATTTGCTATGTATGTCAGTAGCATTAAACAAAGCTTTATGCTCGGCAAATTTGATGTCTGGCCCCAAGACACAAACCATCTTTACAGCACAAGCAAGACTTTCTCAACTGTAACTGTGAATAGTTTCACAACTACTCTTTCCACCAACAAATGAGAACTGGTAGTGTAATATTAAGAGCAAAACCTTTGACCAAAAATTACTTGGCATGCTGTCATGCTGTAGTCAGCTGCAGTAGTCTTTTTTTTACCCTTTAAGCTAATGAACCCTTCACAGCCAATAAATGACAAGAAAGATGTCATCCTTTGACTTTTTTGGCTGTAGTTTTCATAAATGTTAAACTGTGCAGTCTGCAAGTCATTACTTCCCCTGACAATACCTTTGGGGCAGCACAGTGGCACATTATGTTGTGTTGGTGCTGCACAGCTTCAGGGTTTGCTACTGGCATGTTCTTCCTGTGCCTGTGTGGGTTTCTTCCCGGTGCTGATGTTCCCTCACCCTCCCGAAAACATGCCAGTAGGCTTGAAACTAACTAATCTAATTTGTTTCTAAATGTGAATGTAGACAGATGATGCCTTATGATAGATCAATGTTACTACCCATAACAGAAGAAAGCAATCCCTGAAGAAATGTTGCTAAATGAAATCCAGTATACTTTTGATCATTAGTTGCACTGTACAGCAACTTAGGATAAAATCAGTCTTCAAAAATGGTGTATCATATCCTTCTATGATGGCACTTGAGGTAGTGCAGTGGCAATTCACTACAATTCGCCACCAGCACTTTGGCCTGCGTTCGAATCCTGGTGGCATCATAATCCTGCAGAGAAATTAGATGGTAAACCTTCAGGGCTTTTGAGAATTAGGGACAAAATGAATTTTATGAAATGCACAGACATTCAAGAAGTCTGGAAGGCTTTAAGGAAATACAATAGTGTTTTGGTAATCACAACCATAGTTACTTTAAACTACATGTGGATCAAAGTCTAAGGCATTTACTGTATCCACAGCTTTAGTTCTGTACAATGAAACAATATACATTAGTTATTTTGCATTCATCTCATGGCCCCAAGTGGTTATCTTCCTGTATGAGGCTTAAAATGTAAAAGCCTTTCACTGTGTTGATCACAGCTTGCAGACACAGGACACCAGTAAATAAATCACTATCTTGGCATTGCTTAATTGTAATGGAGAAAAGAATGCAACAAGATAAGGGTTGCCGTCAATAGCAGTGTTCCACACAGGACACGCAATCTAGCCACTTCATCGAAGTGTGACTGATGTCTTGAAATTCAGGTAGTGTGAGATGGAGAAACCCTCCATCTGCTCTCAGCACCCACTTCAACTGGTCTCCGAATACAACTGTGCAGCTGTTTCTGCTGCTGGACCTGCTTTCATTTACAGTCACTTCCACTGCTGTGTCTGACTCAGGCACCTCAGTTGAGCAAACATTAGCTTCGCTGCTGCCAGTACCTGCTGCTATCAGTGGGATTTGACAGATGTCTCTGTCCTGCTCGTTCAGCCATAGTGGCTAAATATCTCTGGCAAACTTTGAATGGTTTCCGCATGTTGAAAGTGGGTTTCCTTTTTACATTAATGCTTGAATAGTTAATGCATATTTGTATTTAAATACATAATATATGGCATTGTGCACATACACTGATTATTTTTCATGCTTGTATTTTGGTCTTCAAGCTTATGACTTAAGGGACTAATTTACATTGACAGCATTTAGCAGACGCCCTTATCCAGAGCGACTTACAATTGATACAGTCTTACAATACAAGCAATTGTGAGATTAAGGGACTTGCTCAAGGACCCAACAATGGCAGCTTGGCTGAGGTGGGATTTGAACCCTGGACCTTCTGGTTCATAGTCCTGCACCTTAACCACTAGGCCACTACAGTCCCTATATACCATATCTCATATTAATGCGATGGTTGTTAACAACAATTTAATTTAATTGTATGTTAAGTATTGAGGGCTGCACCCAAAAATGCATAGCTGTTGATCTAAAGTCTGCTGGCATGTTAAATGCTGTTGGCTTTGTATCAAACTGTTAGCACTCTTCCAAGTATGCACTTCTCAGGGCTTTGCAGATGCATAGTATACAGCTAACAGTAGAGAGTTAGCTTGCTAGATAGCTAAATAAATGTTTCAAGTTGGCAGACAGATGGAAAGAGATAATAACATCACCCTGTCTTTTGTTTCACGTTGACTTGATAGTTAGCTCTGTGTGTTTAGCTCTATAGCTGTTCTGTGACGAGTGGGGTTCAAAATGCAACCATACAAACCATTCCTTATTCAACTATCTAACTAACTACAGCTAGCTAACTCTGTGAATTACTAGCAGAGGCTTCCATCTTGATTCATAACAGCACCGGCAGTGTGGTTCAATATTACAGGTAGTCCTCGACTTACGACGCAGATCCGTTCCTAGGTGGCGTCATAAACCGATTTTCGGTGTAAGTCGGAACATATGTACATATTGTACGTAAATAACATACTGTAAGCACTTATCCTATCCTAACACCTATCCTAACACAGTAATTATCAAAAAACAAGCCGCGTAACCGTGTATTCTTCTGCCGCGCACACCAAACACGAAGTTCGCGTTATGACGTTTACGACGCAAAACCACTTAAGTCGAAACAAGGCCTTATACAGTAAATGGGAGATGTGTCGTAACCACGAAACGTCGTAACTCGAGACCGTCGTAACCCGAGGACTACCTGTATTTTGTTTTTAGCAAAAATTTTAAAAACACTTTGAATGTAGCTACATAGGGTTTTAAATACGATAATATTGTCAGACCAAGGCAGCAGTCTTTGTCTTCATAAGCATTTTAGGGAAAAAAGGAGGGATTTAAAAATGTCGTAAGCCTAATTATGTCCCCTATTAAACAAGCTATCTTTTGTTGGTTACATTTAGAGAAGTGTAGGTGGCGCTATCATCAGTACAGTTGTGTTTGATCTACATGGTATTTATTTTAATTATGCATGTATTGGTGATGTTTTTATTTCTGCCTTGTGGTATATTTTATGTCATTGCTAATCCACATATGTATACCAACAAGTAAATATGTTTTGGCTCTCAGTACATAAAATAATGAATAAAAAACTTTGATAGTTGAATTTACTGACACATCACATTTATTTTATCACAATTTGCCAGAGACATCGGACATTGGTAAATAAAATGGATGCACTTCTCATCAATTCCATTTGGTAAACATATTTGTGGAAAATCAAGTAATAATACATTATTTATATATTATTCTGCAATATGTATCACTTCACATTTTCGAATTAGCAAACTTCAACGTGTATCAATAAATCAATCAATACTTTAGGTTCACTTAATGTTAAAAACCACCATTGTAGCAATGAAAAGTATGTCAGGCACTTTAAACGTTTTGTGATAATCCTGCTTGGCTGTGTTGGAATTTATCTTAGGAATGTCCCTTATTAGTAATACTCATTTATTTCTTACATTTTTGTTGAGCTTTTGTTTTAAAATTTGTGACAAGTAACCTTATGACCTCTCATGGGCTCAGATAAAGTGTAACTAGTACAGCTTGAAAGTTGTTTTTATTTTTTGGCATAAATGTGACCTAAAACATGATCAGATTTTCACACAAGTCCTAAAAGTAGATAATCAGAATCCAGTTGAACTAATGAGACACAAATATACTTGGTCATTCATTTATTGAGTAAAATGATCCAATATTGCATATCTCTGAGTGGCAAAATTATGTTATGCTTTGCTTTCAGTATATAGCGTGACCCCCAGTGCAGAAATAACGGCAGTTAAATGTTTCTGGTAACTGTTGATCAGTCCTGCACATCAGCTTGGTTGAATTTGAGCCCATTCCTCAATACAGAACAGCTTCAATTCTTTGAATGTTTTTATATGAACTGCTTGCTTCAGGTCCTACTATACTTGGACTTTCACTTGGCCATTCTAAAAGAGTAACTTTATTTAATCAGTCAAACTCTTTAGAGATTGCTGTGAAACCTTTCCATCCAGATGATTTGTTCGTCCTCCTTTGTTCGTGATATGATACACTTCCACAAACCATGTGTTGTGAAGAGCAGCCTTTGATAGATCCCTGTTCTTTAAATAAAACAGGGTGCCCACTCACACCTGATTGTCATCCCATTGACTGAAAACACCTGACTCTAATTTCACCTTCAATTTAACTGCTAATCCTAGAGGTTCACATACTTTTTCCACTCACTAATATGTAATATTGGATCATTTTCCTCAATAAATAAATGACCAAGTATAATATTTTTGTCTCATTTGTTTTACTGGGTTCTTTTTATCTACTTTTGGGACTTGTGTGAAAATCTGATGTTTCAGGTCATATTTATGCAGAAATGTAGAAAATTCTAAAGGGTTCACAAGCTTTCAATCACCACTGTATCTCCTAATCCTAGATGTTCACATACCACTCACAGACTGTAAATATAATATTGGATAATTTCCCAAGTATAATATATTGTCTCATTTGTTTAATTGGCTTCCCTTTATCTATTTTAAGGACTTGAGTGTAAATGCGATGCTATTTTAGGTCAAATTTATGCAGACATAAAGAAAATCATAAAGGCTTTGATGCAGGGAGACAATTATTTGAAAGATTTTTATACTTAAGGTTACGGGATCACTGCCACATTCAGCTGCACTATATTAGGAACCTATCTGGTACTTTCACAAGTTTTCTGACCTGAAAGCGAGGCTTAGTTGCAAAGTTATTGTTTGAATGGAGTCTACCCAAAAACACAAGAAGCTGGGAGGGTTGCTTCTGAGACCATGGAAAGCCAAGGAAATCATCTGGGGTCTGTGCCCACGCTTGTTCCCACTCAGACTGCATGAAATCCATCCATACTGCCTACACCATTCTGTAGTGGTCTGCAGACCAAAAATGCCTTTTGTCACCAGTTGGAACATCACACTTCCCACTAATGAGTGTAAGAGCACTGGTATAATAAATATGGGTATAGCAAGCATTCTGAGCCAGGTTTTGTCAGGGGTGGGAAGTGCTGTTGTTAATATATTCACCAAATCTTTTAGAGCGAGTGACATCCCATAAATAAACTGTGTCTTGTTTACTACTAAGGTTTCCTAGAAAATAGCCTGGTCTCCATTAGGGAAATCTTGCCTGGGGGGAAGATATGATTTTTTGACAACCCAATGAAAAAAAAACAATAAATAAATAAAAAACCATGACACCCTTTAACCGCAATATGTCATTTTTGGGATGTCATAGCCTGCACTTAGAAATGGAAGCGTTGTGTGAACTAGCATGGCGGGAAATAAAAATCTGTGTTTTGTATCGCATCTTCAAACATAGCACAGTCAGACATAAGTTAATGAGCTAAGTGTTGTTTCCCTAGAGCAGATGCAGTTCAGTCTTAGGAATTTCAGCCACACTCTGAGTTTAGGAACATCATTAGGTGTATGCAGCCATCACTAGCTATCCTGTGAGAGGGAAAAACTAAAACAATTGGAACCTACAGCATTCCTGGTGTCAATAATGAGTGATGCAAATGAAGTGGTGGATATTAGGAATGAATCTGGATTGACTGGTATACCTGCATGCACCAATAAGTCACGTTGAACCGCATCTTATAGCTACTCTCTTGATAATCTGTACCTTGAGTAATGCTTTCTCTCTCTACATGTATGCATGTGACTGTATATATCCAGAGAGAGAGATTTTCATATCGTCTTACACAGTACATGCTGCAGATTAGCCTCCCAAATGCCATTGTAACTACAACTCTCCCTATATCTGTCTGTCTCTCTATATTACAGGAGACGGCACTGAAACCACCACTCTATGGCACACTCTGTGGCACAGGTACAGCTCGCTCCCACAGGATAAAAATCAGTCTCTAGCTGCCATATCCTAGAGAAAGAGAGAGAGAGGGTGGGAGAGGAAAGCACTGACTGAAGAGGGAAAGAGAATCACATAATGAACACTCCTGAAACCAGACCTAGAGAGGACGGCCCGAGTATTTTCACTGAAAGGACACATCTTGTTGCCTGCTTGAAGCTAAAAACCTAGACACACACTAGTAATTTTGTAGCAGATTTTAGATGCTCTCTTAAATCACTTTGTCCTGACTTACTAGCTTCCATAGCTAAGGCACAAAACACCTATGTATAGGATGTTTATTTTATTATTATTAAGTGGTCATGTATGATATTCAGCACACTCTCTGTTCTTTGTCCGATGCTTTCTTTTGTCATTTGGAGGAAAAAAAGCGGACTTTAACATTATATGCCTGGTGGCTTCTTCTTTTCCTGTTACATTAAAGCTGCCCTTTCAGGGGCCTGCTCACAAACTGGCTGATCATGTTCCACGGACGTTCCAGAGCAAGTCAATATTAAATGCATTACAGTCCGTAAGAGGTATCACCGAATTCAAAAGCTGTGTCCTTGATGCCACTTTTGCAAACATTGTCTTAGAACACAGTCAGATATATGTATGTCATCTGTAATAGAAATGTGAGTAAGTACAACCTTTTAGATCTGTCTACTTGCTATAGAAAACCTCATGCAGTCTATAATAAGTCTAGCCAGGCCTGAGGTCAAGTATGCACTCAGAAATTCTCTGTTCTGAATCTGACATGCTATTCAGTCCGCAAACAGAAAAATAGATATTTATGAAGGATGAGTGGATTTCCTTAAGCTTTACATTAGGAGCAATAAGAAAATCAAGAGGAGTCAAGTACACTCACAACCATCTGTTTTTGTGATAATTAATATGAATGTAATAGATTAATACAACTTTATGCCACAGTTAAACCAATGAAAATGAAGCAGCATCTATATGTAGTCGTAGGGCCCATAGACTTAATGGCTAGAGAATCTTTTGGAAACAAAGTCCTTTATTAGATGGAAGAGGTGTCAGGTGTCCTATATTTGTCTCGGAAACAATATGACTCATACATTAAACTGCAGCACTGTGTAACATAAATAGATTTAACTACTTAAAGAGGGGGAAAAAAAATCCAGAAATATTATCAGTGTGAAAGACATGGGCACCTTCACTCGTGTCAAATGTAATGTACAATTTGCACCTTACGTTTTACTTTGTATCTAATTTACCAGTGTGTAAACTGTATATAAATGCTTTGTTAAGGTGTGTTTGAGCTTCTGAACTTTATTAAAGAGTTTTGCATCACACCCCACTCTTCCATGAGTCCTTTGTCATATCATCTACTCATCCACATGTCATGGGATAGCCAAGTGTGCAGTACGCGATCCTGGCTTGAATGTATATTTATAGAACTGTCTGATCCAACTCTTGTAAAGGTTAAAGAGTATATAGAATATGGTGAGAAGCTGGCATTAACAGTCATCAGTTTTATGCAACTGTTTTCCTACAAAGTCCAACAAAATGGCCTCCGGAATGAAATTATATTGGTGATGCTCATCTCATAGCATAATTATAACTCGATAAAACCTTTTTTTAAACACAGTACAATGATAATGTCACAACAGTCATGTAACCCTAGATTTGCACTTGTTTGTCAGTCCAATGCAGTGCCTGCCTAATTGTACTTAGCTGCCAGCATTTAGTGTAGTTTTAGTCCTTTACAACATTTTGATGCAAATTATCCACGGTAAATAGTAAAACAAATGGGTCCAAAGCCAATTTGCTCGGTATTACATGAAATCATGTGTAATTTAGTCACTACTCGTTTCTGCCGAAAACTAGGTGCTTTTAACTGGTGACTTATACGAAAGTTGTTGCATTCCTGTTGAAATTACACACGTTGTTGATTGTTTAATTGAAAACAAGTTAAAACCGTGTCTTCAGGGAACTAACTTAATATCACATGTTCCTGCAAATTTTAATTAGCGAGAAACACTAGGGGATCATTTGCAAAATTAGAATCAGTTGGATCATTTACAAACTTTTGCACACACCGGAAACTTTTTGCAACATGTTCTGAAATGAAAAAGGTATTGTTAAACAGACAAAAAACACACCAGCCATTACCAGAATGATAGCTTATATAAGCAAAGCCGTGTAAGGATATGTAAGAAATAGATTGTTGTCCTAAATAATTTATGTCCCCATAGGCTAATATTGCAATAGCATGTAGAATGGGACTGTGGTAGCCTAGTGGGTAAGGAGCTGGACTATGGACCACAAGGTCCAGGGTTCAAAACCCACCTGTGCCAAGTTGCCACTGTTGGGTCCTTGAGCAAGGCCCTTAACCCACAATTGCTTGGATTGTAAGATTGTATCAATTGTAAGTCGCTCTGGATAAGAGCGTCTGCTAAATGCTGTAAATACAGGTAACGGTGATTAAGGGAACATTTTGGACACAACCACTAACTGTGGGTGCTTCACATGGTCAAGCAGCAAAAATGCAATTCAAGATATTAAAATCTTATCATGTTAAACAGTTATTAACATGTTAATTGTGGCAGCTCTTGTACACAGCTCTTGGGACTGTGGTAGCCTAGTGGGTACGGTACTGGCCCATGGACCACAAGGTTCAGGGTTCAAATCCCACCTCTGCCAAGCTGCCACTGTTGGGTCCTTGAGCAAGGCTCTTAACCCACAATTGCTTGGATGTAAGACTGTATCAATTGTAAGTCGCTCTGGATAAGGGCGTCTGCTAAATGCTGTAAATGTAAATGTATACAGACGGTATAAACTACTCAATCACAGATAACTGCTTTAACTCTATGAGGGTTTTTGTTGTTTTGCCCCAAGGATGGGCATTTTTTCAAAGACATTGGTTTCACACACACATATCAGCAAAGTACATTTATTTTTGACAAATGTCAATGTTCTTCTGTGTCCCAATGTGAAGCCACATTTCTGTCTACACAGCATTGTTTTGCAAGGTGTGGGAACGCTTGAAACAGCCAATAAGACGAAACAGCCATATTTGATTTAGTTTCCCAACAGACAAAGGTGCCATTTTAGCAAGTTGTGTTGAAAGAACAACACAATACAAGTTGATATATAATATTTGTACATTTGTGCATTGTTTGTTTGTTTGGATTATTTAACTCGCTGGAGCTGTCAGGCGACCAAGCAAAGCCCTGTGCCACCCTTTGTACATTATAAGTACATTATACTGGATCTGTACTATAATGTAATGCCGACTTTTGTCGATGCTCACATCTGTTTACAGTTCTCTACAACTAGACAACGACTTCAGCTGACAGCCGCATTCACCTTCCTAGGTCGACATCAGTCGACCCTTGTCTCCAAATAGTTAAGACAAGACCTGTCTGTCTTTAATTTAATTAAAATATGGTAATGAAATGTTTATCTAAGTGTCTATATGGTTAATGATTCTTGGTGGAATTTTAGTAAATCAAACGATTAAATATCTCACTGCAGTGCAAAATGTGCTTTGAAACCCCAGACACAGACCTAATAAGACACTCATTGGCACTTGTGCGTCTCTGGGAGTCATGCGTTCAGCGTAGCTGCTGATTTGAATAGATTATGCACATTGGAATAATGGAACACGTCATTTTTAGCCATATCTGGAAAAAGGGTTTAATGGCAGTGTGGGCAAGTGTGGGCATAAAAACAAACCAACCAACCAACACACAAAACAACATTTCAATGTTTATTGGACAGTTCGCTTTTTTTGTTTGTTTATCGGAAGCATGGCTTCCCATATGATATTTGTCGACCTGTCAAAGGGAATCAGGAACATCACTGACCTCTCAAATTTCAACAAGTCAATGCCATTTATTTATAATATTTGTAGTTTACTAAAATTAATTAACATGCTCATTGGAGGGCTATAGGGTATGGCTATGCTATTGTTAGCCAGTAAAATGAAGTGGTGATATGTGAAGTTGTGTGCTTCCTCTATTTTAAAACCACCAGCTGCCACTGAGCTATAAATGTATGAAATCATTGTAAATAAAATGTAGTGAGTAATGGATTGAAAGTGAAAAGTAAAAGAAAAACCCTATTGGTGAACTCAGGGTGCTAGCATATCTGCTCAGCTAACTGCACCCTGTGTTTTCTTTTGGGAAAGGGTTCTTTTGGCCAGGGTTCCTTTTGGTCTCGTTTCAGGTATCTGTTATAGGTAACATTTTTAGGATCCATGGAGGCTTGTTTGCACTAACAATACAGTACTGAAGATGTAAAAAATAAAATGATATAAATAAAATATATGAAATAAAAAATGAAGAGTTTGCAATGAATAAAATTAACATTTCTAAATCAGTGTTGAAAACTGTAGCACGGTTAGGTTTCAGTCATTTAATTACATTTAGTCACATTATTATTCATTGCCTTCAGTCCTTGCAACAACTCTTGGAAGTGTAGATGTTAGAAAGCAACAGGAGCTAAATTTAACTAATAGAAAATTTTGTAGCGCTTCATGATAGTGACTAATTAAAAATTATTAACTGTTACAGTGATTATGATCATAAGCTCTATTTCGATCACCGTAGCTGTACTACTCTGTATCTCTGCAACTATTGTGCAGATGAATTTAATTGATGGCGCTGAAGTGATTTGTAGGCTCCAATTAATATCTGTGTCATGCGTTTATCGCCAACAAACAGGACAAGTGCATTGTCCTGACGTAGTTGCTCTTTGTCTCTTGGCATGGTGTTGATAATAGGGAATGGGAACAATTTAATTGCTTATCAAAGTTCCTCTATAATGCCACACTGGAGAGCTAATCATTTCCCTTGAGGAAATGTGTCCTTGGTGATTAGAGAAAATGGTCCACATGGCGACGTTGACTGTGCTCATCCTTTTGCATGAGGGTGTGCAAATGTCAGCCTGCTTTTAATAGCTTAATGTAATCCTGAAATTCTCTCTTTGCTGCCATCTCTAAGTGACATCAACCGTTTCACGGCAATGTGCACGTTCGTTGTCTGTAAGTGTAGTCAGGCAGGCACGTTGTTGACAGGTTACCTTAAAAGCTCAACACATTCGTGCAGAAATCATTCTTTCATTTTAGAAAAATCTGTAATGGAATGATAAAATGTAAAGATGATCAAATGGACTACTTTAGTATCAGTTTGTCTAATTACAGAGCAGCCATGAAAGGTCATGTTAGAACAGTGAAAGGAATTAGGAATTAGAAAGTAAATGGTTTAAACATAATTTTTTAACATCGAAAATACAGTAGTCCCCCATGCCTTGCAAATGGTATGATCCAAGTGATGGTTTTGTGGCTCACAGGCTCAGATTTGCTAGTGTCCTTCCAGGCACAGTGTCTCTTCTGTAAAAAGTTCGTCAAATGTACTGGGTTTTTTTTGTTTGTTTGTTTAAAAAAAAGAAAACATGGGGTGGAGGGCATGTCTCATTGGGTGCACCCCTAAAGCTCTGATCCTAGAATCGCCAGTGGGCACCACCAAAAAAAAATAGGCCAAGAGGACTAATCAGATGGTCCCCAGTGCCAAAATAATGTGCTGGCATGCTGACATAATTGAAAAACAGGTTTTCAATATGCCAAAACAAGGTAGGAATTTTCCAGAAAAAAATGGGAATAGGGCCCTGCTAACTGAATATTCACTGCCTGAACCAGGAGTTTACCTATATAAATATATATATATATATATATATATATATATATAATATATATATATATATATATATAGGTAATTTATATATATATAGTATATATATATATTACCTATATTTATATATATCATTACCTACATGCAGTGGTACCTACTCGGTTCTCATCGTTACTTACATTCCGGATGGTTTATCGAGACCTAAAAACGACGAGTACCGTAAAATTTTTCCCATAAGGTATAATGTAAATTGAACTAATCCGTTCCAGACCCCCAGAAAATCCACACTGTATAAGGCATTATATGCATTAGTGGAGTTGTATTATACAGGTGCGTCCTGTACAATGGAGTTACAATGGGGATATGTTCCGACAAATCCATCAAAAGTTAAATATATCATGACCTGAGTTTAAGGAGTGTTTGGTAGAGCTGCCTATATTGTGTCATAGCAGAGATATGGAAAGTATACTATAAGTAATGATAAGTATGTTAATGATTACGCAACTTACATTAATCTACAGTTGGATCAAAAATCATTAACACAAAGCTTATTTTATAATAAAGTGTTGAAAAATCTCATGTAATTTGGTGAGTAATGGATTGAAACTGTAAACACTTACTCTGTTGATGATCTCCAGGCACTAGCATATCTGCTAAGCTAACTGCAGTCTGTTTCCTTTCGGTTGGCTGTTATAAGTAACCTTTTTAGAATCCATGGAAACTAAATTGCATGATTTGTAAATCATGAATTGTGAAAACTCTTACAAAGAAAGAAAAACGTACAAGTTTAAGCAAGTGCTCCAAGTTCTGAGCAAACAACGAGAACCTAGACAAACTGTTCTGCTGAAAATGCATTGAGAACCAAATTCACCACTCTATATACATTTACCACTCTATATACATATTCACTTAGTTATCTGACTATTGTTTGGGCACTAAGGCTAGATTTTGGCTTTGTTTAGCTAAAGGTTCAGTGGTAAGAGCTATGTTGCTGGTAAAAGGCAGTTGCTGAGGCTGAGACTGAACTTGAATTAATCTCATTGTTTCCTTCTCAATGAATCTCATACTGGGCAGCCGTGATACTGGTCAATGTTGGTTGTGGAGGATCACACTGCAGTGGAAATGACACCAACATTAACTGCATTTAAGGTCTGGCAATCTACTTCTGTATCTTGAAACCAAAGCTCTACGATTAATAAGAAATTCCCATACAGCCATGACGAGTCCACAATGACTCTGTGGAAACTACATCGACTTGATTTCCTTCCAAGCCTCCAGAGATCTCCAAATAAAAATTTGCCAAAACATTTTTGTACATTATGTAATAGAAAATAACACATTATGTATGTATCCCTGGTCATGATTAAACATATATTTTGTTCAGCAGAACCGGGGCTATTTCTACAAGATGCTAGGAAACCTGCCAGTTGATTTCCTAAAAACAACAACAATAATAACAATTCATTCAAAAGTGAGTGAAATGAAATGACTGACAGATTAAATGTTTCTTTACTATACTAAACAATGATCCATAAAATCCAAATCAAAACAATATTTGGCAGGGCCAACTGTTTCTGTTAAAATGCTGTCACTGTTTCTTGTTTATTTGTTTGTTGGTGTGTTTTTTTATGACCATATGTCTTCTTTCTTTGTTATACTAATTTAATTGTTACCAACTAAGTATATTAAATATAATTTTAAAAAATCAACTTCACACTTACAAGCTGCTTAATGTTACTAGCTACATTTAATCTTTTCCCAAATGCAGACATGTAAGAAATCAACAATCCTACCACATGGGCTGAAAAATGAAAAACAGGCATGGCATAATGTTGGGGATTGGCAGTAACACTACTCGTAATTACTGATAAACTGAACAAAAGGAAAATGATTTTTAATGGAAATCACGAGGGAATCACAATTTCTTGTACTGACACGGGTTGACACCATAACACAGGCGTGTTATCAAGCATAATGTACTGCTAATTTGAGTAAATATCCATTTTCCTGTCTCCATGGCATTTTAATTCCCCCAAAGCAGAGTGGAGGTGTTTGTGACATGAATCTTACTAGTTCCTATTTCCACTCTTTGTTCAACTATCCACTCACCCTAGATGAGTGCAGTTTTGAACCCCATCGAGAAATGTAAAAAGACTGAAAGCGCTTTAAAAAGTATTGTCACAAGCTGCATTGTAAACATTGACTAGTCATTTTTTATGCCGATGCCTTATTTCTCTAAATCCTAATCTTAAATTGTGTAATGCATATTAATAATTATATCTCCCTATAGACTGCATAGTAGGTTCTGTTCTTAAAAACATCCATTTGATCTGTTAATATGAAAAAAAAATTTAATAAAATAAATATATCAGCTAGCTTATTATGCCAGATTGCATTCCATCTGGGTTTCTGGTGATTTCCTTTCCCAGTTTGGTATGACGAGGGGTGGCTTAACGATATGTAATTTCACAGTTGTTATTCCTCAATTATATGCTGGTATTATGCTAGAATCTTTTTCTCATTTCCTGTAATAGAACAAAGTAAATGTGCACAGATTTTATCTGCTGTAAGGTGACTTTCAGAAGATACCCAACAGTGGGGGCATGCCAGTGGCTTAAAGCTATTTAAATGTTCCGTTGCTGACATGCCTGTGCATTATTTATGAGCTTCGTGTATACGCTTTCATCATAGATGGCGCGCATGTAATATGCACGGCACAGATCTGCTGAATCTTTGTACATCCACTCATAATCAGCTAGCGCTGATAAAGAGACTGATTAATGAAGCCTGTAATGTAATGGCTCAGATAATGGAGGAGGCTGCTTAGCCATGACCGCTTAGCCACACTGAGCAACCTTGAAAATGTTAATGTGTGCACTCAAATGATTGCAGCAGCAGTCAATTGCAATTTGTTCTTAAGATAACTCTAGCCCTGTACTGTATCGGTGCATAAACAGGTACACAAGTTCAGAGTGGGAATGGATCCAAAAACCTGGTTAAATAATCACCACTGGTTGTTTACAATCACAGGTACTGTACCCTACATCCCTTATTGTAAATAAGGTTAACAAATGCAGGTTAGATTAACAGTGCACTAATGGACGCAGGGTAGTATGTGCCAGTAATAATCTATTCATTCAGTCATTCATCCTTTTTCATACCAGGGACAAACAGTAGCACAGGGTGAAAGGCCAGAGCCACACACATACATTAGGAGACTTTAAAGAGATCAATTAACCAAACACATGTCTTTATAATGAGGGAGGAAGCCAGAGTATCCGGAGGAACCCGCACAGACACAGTGAGATCATAGATGCTATTGCCATTTAGCAGACACCCTTATCCAGAGCAGCTTACAGTTGATACAGTCATTCAAACCAAGCAGTTGTGGGTTAAGGTTACTACCTTGGCTGAGGTGGGGTTTGAACACCAGACTTTCTGGTCCATAGTCCAGGACCTTAACCGCTAGACCACCACAGTACAGATGAAGGCTGGGCAGGGAATCAAACTGGAGCTGTAGTTGTAGAAGGAGCAATTACGCCTTCTAATTATCTTCAGTAACAATCTTATTCTGGTCGAGTGTGATGGGTCTGAAGTGTCACCTGGGAACACTGGGTGTGCAAAGCAGGGATGTACTAAATGAATATACTAAAGCAAATCCATATCAGAGCATCTCACACACACACACGCAGACACACACACTTTAACCACTGAGCCACCACCATCCTTCTGCTGCCATGTTTTTGAGATTTTTGGGATTACCATGAAACCCACACAGATAACAAATTACTAGGGTTTGTAGATCATATCTATGGCATAGTAAAAATGGAAGAAAGATATTGTTAAACATCAGTTTTATCATGTGATAAAATAGTGCAGTCCCACATTATTTTAAAAAAACTATTTGTTTTACTCATAGAAACCATTTTCCATGAACTCAAGTTTTTCATTCAGTCATTCGATAATATCCTTATCTGTTTAATCCTTATCAGGATCGCAGCAAAGCTGGGGACACAGGGTGCAAGGCAGGAACAACCCTAGAAAGGGTGTCAATTCATCATAGAGCACATACACCAACACACACGCTAAGGCCAATTAACCTTAAACATATTTTTGGACTGTGGGAAGAAATCAGGATACCTGGAGTAACCCATCTGGACACGGAGAGGACATGCAAACTCCACATAGAAAGGACCCAGGTCACTCCACCTGAGATTGAACCCAGAACTTTCTTTGCCGTGAGGCGACGTTGCTACCCACCGAACCACCGTGCCATCTCACTCAAGTCTATGCTTATTACAATTATTAATTAATTCATACATTCAATTTTTATAACTCCAAGGGAAGCGGGAACCAACCTCGGACAGGGCAGTGGGTGATTTGAATGCTTTTAAAGTTGTTATATTTTGCAACCTTTTTCCAACATTTTAAACATTTTTCACATAACACACCAAACTTTATTTCATATATTTCATTTATTTCACATAACACATCTGGTTGAGGGTTGCACCACCTGACATCTTCGTCCTCCATGCAAATATTTAGAAAAATTGTCATGTATGGCAGTGTTTTATTTGAAGGATAGCCACACTGGGTGTGATGCATATAGCTTTTGTAGAACTTGTGTAGAGTTTTTATAAAGGATGTAATGTCAAAAGATGTTTGGTGACTGTCTGGAGAACACCAAGTTTAATAAAACGTATTCCCATATACAAAACATATTTAAAGTGAGGAAAAATCGAGGAATAAATTCTTAGCCTTCATGAATAAATAAATTGGTTACTTTTCAGAATGACAAACTGTATCATGAAATAGACAAGGTGCTACCCAGTCACTGAGAAAGTGCTCTTTGGTACAAAACACGTCTCCGGGCCATATTCATAATTTATTTTGATCAGATCCTGTGTCCTCTGTGTTACAGAACTTGAGCACGGTGCAGGGCCAGAGTTGTCGTAGGCTGGGTGAAGATGTTCATCTTTATAAATGATCAGATGCATTGGGGAATTAGCAGAGCAGAATGTGTGAACTGGGAGTAATGGGCTCAAGCTCAAAGCTGTGCTGATGGTCGGAGTAGTGCTATTTATGCATGCTGTGTGTAGCAGTGCAGGAAGCAGAAAGATTCTCACTCCCTTTTACTGGCACGCAAGACAATGCTGCAACCTACTGCTGCCAAATCTCTTCCAGAATGAATAATTCAATCATGCTTTTGCCTGTGTACCGTACCTTTCTCTGCTCACCACTCAAATCACCACCATATTCAGCAAAGTGTTCTCAAAACCTGGTTGAAATGGTGGCCATTGGTTAACCACAGCAACAACATAAATATTCATGTTGACCACACTGCGAGAACTATTCTGGGGCTCCACAGATTTCCATACAATTGCTGCGTGATATGTTTTACAAATGGCATTTATAGGGAACATAAATCATTAGTACTAGGGAAGGATTTTATTTGGGGTACATGTGTTGAGAATATTTGTTTATTCCATAGCCAAACTTGAAGTTGAAGTTTCTTATTGGGTACTTTTTAATGTATTCAATTCCTTTTGTATGTTTCATTGTTTCACAATGCATACAATACTAACCTTGGTTTAGGAACATATTTACCTCTACCATCATTAAACTACCATGAAAATTACATACATTGTTAAACGTACACGATTTTATATTTCCTTAACTTTAAATTTTAGGTTTAAACACAGCACTAGCAGTGGTTACATTGCAGGATTGGAAAACACAATGTCTAGCCACAAGGACATAATCTACATGGTTACATTCAGTCAGAAACAGACTATCTAGAATGTAATAAGTGGTTGGGACACAGCTTTGTCATTGTGGGAGACATGAGTAGCACTTTATTACCGAGCTATAGATTTACATCATATTTCAAGGGTTTTTATTTAATAATAGCGAAATGTTTAATATTTAACTCTGAATGCCTAGCTCACATCTTTAGTTTAAAGCCTTATGCCATCAGTATATAATAATATTATATAACACCATTGGCCATCCAAGAGGAGGTAATAGTTTATAAATCATATTTTTGAGTTTAGGGGTACCTTCAACTATAAACAACCTTGCTGTAGCTGACACTGAACTCCAGAGATTATGCATGGCTTTTGAAGACTATTGTCAGCCCTGTAGATGAGGGATCAAGAGGTTGAAGATGTATTCCATTCTCAAAGAAATGGGCCTGTTTAAGATGACAGGCTCTTTAATGCAACTGTGAGACAGTGTTATTTTGCTAGGAAGCTACTGAAGAAATTCAAAGCTTGTTTTTCATTTTGTCTGACTACTTTCCTCGTGCGGTTAGTACCTCTGAAGTACCAGATCTTTGCCAGTGACAGACGCAGTCCAGCACAGGCAGATGCTGCTTTTGGTGTTGTTTGGGTGCACTTCTGTAGCATACTTCCACAGAGAAGGTTAAGATCAGAAAAGTCCATGACTAATACCTTAACGTAGTGCTCTGCCATATGATTCTAGTCATTAATTGATGTAGCTCATATTGATTATATATAAACTCAAGATGATTTGCTTTGATTCGCTTTAGGAATTTTATTTTTCACTCTGCTGAATTACAGGGAAGGATATAAGTGTCCCTTCTGAGAAACATGGCCAGCTGGGGTGTGTTGAAACATTTGCACAAAAGCTTGGGTAAATGTCTGAGCATGGGATTGGATAAAGGCAGGGTGCAAGATGTTAGAACCTTGTTTTTGGGTACTGTAATCCGGGTAATCCAGTAGAGTAGTCTTGATTTGGATTTGCAAAAGAAATTGGGTGACAATAAATGCCCAACCCAATCTTAGAATAGCTGATAATCTGGTTTGGACAGAGGACTTAGGGGTGTTATCCAGCCTTAACATTTGCCAGAGCAGATGGTGGCAAGGGGGGTTTCAGCAATACAGAATTTCCACAAACATCCAGTGGGGGCAGGAAAAGAAAAGAACAGAAAATGATAATCATTGTTGTTGTACTCTTCCTAAGTACTTTCAGCCAGATTATAGGCTTTTCCAGGGATACTCAGAAACACCAGACAATTGCTTTGTCCCCATCCTGAATACATCACCCCCTTGAGGGTGTGAAGAAGCAGGTTTAGGATGGATGCCGACTCTTAATTCCTGATTAGTCCTGTTCCAAACACTGCTAAAATTAACTGGACAGCGCGCTAATCTCATCGCTCAGACAGCCTTGCCCTGCCTGGGTGAGGACTGTACACTGAATATTTGACATGGCTGGAGGTCCCAAGAGTGCGACCCAATTAGGACAAGCTTTTGAACTTTGTTCAGAATAATGTTTGACCACACGATGGATGAGCAGTTTGATCTATGGGGCTGTCATTTTGGCTGGTCTCGCAGTAGAGAACTGGGTCACGCTGGTCTAAGCCAAGTCTGTGCTGAACATTTTACTGATCATTTTAAACACTATCAGGGAGTTCCAGAGACTTACGAGAGGGCTTTCTTTATCTCCTGCTCTTTGGTGTGCCTCAGTTGTAGGAATACATTTTTCTGAGCAGATGTTTTGCACCTATCGATGTGTGTCTTAGTTTTAATTTGTTTTAATGCACTAACCAATTAAGGCTTAGAGCAGTAATGTTCAGTGTCAGTGCTGTTTGCATGAAATCAACCAAAAGGGAATAACAATGCACATTTAAGGAGGTGAAGTGCACTATCAATAAAGCGGTTTTGAATGTCTTTTAGAAGTAATGTGAAATCTAATTTAATTGAATTAGATCTTCATTTTAAAAGGGACACAATATGTGATTAAGGTGGAGACTGAATGACTGGAACTACTGAAATACTCTTACTAAATGAATATATATATATATATATATGATGATCTAATATTTGATATATTTGATATATGATGATAAAACAGCACGAGCACAATAAATCAGGCTGCAGTAATCAGAAAACCAAAGCCAATAATACACCTTGAATAGAGTGCCATTCCACTGCAGGGCACCAAACACTCACTCATTCACACACATGGCATTTTTTGGGATGCTGGAGGAAAGAGGCAGACCCAGAGTAAACCCAAACAGTCGTGGGAAGAACATGCCATTTCCACAAGTGAATAATTTTTTCATATATGGCAACAACAGTGCACCATTGCGTACATACTGTGTTCAAAGCCATTATAGTACAGACGAACCCCACTTTCCAAATGTACCATGTCCCAGTAAAATGGTTCAGACAGTGAGTATTCAGATAGCTAGAGCCTTTTTTTCTTATGGAAAAAGTCCTTGATCTTGTATATACAAACCCACACCATGTTCATCGATGTCAGCATAATATAATGGACAATTAGACTTTCTGTTTGCCCCAGTATAAATTAAACAACCATTAACTTGTAATTAACCACTAAATAAAAGGAAAGTGGCAGACATAGGTAGATTTAAAGTAGATTCATTATAGCAGGTTAATGATTCAGATATTGAGTAATTAAAATGCCCCATGACTTACAGTGGGAAATCAGCTGTATATCTTATAAAATGATACATTGCATTACCTGATGTGGCAAGAAATAACACAGGGCAATTACTGCCCACACAGTCTTTCTCACAGGTGTACGGTATCTGGAAGATTCACACACCCCAATGAGTTTCACTACTTTTTGATCTTAGCCAAACCTACATTTTTTGTGCTATTTAGTGCCAGTTAGCTATTTTATGTACAATATACTAAATTTGAAAGAGGTGGTTTGAAAACCCCTTAGTGACTACTATCAAGCAATTAACATTTCAGAGCCTAAGAAGGATTTGTCCAATTTTCCAACCAACTGAACTCTTTCATCCTCACTTCTTTAAGTTGAAAAATTGCACTCTGTCTTATTGGCTGTATCAACTTCTTTTGAAGATACTTGGAAGATGGTATTTTTCCAAAGGGACTCAACTTTCAGAGCTCTTTGGATTGAATGTTATGCTATTAGCATTTTGACATTTGAATATCAACTGGTTCCACCTCCTACTGCTTCAGAAGCACTTTGCTTTCATGGCTTATGAATGATCTTACATCGAAAATATCTTGTTTTTTTTATTAGACTTTGTGTACAACTGAAGTACACCATAGTCAGTTGATGTAGTAATATTTAGCTAATATAACTGCATTTGAATAACCCTGCCTTGATCATATATATATACACACATATATATATATATATATATATATGGGGCTGTCAGGGTTATTCAAATGCAGTTATATTAGCTAAATATTACTACATCAACTGACTCTTTCAACCACCTCTTTCAAATGTTGTATATTCTACATAAAATAGCTAACTGGCACTAAATAGCACAAAAAAATGTAGGTTTGGCTAAGATAAAAAAGTAGTGAAATCTTCCAGATACTGTACACCTGTGAGAAAGACTGTGTGGGCAGTAATTGCCCTGTGCTATTTCTTGCCACATCAGGTAATGTAATGTATCATTTTATAAGATATACATATGTATGATCAAGAAAGATGAGGGTTATTTAAATGCAGTTACATATGTAAATACATATGTACATACATACATCACAAATATTAAATTCCAGCACTGGCAATGCAGCATCACCTTTTAAACACTGCAAATCAGTAGAAAAAAGTAGGTAACTCTAGCGCGACGCTACAAGTAGCAAGTCACAGCAGGCAAATGACAGGCGCCGCTCGGGTTTTTATGTATATAAACAGGATCCGAGTCCCTCTCGGCATAGTGTGCTACTGATGGTAGCCTTTTTACTTTGGTCCCAGCTCTTTGCAGGTCCTTCATCAGGTCCCTCCGTGTAGTTCTGGGACTGTTGCTCACCGTTCTCATGATCATTTTGACCCCATGGGATGAGATCTTGCGTGGTGCCTCAGATCGAGGGAGATTATCAATGGTCTTGTATGTCTTACAATTGCTCCCACAGTTGATTTATTCACACCAACCTGCTTGCCTATTGTAGATTCACTCTTCCCAGTTTGCTGCAGGTCTACAATTTTCTTCCTGGTGTCCTTCGACAGCTCTTTGGTCTTGGTCATGGTTGAGTTTGGAGTCTGACTGTTTGAGGCTGTGGACAGGTGTCTTTTTATACACATAACGAGGTCAAACAAACAGGTGCCATTAATACAGGTAACGAGTGTAGGACAGAAGAGCTTCTTAAAGAAGTTACAGGTCTGTGAGAGCCAGAAATCTTGCTTGTTTGTGGGTGACCAAATACTTATTTTCCACCACGATTTACAATTAAATTCTTTAAAAATCCTACAATGTGATTTCCTGGATTTTTTTTTCTCATTTTTTCTCTCATTGTTGATGTGTACCTATGATGAAAATTACAGACCTCTCTCATCTTTCTAAGAAGGAGAACTTTGCACAATCAGTGGCTGACTAAATACTTTTTTGCCCCACTGTACAAGTCCTATGTGCAGATATAGAGAACCCAATTTAACAAACGAGACAAAAAAACATTATACTTGGTCATCTATTTATTGAGGAAAATGATTAAATGTTACATATCTGTGAGAATCTCTTTGAAAAAATTATGTGAATCTTTTATGTGAATCAGGTGTAAGTGGGTGTCCTGTGGTATTTAAAGAATGAGAATCAAATTTTGATCTTTCACAACACAGTTTTGGAAGTGTATCATAGCATGTACAAAGGAGATTTCTCAGGATCTCAGAAAAAGAGTTGTAGCTGCTCATTAGATTGGAAAAGTGTTGAGTAACCTTGACTGTACAGACATACAGACTGTGTACAAGTAGGGAAAAGACCATGGTTATCCTCCCCAAGAGTGGTCGACTAACACAGATCGCTCGAAGATCAAGGCTTGTAAGAGTCCACAAGGTCAAAAAGTAACCTAGGATAACTTCTAAGCAACTAAAGATCTCTAGCACATTGAGTAATGTTAATGATCATGAGTCCACCATCAGGAGGACACTGAACAACAATTGTGTGCATGGCAAGGCTGCAAGGAGAAAGCCACTGCTCTCCTAAACAAACACTGCTGTTCATCTGCAGTTTGAGCACGTGGACATGCCAGAAGGCTACTGGGAAATCATTTTGTCGACAGATGGGACTAAAATAGAACACTGGTTTAATTGAGAGGCATAAAATGAATTCAGGAAAACACTGCATTCAGTAACATATCTCATGTGTGAAGCATGGTGGTGGTTGTATCATGGTTTGTGCTTGCTTTGCTGCAGTTTCCCATTAGATAGAACAATGAATTCTGAATTATACATAATTATATATTTATATTATAAAGAACATGTCAGGATGTCTGATTATGAAATGAATCTCGTGAGAATGTGGGTCATGCAACAAGACAACAGGTCCTTCTAGTAAAAATTATTTAAAAAATGAATAAAGTTAATGTTGTGGAATGGTCAAGGAAAAGTTCTGACCTTAATCAAATACAAATGTAGTAGAACGACCTGGTTTATGTGAGGAAACCTACTAACATGCAAGAATTGGAACCACTGTATCAGGAGGAATGGGCTAACATTCCTTCTAGCTGATGTGCAGTTGCAGTTAGTGCTGCACAAGGGAGCATGCCAGGTACTGAAAGGTTCACATACTTTTGCCGTTCACAGATATGTAATATTGGACCATTTTCTTCAACAAATAAAATACCAAGTATAATGTGTTTTCTCAGTTGTTTTAATTAGGTTTTCTGTATCAGTTTTTTCTTATGAAAAACGATGACGTGTTGGGTCATAATGAGAAAGATTTTAAAGGGTTCACAAACTTTCAAGCAGCACTGTACATCTGATTGTCCCTTATAGCCTTGATTTGGAATTAGCAGGCTCTAAATCAAGTTAGACAAAGCTGAGAGTCTGCCAGTTCTCTGGCCTGTCCTTTTAAATTAACACAGATTGGATCTAAACTCACTCATCAGCACAGCATGTTTTACTGCAAAATGAAGGCACACAGATCTCTTATCGAATGCACATGCACCCTGGTACGTTAAAGCTTTACTGCTCTCCGTTCCGTTACTCAGTTTCCTAGGTAATGATAAATGCACACCAAAAAATCTTGTACAGAGAAAGCCAGGCAGCACTGTAGTTGCATCTCAAACTCCACATGACTGAAAAGAAGTGACAGTCAGACCAGCATATCCTGAGAAGAACACATATCACCTTATTAACATCTAAGCAGCCAGCCAATACCACCACTAGTTTATACTGCTTCAAACATGGCACGTCAAAATCAGAGAAGGATCTGAGGAGTATGTGTGCCTCGGGAGGCATGTCTCACCGCCTTTGTGCATTAATCATTCATGATTGTGTGAGATTCTTCACTAACTATTGTTTGACAGCATTCACACTGGTCTCAAACAATTTCATCGCGATACTTGTTCAGCCTTCAGACAGTAAGTGATAGTTCCGAGGGAGAAATGAAATTAGCTGTGAATGTGCTCGGCATCTGCCCACTGAGATGCGCCATGGTCGTCACCTATGGCACTCCAAAGGCTGCGTCCCGTGCAGACAGATTGTTGAACAGCCAAAGCCCATTTGCATCTAAGCCTTTTAAAACATTGCAGGATTAAAAGAGAGAGAGAGAGAGAGATAGCAAAACAAAGTATGGTTAAAAGCATGCTTAATAATACAGCCTTTTTTTCTGGAGGCACAAAGAAATGAGATGAAAACAGCACCAGAAACTGCAAAAGATCATGTGAGATTTAGATGCTTTTGCAATGTCAGAAACATCAAGGAGGACTGAAGAAGAAACCTCTTGGCTTTTCATACAATTCTGCTCATATTTGTTATTTGTGTATTGTTAGGGATTTAAAATGTGAGCCCTGTCAACTATTACAATTCCTCTCACTTTGAACTGTTTGCTCAGGGAAATACTTGGTCAAAAATATGTCATCCATATGTACTTAACCCAACTCATTCTACTACGTGCTTATGCATGGAGCTTGCATGGCTGGAATAGTTTACAAGAAGAACCCCTTACCTTAATTAGATGCAGTTTTCACATATGCTTGGCCATTTCGATCTACCGTTGAGTTTCATCTGTAATAAATATTGAATTGTCTGCCATATGGCATGTTGCTGAAACTAAATGCTCCTTGTTTAGGAGTCCGGGGAGTCACAACAAGGTTGTGAATCTTGTTTAAGGCTTTTTGTTTTATTGATTTCAGCAATAGATCTGATTTTTCACACCCATCAAACGTGGCAAGCGACACAACAGGGGAAGTCAGGAGAGTGTGGTGGAGCATTAAACAATGGCTTGAAAGTGATTACTAGGCAAGAGGTACGCATGCAAAGGCGTTTGGGGTCTAGCAGGGCAGCTCTCTGGGGGCAACAATCTGGAGAACAGTATGCCTCCTTCTGCTGAATACCATTCTAATGCTGTATTTTTGCATCTCCACTCCCTGGCCATTTAATCAGGTAAACAAACCACAGATATGCACGTTGTGAGCATATGACTATTGACTTTAGCCTGAATGTTGATATGCACAGTTTGCTAGTGTCCATCAGTGCAAAGATGCCAAAATAGCAACACCACTGACTAGATATTGAGTGGGAGCATTTCATAGGTAGTGTGGTATAGCCTACACATCCATCCATCCATCTATCTATCTATCTATATATCTATCTCTGTCTATCAAGTGCTGTCAAAAGATTCAAGTATTTAAAGATGTTTTGGCTTGCTCAGATCTTACACTAAGAAAAATTTTTCCTTTAAAAAACAGTACTTTGCCACACGAGTGGACAACAGCCTCGGAGGATGCATTATTACTTTTTTCTGACTTAAATACAATAGTGATTTTCAGAACAATACTTTTTTAAATGCAAAGTATTAATTTCATTGGGTACGTCTGTTAGAAACAGCATGGGCATGCTGTTATCTCTTGTTCCAGGCATGTTGTCAAACTGCAGTTACACTGGACATTAATGTGTTTATGCGATGGAATCTGCTGTCACAAAATAATGAGCAAAGCCATATAAGAAAGTGTTCAAAATAATTTGCACATCTGTTCAGTATATGCAAGTTGTGTTGCTGTTCAGTATATGCAATATATGGTATGTGGTTTATAGTGAATATTGATGGTGTTTAGGGGACCATGTCAGACAACAAAAATGTGACTAAAAAGGATTAAATGTGATTAATAAAACAGCGCTTCATTCATTCAAACCTCATTCATACAGTTATCTTACAATTATTGTGTCCTAGCAATGCATAAAGTCCTGCAGATATGGCTCAGCAGCTGTAAGTCATGTTGGTGTTAGATGGGCTGCTTTGACTATTTGTGTAACTGCTAATCTTCTGAGATTTTCATGCAAAACAGTCACTAGAGTTTACTCAGAATGGTGCAAACCTTCCAGGTAGGAGCAGTTCTGCACACAGAAATGCCTTTTGTTGAAGTGAAAGGTCAATGCAGAATACTGGTTTGAACTGACAGAAAGGGTACCATAACTCTAGATAACCACTGTACAATTGTGATGAGCAGAAAAGCATTTCAGAAAGCTCAACAAGTTGAACTTGAAGTTGATGTGTTATAACAGTAGAAGACCACATTGCGAGAATACAAAGCTGAGCCTGCATTGGGCAAAGTCTCACCAAAACTGGACAGATGAAAACAGGAAAACATAGCCTGGGTCTGAGGAATCTTGATTTGTGCTGTAGCTTAAAGATTGTAAGATCAAAATTTGGCACCAACAGTATGGATCCATGGCCCCAACCTGTCTTGTGTCAACCATCTAGGCTGCTGAAGGTGGCATAATAGTGTGTTTTCTTGGCACACTTTGAGACCATTAATACAAATCAAGTATCTCTTGATTACCACAACCTGGTATGTTGTTGACCTTGCGATTCCTTCATGACCAAAATTGACCCATCTTATGAGGGCTGCTTCCAGCATGATATAAGCAAAAGTCAACTCAAACCACCTCCCGACTACTTCTGAGATGTGTTAGAATGGAAGATTCGCAAAAGTGCACCTGAAAAATCTGCAGAAAATGTGTGATGCAATCAAGTCAAGATGGAGCACAACCTCAAAGGAATATTTCCAACATCTTGGGTCCTGGGGAATTCATGGAACAAAGAATGAAGGCTTTTCTCAGAGTGATAGAAAGCATTTTACACACACACAAACACACACACACACACACACACGTGCAGAGAGAGCTATCTATCTATCTATCTATCTATCTATCTATCTATCTATCTGAATATACAATGGGGAAAAAAAGTATTTAGTCAGTCACTGATTGTGGAAGTTCTCCGTCTTAGAAAGATGAGAGAGGTCTGTAATTTCCATAATAGGTACACTTCAACTATGAGAGACAAAATGAAAGAAAGAATCCAGGAAATCACATTATAGGATTTTTAAAGAATTTAATTGTAATTTATGGTGTACAATAAGTACTTGGTCAATAAATTTGGTTCAACTCAATACTTTGTAACATAACCTTTGTTGGCAATGACAAAGGTCAAACGTTTCCTGTAAGTCTTCACCAGGTTTGCACACACTGTAGCTGATATTTTGGCCCATTCCTCCATGCAGATCTCCTCTAGAGCAGTGATGTTTTGGGGATGTCGCTGGGCAACACGGACTTTCAACTCCCTCCACAAATTTTCTATGGGGCTGAGGTCTGGAGACTGGCTAGGCCACTCCAGGAACTTGAAATGCTTTTTACAGAGCCACTCCTTCGTTGCCCGAGTGGTGTGTTTGGGATCATTGTCATGCTGGAAGACCCAGCCACGTTCCATCTTCAATGCTCTCACTGATGGAAGGAGGTTTTGGCTTAAAATCTCACGATACATGGCCCCGTTCATTTTTACCTTAACACGGATCAGTTGTCCCGTCCCCTTTGCAGAAAAACTGCGCCAAAACAAAAGAAAAACCAAAACATCACTGCTCTAGAGGAGATCTGCATGGAGGAATGGGCCAAAGTACCAGCTACATTGTGTGCAAACCTGGTGAAGGCTTACAGGAAATGTTTGATTTCTGTCATTGCCAACAAGGGTTATGTTACAAAGTATTGAGTTGAACCAAATTTATTGACCAAATACTTATTTTCCACCATAATTTACAATTAAATTCTTTAAAAATCCTACAATGTGATTTCCTGGATTTTTTTCTCATTTTGTCTCTCATAGTTGAAGTGTACCTATGATGGAAATTACAGACCTCTCTCATCTTTCTAAGTCGGAGAACTTCCACAATCAGTGACTGACTAAATACTTTTTTATCCCACTGTATATATGTGATGATGTTTTGGGTAACATTTATATAGATAATTCTAAAGGCTTCACAAACTTTCAAGCACCACTGTATAACGCACATATTCACAAACGGGAAGGAATTGAATTGCTTGCACTTAAGCACCTGGACAGAATAAAATCACATCCAGATATTGCCTTGTACAAATCATTGTGGAGGCTTTATGCTGTTTTATTAATGCACTGCGTATTCAAGGGGAACCTGGAATACACTCCAAGCATCATAATAATCATTTCATAGATGTTTTTCAAGGCAATTGGTAATCACCCACCATAAAACAGGATGATTCCTGGTATAATTAAAGCTTATTTTCTAAGCTCCTTTTTATCAGAACCATCAGCCTGGCTGACTGATCTCGTTTTTGATAGAGTTTTTATTCGATATTGTGCCAAGATGGTCTCTAGTTGCAGCCGCAGCTTTTTACTTGGCTTCTTTCATGCCACAGATTAGCGCATTACAGGAGCAAAGAAAGAGAGAGAAAAAAGATAGAAAAAGAGAGATAGAGAGCGCATGTGTTCAGCCCGAGGAGACAGGCGACACTTGAGTGCATTGTGAGAACAAAGCTCATTTTATTGTGTGGATGATTGGGTTCTCCTGCCAGAGATAATGACTGTGCCCTGCATTGACTTTGAGCCAGTGACCTGAAATAAGGCCCCACAAGTGGAACCAGAACTGACCTGAGTCCGAAAGTGATTAAGGTCACACCGACACGCTGCATTTGCTTGACCTGATGCTCACATCGACCACAGACTGAGTTCATCAAGGACTCTTTTGTTGTGTTTGACACAATACAAACTCCAACACCAGCAGTACATTATAACAATGAACCGAGGCACATGAAGTAGTACGCTTCCTGAGGAGGCTTTATTTGTATTAATAGTACCACAACACCACTGTGTACTCTGTCCATACTCTGAGTATCAGTGGCCATTTTACAATATCATAAAATACCTGTAAAAGTAGGTGCTTACAGGTGTTTTTTTTTTTTTTAGATTTACTTAAAAATCTATATTAGCATGACAAGCGGAAATTGAAAAAGGTGAACTGAATGTTAAATGTTTTTTTAGTAAGCTCATAGTGAACTATATAGGTTTGACAGTACCTTATGAGGCCGGCATAGTGGCACAGTAGTTGGTCAAGCCACTGCCTGTGTGGAATCTGCATGAGTTTTCTCCTGGTACTCGTTTCCTTCCACATTTAAGATACCTGTGATCCGGTATTTGTTATACCTGTGGGGACCATATATCCCCTGAGGCATGGGAACATCTGAAATGTTTTACCTTCCAGGGACATTTTGCTGGGACTCATAGCTTTAACTGCTTGTTTACAAAAAACAAAAAAAGATAGCAGATTGAGGTTAGTTTTAGGGTGGCATGTAGCATCAATAAGCGATGGTAACAGTTGTTAATGCAAAGTCCGTATATTATCAAGACTGTGTGTGTATGTGTGCATGCACATTGGATTGGCAACCAGTCCAGAGCTGGTTTCTGCCTTGTGCTATGTGCTGCCAGATACTCTCTGACATCCCAGCACTCTGAATAGGATTAAGCAGTTAAATCAGGAATGGGAAATATGTAATAAATAGCTAACAGATATGAAACATTACATTTGTATATTGCTTGGGAGGTGTGCTGGTATTCTGATTAAATACTCACTGACATCCCCCCAGCATTATAAAATATAATGTCCGTCCCTTTACGATGGACACCCATCTTCTAATGGCTACTTCCAGCAGTGTAAGACACCTCAGCAGTCAGAAGCTCAAATCATCTCAAACTGGTTTCTTGAACATGACTTTGAGTTCACTGTACTCACATGAGCCCCACAGTTACCAGATTTCAATCCAGTAGAGCCCCTTGGGGATGTGGTGGAATAGGAGATTTGCATCGTGGATGTGCAGCTGACAAATCTGCAGCAGCTATGTGACGCTATCGTGTCAACATGAACCCAGATCTCTGAGGAATGTTTCCAGCACCTTGTTAAATCTATGCCACAAAGAATTAAGGCAGTTCTGAATGCTAAAGGGGGTCCAACACTGTACTATCGTATTTTTGGTTACTATCTGTATTGGTTCAGTGACAAGTTCAATGCAGTTTCTCATTGCTAACCCCTTTCCAATATAGTGGAACCTCGGAATTCGAACATTTCTTTAATGTCACCCAAAAGAAGAAGAAGAAATAGAAGAAATAGAAGCATATTAAATTATATTATTTTATTATTATATTATTTAAATATATATTTTTATCAGTCTATGGGGGTGATTTCAGGCACACCCTCAGTCTCGTCATTGCTGTCCCAGTGATAAGACGTGCCGAAACTGCATTCGCCTCTGTGGCTACAGTTTCACTTTATATTCACCTATTTCATGTCTTTATATTTCACTTATTTCATGTCTTTGTTGACTATATGCATTGTATTACATTCCTTCATACTTAATCATGCTTTTAACCATTAATTTCATATGGATATATATGTGAAAAACAATCATTTGGGGTTCAGGAACAGATTAATCCTATTTACATTACTTATTATGGGGAAATATGATTCACACTTTGAACAAATCGGAGTTTGAATGGCTTTCTATGACCAATTAAGTTCAAATTCCGAGGTTCCCCTGTATAAACAATGACCAAATGGGCATCACACGTATGAAACTGCACTGCAGCACACCATGCTATCTGACAGAAAGAATGTGCTAAAACTAGCATGCAGCATAATTAGCAAGATGGCTACTGATGAAAAGCTTTGCAGTCTGTCCTGAGCTCTCACTGCTGAATATGGCCTGCAGTGGGAGATTTATGAGTCCCAGTGCTGAATTCACTTTCCCTGGTGATATAGCTTCAAAGTCATGCTTTTTGTAGCTTTCAGGTGTCCTGCCTGCACTGACCAATGAGCTGCACTGGGTTGTTGTAATATAACTGATGACTGTAGCACAATAGCCTCCAGCTTTGCATCTACTGACATTGTTCTCTCTGTGCTTACACTACACTGCATTGTAGTGCTATCAGGCTTATGGGTTGTAGGCATGCATGTGAATCCTTGGGTGTAATTTGGATTGAATAAAAATGGAACATCCATTCATTTATCTTTATTATTAGAGCAAAACCATGATATCTAAAGGCAGTTTGATGTCTTTTCAATATGCATCTCTGGCAATATCACTCCGAAATAACTCAGGTCTGTAATTAATAATTTAAAGGTTGAATCAAGGGTATGTTTCTTTACCCTCTCCCTTCCTTTGCATTCGGAATCTCATTGGCATGGTGTAGAATGCTTTTATGCTTGAGAGAAACGTGAATAACATGAGATTATGGCCACCTCTTGAGAGGAGTAGTTCTTCGCTCTCCTGTTTTACTTCAACAGGACCTTGAAAGAATCGGAGAAGTTGCAACTTCTCAGTCCGAGCAAGGTGGCTGTAAAGAGCTGTAATGTTTGATGTCATTCATTCATGTATGAGTCAATAAGTGCATGCTCTGGGGGCAAGTTCTGGCAAATCTGCAAAACTAGCGTTCGCGCCAAGGCCTTCTTCCTGGCCCATTCCTTTTCAGCACGGTGGTAGTTTACTACATCATTTTTACTTGAAGTGGCAGTCATATCAGATCTGTGCCAAATTATGCTATAGCGCCAGGCTGCAAGGCCAATTTTCACTCAGCGTGCTGCATTTGTATTGCTCTCGCCTTCTCACTACTGTATAGGCAAACTAGATGAGGCTGAATGAACACCTGAATAAGCATGTGCCCACTTTGCTTCTGCTGAAATTTAAACCCCAGGGGGTGTCTCCCAAAATGGTCATAATGCAAATAATCTTAACACCACCATATTTTGAGAAAATGGGACACACTTGTATTTGAACATGCAGGGTTTTTTTTAACTTCACTATGTAATATCATTTAACATAAGAGTGCTGCTGGTGGTTCATTGTGAAGCTGTGCAGGTCTCATATGGCTGCTGTGCTGATAAACATTCAGTGTCACATGTTAATGACTAAGGTGTATGCGCGCTCATTCATCAAACTCCGCTGTTTAACTTTTGGAGACTTATAACCAAATGCCACAGCGTGTTTATATATATATTTTTTAAATAAAGGCTGGGAGAATAACACCTATCACATCACTCTACCATGTAGATACCTTTCATCTAGCTCATTATGCTAATGTGTCTTTGTTTTACACTATGAATATCGCTGGTGTGCAGGAGCCTACGTGACCTAAACACAGTTCAGGAAAGAGGGAGGAGGACTGTGATGGGTGGGCTGAGAAGAGGAGGACATCAAATCACACAGAGGATAATTCAATCTCACCAAGTCTTTCCACCACTTCAGATAATCCCTGTGGTTGGCTGAGCTTCACAAAATGAATTTAAAAGCATAGTAATTCTACAGCATAGGGCAGGGAAAAGAAGAGATGGTCTTTCTGTAAGACTTCCATATCTTTTTAAGCGTCCAAATTTTGGTAAGACACACAACAAAGGCATTCTTTTTTTGTGTACAAAAATAAGCCATGTCTGTTTTTAAAAGAAACTGAACCGCAATTAATTAATGCAGTTAATCCAGATGATTTATCACTGTGTTTTATCAATCAAATAAATAAATAAACAAATACAGTGTTGCTTGAAAGTTTGTGAACCCTTTAGAATTTCCAAGCTTTCTGCATAGATATGACCTAAAACATCATCAGATTTTCACACAAGACCTAAAAGTAGATAAAGAGAACCCAGTTAAACAAATGAGACAAAAATATTTTATGTGATCATTTATGTATTGAGGAAAATGATCCAATATTAGTGGCAAAAGCATGTGAACCTCTAGGATTAGCAGGTAATGTGAAGGTGAAATTAGAGTTTTCAATCAATAGGATGACAATCAGGTGTGAGTGGGCACCGGGTTTTATTTAAAGAACAGGGATCTATCAAAGTCTGCTCTTCACAACACGTTTGTGGAAGTGTATCATGGCATGAACAAAGGAGAAAGAGAAGGAGAAGTTGTTGATGCTCATCAGGCTGGAAAAGGTTACAAAACCATTTCTAAAGAGTTTGGACTCCACGAATTCACAGTCAGACAGATTGTGTACAAATGGAGGAAATTCAAGACCATTGTTTCCCTCCCCAGGAGTGGTCAACCAACAAAGATCACTCCAAGGCGTGTAACAGTTGTTGAGATCACAAGGACCCCAGAGTAACTTCTAAGTTACTGAAGGTGTCTCTAACATTGGCTAATGTTAATGGTAGTGTCATGGTTTGGGCCTGTTTTACTGCATCTGGGCCAGGATGGCTTGCCAACATTGATGGAACAATTTTGAATTATATAAGAGAATTCTAAAGGAAAATGTCAGGACAACTGTCCATGAACTGAATCTCAAGAGAAGGTGGGTCATGCAGCAAGACAATGACCCTAAGCACACAAGTTGTTCTACCAAAGAATGGTTAAAGAAGAATAAAGTTAATGTTTTGGAATGGCCAAGTCAAAGTCCTGACCTTAATCCAATCAAAATGTTGTGGAAGGACCTGAAGTGAGCAGTTAATGTGAGAAAACCCACCAACATCTCAGAGTTGAAGCTGTTCTGTATGGAGGAATGGGCTAAAATTCCTCCAAGCCGGTGTGCAGGACTGATCAACAGTTACAGGAAACGTTTAGTTGCAGTTATTGCTGCACAGGGTGGTCACACCAGACACTGAAAGCAAAGGTTCACATACTTTTGCCACTCACTAATATGTACTATTGGATCATTTTCCTCAATAAATAAATGACCAAATATACTACTTTTATCTAATTTGTTTAACTGGGTTCTCTTTATCTATTTTTAGGATTTGTGTGAAAATCTGATGATGTTTTATGTCCTATTTATGCAGAAATATAGCAAATTCTAAAGGGTTCACAAACTTTCAAGCACCACTGTAGGTACCACGCTCAGACAGGCTATAACATGCTAAAGTTCAGGAAATGCTTCTAATATCACAAGGGAATACAAATACTATAGGCTGTAAAAGGTTTTGAAATGTATGCACTCACATGCCAATTTATTAGCTACACCGACTTACACCCACGGACCATTTTATCAGGTACATTTACCACATACTGTAAATGCACTTTGTGGGTATACAGTTACTGACAACAACCCATGTGTTGCTTTCTACTTCCATTTCTTAGTCACCTTGTCCTTCCTAGAATCAGTGGAAAGAGTCTACCATACAGTCATTGCTCAGTTTATGTGTTTTATTTGAATGGATAGGATTGGTAGGCTATCCTCAGTGATGCTGATATGTTAGTGTTTGGTCCTGGTAAAAGTGTATCATAAGGAACAGTCACACTAGGTTTGAGAATATATTAGTGACCAAAAATATCTGTTGATCATCAATCCATCTTTACAAATTATGCATGGATACTATATGATCAATAATCTAATCGCACTTATGTCATTCTAAGTGACGTGATTAACTTTTTGTGAACGTGTTGGTGTTAAGTCTGGTTTTGATTGGTGGACAGACCAAGCAGAAGTGAGGATATAGCCACTGCATTACTAAATAATTGTATCTACAGTGATGGGCAAATTCTGAGACCACTACTGAGTTATTTGGATCTTTGTGGAGAAGGATTCATACTGCAGCGGGATAATGATCCAAACACACCTCAAGCTTGGCAACTACTACGAGAATGGAGAAGAAGATCAAGGAGTGCTGAATGTCATGGAATTACCTAGGTCGTCTGACCTAAACTCCATTGAGCATTTATGAGGTTGCTTGAAGACAGAGAAAGCCAAGCATTTAGTAACATCACACGATGTTTTTGGAGCTTTCATGCTAACTCGTGAAGACCATGCCAGCTCTAATGCATGCTGTCATTACAGCAAAAGGCGAAAAATACCAAACACTGTTTTATCAGAAGATTTTTTTTCAAATATTCAACATTTCACATATTCACATTTCTGATTGAATTCAACTTGTAATGCTGATTATATGATTTGTGATGAAAAATTGCATTCATTGTGAGAAAAATGCAAAATACAAGCATTTTCATTAGAGGTTGTTGTTTGGTTTTGTCATATATGTGGAAGGTTTTAAATAGACAAAATCACCCCTAACTGTCTGAAATAGCCAAAATAGCACCAAATCTATCATCTATTGGCCACCACATGGAACACCAGAAAAAAGAAGCATATGTTGTCTTTTGGTCACTGGTGTGCTGGTCAAATGGTGCAGGTTTGGTTGGTGAACTCACACAGTCTTGCTGATAAAATTAGTAAAGCTTATTGAACAGCATACTAGTATAGTATAATATAATATAGTATAGTTAGAATGGCCAGATTTTTGACACTGAAATATGGGACGCTGTGTGTACAGTACTGTAGTGTTACAGTATTGTAGTGTGTACAGTACGGTGTGGATGAGGTACCAAGCCAGATCAAGGCAACATGACGTTTTTCATTAAACACTTAACACAGCACAGCCACATTACCAGCTCTAATAATGTCTTTTTGGCCTGCCAATACTTGGATATGAACACTGAGCAGATAAGTTGCTGCATCTACACACTTGATCACAGATACATAGCACGGCATACACTATATAAACACTGCACAATACTTTTCCGACTCTGTGCTGTTTCATTCGAATATGTTGACTAATGTCATTAAACACTAAACTTAGCTCCACTTGTCAGGCAAACCACTTCTAGCATATCTTTTCTCAGAATTGTATATTGTTTTTGACACGCAAAACAGTTGTTAAACGTATTTGTACGTTAAACCATCTCAGCAGTGCATCAGTTATAGTGAGTGAGGGCATAGTATAGTATAGTATAGTATAGTATAGTATCTGGTCAGTACTTTCCAATCCTGGAATAGCCAGGTATCTTCCAACTCAGTATACACATAAACTCCTTATTAAACATAGAGTTCAAATAAACAATAACACAAGGTAAACAGTTCATATACCTAATAATTTGCTGTATCACAATCCTAGTTCTTTGTTAAGTGAGGGTAAACAGACAGACATATGACCTGCGCTACTACTTTGTTTCTACCATGTGGTAAACATGTCACCAATGTGCATTTAAGCTAATTATTACACTCACTTTACTGAGGTCAGCATCTTTAAGAACGAATGCTTGACACTGAAGAAGCTGCCATATGTTTGCAAGCAGCTAAATGGGAGCAAGATGTAAAAAGATAGCAAGATAGAAGGCTTTAAATCCATTTTTTGTCCAAGCATATGTAGCCCTATCAATGACACTACAAAGGCTGTTTGATTTTCTGTATCACAATCAATGCTTTAAAAACTCATGTCATGGACAAGATTATACAGTATATGTTACATCACCTCTGCTGTTCATTGTTCAAAGCTAGGACTTTCACTCTTAATTTTCCTCTACAGAGTATCATACAATCCGTATCATCACTTCAATTACCAGCGTTGGCAGACTATAGCTGCCACGTGATGCTGTTCAGAGTTTTGTATAAGGACTACATTGGTTTTGAAAGAGGGCAGTGGTGAACAGGAGTTTAGCTATTGGACTATTGACCAGAAGGCTGAGGGTTTAAGTCCCAGCGCTGGCACCGTTGGGCCTTGCGAAAAGCTCTTAAACCCTTAATTGCTTGGATTGTATCTTGTAAACTTTATCTGTTGTACTCTGGATAAGGCCATTTGTTCAATGTTGTAAATGTAAATGAAACTTGCTCTGGCAAAGACTGATGGATTGTGTGTCAAGAGATTTATGGACTGAATTTCCTTCACTGATCAGCCATACACAAAACTAAGATCACCATGTTAAGTATTTGGTCTGGAGTGGTGTAAAGCCTAGCTACAGTGTACTATCTAGCTACCTGATGGAGGAATGTGGGTTGAGTGTGCAGACTGACTGCATGACAGTATGAATCTGGGACCGAATGAATGATGCGTAGTGGATAGATTTTTGATATACAAAATCTGCATGGTGAGTGAGAGATAATTACACTATACTGTATGTACTTAGTGAACAAGCTTAACACATGGTTCTCTCTGTTTTTGGCTGGAAAAAGTTGCTGCATTCAGCTAATAACATGCAGTGAGGTATAAAATACAACATACTGCTGTTGAAATGAACAGAGGGGAATGGAGCACAAACCAATTTTCGCTTGCCTCAGACCTAACAGACAAAAAAAAAGTGTGGACCATCTTAACCAGCCCAGGGCTATAGCAGCACTCTGTATTGAGTAGAGGCACAAATATTTCATACGAATATTGTTTATTTGATATTGCTTATCAGATTGGAGAAGGAGGAAGTGGGGCATATGGAATGTTTTCCTGTCTCCGATTTTCATCCATCCGTGAATATCTAATATATCAGCACTGCTTAAACAGGCGTAGTGTGTTCGTCGGGGGGGAAAAGAGCATTATGCGACGAGTGTAATCCTTTATGCAACTTACTTTGCGTTAGCCTAGGGGAAGAATAGAACAAGGAGGCTGATTCTTCCTTCTTGTCGGCTTCACAACACTTATCTGGCTCACCCATCGTTTTATTTAGTGCTATTGCATTCTGTCTTTTGATATTCCAGTTAATCCTTCAAGTGAAAAGATTCAGCCTGAGATTATACAGCATTTCTACAAATCCTGTAAGAGTGCTGAAGCTCCCGAGGCGATGCCATCGGTTTGGGTCGCGCAGAGGAAGTTCAGCATTTCCCATTAGTGCAGCACTCAAATACAGACCTTAATGAGTGCAACAGATAAATACAATTGATTGGATTTTAATGAATCCCTCAGTAGCGAAACGGCATTGTGATGCTGGCATAATTCAGAGTAGCATTGCAATAACTTTGTCAGAAAACTTCCTAATATAGACCAGACTGACTGACTATGGATAAATGTGGAGATAGATGTCTGCCATCAGCAAGTAATGTCTTAACTGTAGATTAGCCATTTAAGAGCCTGGCTGCCTTTTAGCACATAAACAGCAACGCTGTCAGTCAAGTCCAGCAAACCCAGCACTCTAAAACAGAAATTCAGTACCTACTCTATATATGCACACAAAGTATTTTATTAGGAACACTATATTACTAGCCAGATTCATATTTATAGTGCATCTATTTACAATAGATCATTGTCTCAATGCAGCTCTGTAAGCATCATAACCCACAGCCCCAGCTGAGTTAAAAATACTAATGATTGGTGGATGGAGGAAGTGTTCCTAACAAAGAGCAAAAATGATTTAGTCAGCCACTGATTGTGCAAGTTCTCCTACTTTGAAAGATGAGAGAGGTCTGTAATTTTCAGCATAGGTACACTTCAACTATGAGAGACAAAATGAGAAAAAAGGATTTTTAAAGAATTTAATTGTAAGTCATGGTGGAAAATAAGTATTTGGTCACCCACAAACAAGCAACATTTCTGGCTCTCACAGACCTGTAACATCTTTAAGAGGCTCTTCTGTACTCCACTTGTTACCTGTATTAATGGCACCTGTTTGACCTCGTTATCTGTTTAAAAGAAACCTGTCCACAGCCTCAAACAGTCAGACTCCAAACTCAACCATGGCCAAGACCAAAGAGCTGTTGAAGGACACCAGGAAGAAATTATAGACCTGCAATAGGCTGGGAACAGTGAATCTACATTAGGCAAGCAGGTTGGTGTGAATAAATCAACTGTGGGAGCAATTGCAAAACATACAAGACCATTGATAATTTCCCTCGATCTGAGGCTCCACGCAAGATTTGATGGTAAAACTGTTTAAAAAAAGAAAACACAGTCACAGCATACCTGAGCATTGTTGCTGACCGTGTGCATCCCTTTATAAACACAAATGCCTACTACAAGCATACTTCCAGCCAGTAATCTCTATATTCATAAACATGACAAATTGTTTAGTGTCCTTTAATAGCCGTCCTAGTCATCAGATCTAAATCCAGTACAGTAAAGCCCCTATGGGATGCCAAATCTGCAGCAATTATGTGATGCAAACATGTCAACATGACCAAGAATCTGTGAGAAATGGTTTGAGAAGCTTTTTGAGTCAATGCCATGAAATATTCAGTATCAGAACAGTGTCCCAAATACACTGGCTGATGAATGCATATATTGCATATACTGTAGACTGACTGTAGCCCATCTGTTACACAGTTTGTCAGTCACCCTCTTTTCATATATATTCTTCATTTTTATATGCATGCCATGGACTTCTGGAATTTAGTCTGCGTTTTTTGCCTGAGGCTCTCTCATTCACGGCCATTGCGTTTGTGTTTATTTGTTTGTTTTTACCTTCCTGGTGTTTCCTGCGGAATGCCCTGCAGATGAACTATGCCATTCCTCACCGTGTTCCTCGGCTCACGGTTTGTTGTCTCCACTGTACACTAAAAATAAAAAAGTCAAAAGTGAGAAGTTACTGAGAGCCTGAGATAAGAGAAGATGCTGAGTTGGATGAAGACAATAAATCATTGCTCATGAAGAGACACATAGTCAATCGGCGGTTATTTCAAATCTCAATCTGTCCTATTCATGAACTGCAGTACCTTCGCAACAAACAGAAATCATACACATTATTATTGCCCATACGGAAGCTGAGTGTGTTTATACACACTATATGGTCATGGCGGTTGCCTAGTAACATCAGCTGTCTCCTCGCAATGCCTCTGTATTATTTCTCAGGATGTGGCATTTTTTTGCAGGAACAATCAGGTGAAAGAATTAGGAACCGTAGCTTAGAAAAAGTGGGAATTTTTAAGTGCTGTCATCTGCTATTATGGTTTGCTGGTTAGCAAAATACATTTGCAATTTGAATAGCATCTCGAGATATTAGTGGTTCCTAATTGCATTACCTGGAGGAGAGGCGGATGGCGCCAGTTAAAATGGCTGGCTGCAGCTCAAGCTGTGCTGAAGACAAGTGCATCTTTACAGCTTTCACTCCAGGTTCCAGCTGGGATCTTTTATTGTTGACTAAGTGATTTTCCGACAGATTTTAGACGCCCCCTCCTATGCAATATCTGAGCAAGCATTCTACTAATCTCCGTCTCTTTAAGATTGTTAGTTGTCAGATTGCTGCACTTGATGCTTTGTAACCAGGTTTGGTAATAGAATGGCAGGGAAAAGCAAGGGTTCATTATTAATTCAATCCATTATTTTGTCATTCTTAGATATTCACTCACGAGCATTCTTCCTGGTGTGTGATTATCATTACAGCTGCAGCTCAGGAATCAGAAAAGGTTTGTAATCCTCTAACTTCACTTCAAGGAAACAGCCAAACATTGCAAGTGGCAAGGAATACAACCTGCAATTTCAGTGAAAAATGTTTCAGGAGATTCTGTCGGTTTACATCTACCAAAGCAGAGAGACAAATATCCCCCAGCAAACAAACCTCCTGCATGTGCTCGACATGTTGACCTGCCAGATGCACAGCTGCCAAACACACAAAATGTCCCAACTGTGAACCGTTTTTCAGGTTCTTAGTCTAGATTTCTTGTAAATCTCTCAAGGCTAAGGCACTTATATAAAATAGTTCTTTCTGTACCTAACAGACATTTTTAAAAATAGCAATATAATAACAAATCCAAATACAAAATACAGATGGAAAAATGGTGGGATTTGAAATTACTTTGCAATTATTTGTCTTAGGCATAAATTAATACACTTCATCTGGGCTAATGACTTCTACAGCTGATTGGAGTTGTGTGTTTTCAATTAATTAAAAGTGTGTGTTGTAGATGTGCCCTGCCTATTAAAAGGCCCAGAAAATCAGAGTCTGCTTTAATGTGAACTATGACCCAATCTAATTTAAACTTCAGAGGACCTTAGAGACATGTGGAAGTGAAAAAGGCTATAAAAGCTTTCCTAAAGACTTGGGTGGTTATTAGTCCCCAATATGATGAGCTAATTTGGAGGAATATCAGCACTATTTCTATTCATATTGCTACAGTGGTGTTTGCCCCTTTCCTGATTTCCTGTTTTCTTGCATGTTTGTCACACTTAAGTGCTTCGGAACATCAAACCAATTTAAATATTAGTCAACAACAACACAAGTAAACACAAAATGCAGTTTTTAAATTAAAGTGTTTATTATTAAGGGAGAAAAAAATCCAAACCTACATGGCCCTGTGTGAAAAAGCGATTGCCCCTAAACCTAATAACTGGTTGGGCCACCCTTAGCAGCAACAACTGCAACCAAGTGTTTGAAATAACTTGCAACGAGTCTTTTACGGCGTTGTGGAGGAATTTTGGCCACTCGTCTTTGCAGAATTGTTGTTATTCAGCCATACTGGACAGTTTTTGAGCATGAACGGCCTTTTTAAGGTCATGCCACAGCATCTCAATAGGATTCAGGTCAGGACTTCGACTAGGCCACTACAAAAAACTTCATTTTGTTTTTCTGCAGCCATTTAGAGGTGGACTTGCTGGTGTGTTTTGTATCATCGTCCTGCTGCAGAACCTAAGTTTGTTTCAGCTTGAGGTCACAAACAGATGGCTGGACATTCTCCTTCAGGATTTTTTGGTAGACAGCAGAATTCATAGTTCCATTTATCACAGCAAGTCTTCCAGGTCCTGAAGCAGCAAAACAGCCCCAGACCATCACACTTCCACCACCATATTTTACTGTTGGTATAATGTTCTTTTTCTGAAATGCTGGGTTATTTTTAGACTAGATGTAACGAGGGACACACTTTCCAGAGATTTCAACTTTTGTCTCGTCAATCCACAGAATGTTTTCCCAAAAGTCTTGGGGATCCTCAAGATGTGTTCTGGAAAAACTGAAACGAGCTTTAATGTTCTTTTTACTCAGCAGTGGTTTTGTCTTGGAACTCTGCCATGCAGGCAATTTTTGACCAGTCTCTTTCTTATGGAGGAGACATGAACACTGACCTTAACTGAGGCAAGTCAGGCCTGCAGTTCTTTGGATGTTGTTGTGGGGTATTTTGTGACCTCTTGGATGAGTCGTCGCTGTGCTCTTGGGGTAATTTTGGTCGGCCGGCCACTCCTGAGAAGGTTCATCACTGTTCCATGTCTTTGCCATTTGTGGATAATGGCTCTCAGTGTGGTTCGCTGGAGTCCCAAAGCTTTAGAAATGGCTTTATAACCTTTCCAGACTGATAGAGCTCAATTACTTTCTTTCTCAATTGTTCCTGAATTTTGTTGGATCTCAGCATGATGTGAAGCTTTTAAGGATCTTTTGGTGTACTTCACTTTGTCAGACAGGTCCTATTTAAGTGATGTCCTGATTGAGAACAGGTGTGGCAATAATCAGGCCTGGGTGTGGCTAGAGACAGTGAACTTAGGTGTGATAAACCATAGTTATGTTATGTTTTAACAAGGGAAGGGGGCCATCACTTTTTCACACAGGGCCATGTAGGTTTGGATTTTTTTTCTCCTCCCTTAATAATAAACACCTTCATTTAAAAACTGCATTTTGTGTGTACTTGTGTTGTCTTTGACTAATATTTAAATTGGTTTGATGTCCCAAAACACTTAAGTGAGACAAACATGCCAAAAATTGGAAATCAGGAAAGGGGCAAACACTTTTTCACACCACTGTATATGTGTACAACGTGGAAGGAGGCAAAAGCAAAATGTAACAGCAAAAATCTCTAAGATTGGTATAGAAGGACATTTCTGCACATTTCTAGAAACAAAAGCACTGCACACCTACACCAACCATATCGTAACTATGAAGCATGGTGGAGGGAGCATTAAGATTGTTTTGCTACCTCAGGATCCAAAGAGCTTGCAGTTATTAAGGAGCTGTGACTTAAATAGAAATAAGTCAGTAGCTCATATCCTGTAGCTTAACAGAAGCTGAATGATGAAACAAGTAAAACAACAACATAATGGTTTAAAGCAAGAAAGTTTGTGTTGTGGAATAGCCAAATTGGACCCTACTGACTCTTACCTGGACTTATTCATTGATTATTTAGTGATTATTCATTGTGTTCAATATGGACATTAGAAGTACTACAAATTCTTCCATGCAAATATCTGTTGTGTCTCGGTTTAGTGAATGTTAGTTGATGCAGTTATTGAACAGTGATGCAAAATCCAGGTAATTCTAAATGGCTTACACACACTTCAGTCTGCCACTGAAAGAATGAGCACTGTCCACTGCCCTACTATTTGCTTAAAGGTCATCCCATAAACCACTGAAGTTGAAACATATTATGGGATATCATTACAATTTTACAAAAATATTAAAAAAATATTTCATTTCATTGCAGACAGTATGAACTCAATATATTTCAGTCAACTTCATTTCATTTGTCAATAAACATTAATTCCTGCATTTCAGGCCTGTAACACATTCCCAAAAAAGTTGGACTGGGGCAATTTAGGGCTAGTAATGAGGTAAAAACAAGATGATATGATTTCAAACAGGTGATGTCAACAGGTTATTGCAATCATAATTTGGTACAAAAGCAGTATGGACGAGAGGCTGAGAGGCATCTGGAATGGACCATCACACAGTGGAAATGTGTTTTATGGTCAGATATATCAGTATTCCAGATATTTCTTTTGGAAGAAATTGACGCTGTGTGCTCCCGAGTAAAGACAGAAGACCAGATTTTATCAGCAACAAGACAATGCAAAACAAGCCAAAGCAGAAAAAGCTGGGACTGAAATATGTAAATCCCTTCCAATCTTTCTTTGTGGAACATTGTTTTGAAACATTTAAATATTTTTCTGACACATTTGTTGATAAACTGGGGATCCTCTGCCCATCTTGACTCCTCAATATCTCAGCCATTCATGGATGCTGTTTTTGTACCAAATCATGATAATCACCTGTTGACATCACCTGTTTGAAATCACATCATTGTTTAGTTTTTTACCCCATTACTAGCTGTAAATTGCCCACGTCCCACCTCTTTTGGAAAGTGTTGGATTGGATTGGATGTTTCCAGAGAAAACATGAAATATTTAGGAGACATGCTGTCTGCAATGAAATAAAAGTCAAAGGAAACCTTTTTTTGCATTTCCCATATTGTTTTTTCTTATGTGGGGTTGTATTATGTTATTTATTTAGTTAGTTAGTTAGTTAGTTAGTTAGTTCGTTAGTTACCCACAATGTTTTCTTTTTGCAATATGTATCTTGACTTTCTAAAACTGGCAGGATTTTTTTTTACTTATGTTACAGCAAAAAAAAAAAAAAAAGTTTAAAATCTGATAATGGCACAAAGATATCAAAATCTTAATAGCTTAGCTAATTTTAACTAATGCTTCCAATTTGTTTTTTTATTTACCTACTGTGAATGTGTTTCACCGAAATGTCGTATAATGACATAATATATTACGATTATTTAAAGTCTACGCAATATGCGTAGGACTGTGGTGGCCTAGCGGTTAAGGTACTGGACTCTGGACTCTGGACCAGAAGGTCCAGGGTTCAAATCCCTTATCTGCCAAGCTGCCACTGTTGGGTCCTTGAGCAAGGCCCTTAACCCACAATTGCTTGGATTGTAAGACTGTATCAGTTGTAAGTTGCTCTGGATAAGGGCGTCTGCTAAATGCTGTAAATGTAAATGTAAATATGCCTGACAGAATGCCGTCTCAGATTCACATATATTCACATATAAATTAAAATTAATAAATAAGGACTAAATAACTACAGTAATGTCTTTTGGGAAACATATGATGTCATTTCACAAATGACATCTGTGAATAAATTCTGTATTTATCCATACCCAGTTTATTTATGAAGGACAGGTCGTTAAAAAAGACAGGTATTAGGATAGACTTTAGATGACACACATTTACTTTAGAAATTTGAATAGTAGCAAAAGGCTGCAGTTGTTTGACAGCGGGGTGAGAATGCATTTTGGGTAAAGTTTAGCGTTTTTTTGTTCGAGCAGGTCAGTTCAGGACACAAATTATAAGCAAACATATATTTCTCCATTATCAAGTTGCTAAATCTCACATACTGAGACTCCTCTGTTGAATTACAGCTACCAGCTTGGAAGTGTTAGGGCTAACACATGTTCAGCGTGCCAATGCCTCTGTTTGAACTCACATACAAGCTCATATATGCCTGACACTGGCTAGTTTCTGTGATTGATAAGGACAGGAATGCCATTCCACTGACCCATAGACCAGGATCAATTATGCTCCCTTTGACTCCCAGTCACGAGTGGCTTTGACATCGCTGGGGACTGAACTCACAATCTCCGGACAGCAGGGTGAATGGTTTTGTGCTGTGTCACTCAGGAGCTCCGATTCACTGTAATTTCCTCTGTCACATAGTAGGAAAAAGATTTGGGACATTTTTGCCTGCAGTGTGAATGTAGCCTTTGACAGAGTTGCAACACACAGCCTCTGGATACTTAGCAGAGTTCTGTTTTTATGAAACCTGGCCAGCATGCTGACAATATTTCTTGTTTTCTATTGATTTGACCGCAGGGAGCCTTTACACGCTTGCTACCGGTATCAAAATTCAGTATGAACTCTACTGAAACACACACATAAAGTAAAGTCAAATTTACTTTAGTAATATACATTTTAGATGTTGTGTACTACTGTTCTAAAAGTAGGATTAATGGCAAAAACAACTATGTAAGCCTTTTTTTAGTAGTTTTTTTCTTATTTTAAGTAGTTTATTTAAAAATAAAATAATTTAAGTTCATGGTTACAATGCATGTTATGTTTTTAACAATACAGTTATAGTGATTTCATAATCTGTCACATATTCTACCTGAATTCGTATTTAAACGTACATTACCAAAATAAATCATAGTGATTTATCATCTGAATATTGGCATGCAATGTATTTTTTTTATAATTTTTTTGTAAATTTTATAGACAATGTGTTTGGCAGCCTGTGTCTGATTTTGTTTTGCAATCATTTTTAATAATACATTTAGAGATGAGGTTGTTAGTCTGTGAGGCCAGACTGTTGACCATTTAAGATCTGATATACAGTGTACATCTGCCTTTCTCTTAAAGAAAAGCTGTCTGTCTATTATATAATTCATTAAATTTGTTCTGCTTCATTTTTAATTAACACTGACAGCCAAATGCAAAAAGTAAACATTCATCCCCATATGACCTCCTAATGATGTAGCCCTTCACAATGTGGATTTACCAAGCTATGAATGTGTTCTTAGAGGTTTGCTAGTAATACACTTGGCAGATTTATTATTTTTTTTATGGAATGTGGTGGGGTGTTGCGGGATAGGGAACAGTTCATGAACAGCATGAGGATAATTAAATAATAAAGATGGTCCTGAAAATGTTTATACTGCCAAACTTGCTACTGTGGAATATTTAAGTATCTCTCATGCTTTGTGAATTCAATAAGTCATTTCATGTCAATTCAGTGTTGGGGAAATGCATTACAAAGTAACACATGACTGTATTCAAATTACATTTCTCTGTAAAAGCATTAAAGCAGACTTTACTCACTTTTACAGTACTTCTGCGCATGCATTTGCATATCTGGAGTGCCTACCAACCCACAAACTGTCAAATAAGACAATCCAGTCGTTTTCGTTGGCAAAAACCAGCCCCAAAATGTTGAATGTGTCAATATTACGTGCTGCACAGTAGTATGCTAAACTGCATTGCTCAAAAATTCCATCATGGAATTGCTTCAGACTAATTTATAAATAATTTACAGGTGTAGTAGAGTAGTTTCAAATTGGACTCCTGTGGAAAAAAAAAACAAAATTGCGTAATATTAATTGTTTAATGGTCCTGAAAACAAAGTATTGGTCTGGAAATTAGCTAAGAAAATGTACTCTTGAGACCTGTGCCCTAATTTGCTCATCACTGCTTATTGCTGCAGTGCACTGTTGGGGTGAAAAGCTGGAAACAGAGAAATTCATATGTAATCTTCATGTACACAATAAAATAACATGAAAATCACAATAAAAAATCATGAAAACGTTTGATATAAAACTCTAACATATGGCTGAGTGTTCAAGATCTTCCAAATTATCTTTAGTCTTATTTTTTCCTAAAAGATTAGTTAGTAGTTGGTATTCTGTCACGGTCCACCAGGCCCATGTTTTGATCTGGTCAGAGTTCATAGAGATAACCTATAGACAATATATGGTCTCATATTCAAGACAAACTATCTAGGAATCCTTTTTCAGCTACTCATCAACTGTTTGAATCCATTACCATGAGTGTAAAGCCATTGATTTAGCAATTTTGGGTTTGGCCCTTTCTTTTTTTTCCCCAGGAGTGTATAATGTATCATTTAATCAATATGGTACAGTGCAACATGTAATGTGTAATACAGGATAACATACTACCATATAGCATGTACTATTTGCAGACTCAGAATTTGGGGGCAGATAGCAGTTAACACAATGAGTGTGTTTACATGCACCTAATAATCCTATCATAGTTGGAATCCTGTAGTTATCTCATTATTCATCTGGTCATGTATATGGCATACTCTGATCTAGAAATCATATTAAGTAATTGGATATAGAGAGTTCGATTTTATCCCAGTAATCGGGTTACTCATAGCAGGTATACCAATTACCCGATTTTAATTGGTGTTTTCAGTCTGCACATGTGCACAAGCCTTCCCCAATGGTTGCCAGGTCTGCATAATCTGAAGACTTGACTTTATTTTTTGGATCTGGCAACCGAACGGAATTAAACAAAATTAACAGAATTAAAGACAGCAAAATGGCTATCGAACACTATATGGAGACTCTGAATGCAGTATGTACATGAGAAAACAAATAATTTGATTATTTAATATTAAAAGTAGAAATCTGATTATTGTCTTAGCTGATTATTGAGTCATGTAAAGCCAGAGGTTCCCCATTATATGATTATTCAAGTGGATGTATAATTGTTTATACAAGTGTTTAAAAATGAACTCATTGTCTTTCAACCTGGATTACAAGACAGGAGTGTCAGCGGAACGTTTCCTAAAAGAGCGATGAACTGCAGATGAGTGAAATGAAAGTATTTTAAAATGATTACGATATGTGTGTATTTTGGTCATTTAGCATGAGCTAATGCTCACAGCTAATGCTAACAGCTGAGGTAGTAGATTTCTAGAAAGTTACTGCTGTTACTCGCTGCAGTATCCAGAATAATGTACAAGCTAATTCTATTAGTTTGTAAATTGAATGTAAGGCAAACAGAGATGTCTCCAGATGTTTCTTGTTGATGACAAGGGAGTGGGGAACAGTAGTTCTTCATCATTTAAGGAAGCAGGCACTTGAAACTGATGGTTCTGAAATGAACTTTGTAGACAGGGTGAGAAGGGTGCTGTGGTGCTGGATTCTTTTGGTATGTTGACCAAAGCATGTCATGGACATGTTATTAATATTGCAAGGGAAACGTGCTAACTTGTGCAAACGGGGTAATAATATGCCATATTTAAAGGAAGTTTACATCTTAAAATTCTTGAATCTCATTATTGTTACTCAATAGCGGATGAATTACCGGTATTATACTTCTAATAGCATAACAGTCAGTTACATGGGATGCATTTACAACTCTCAGTAACCTTGGTCAAATGATAAGTTCTGTTAATTTTCTAAGTGCAAAAGCTTAAACGGAATGATTAATATTTCCGTGATTCACATGTTACCTTAAATATTTATGTTTAATTTAAATATATAAGGTAATGGAGTAAAGTGGTTCACCACTGAGGTCCTGATTATCACTGCAAGATGATTGAAAGCACTGCTTTAGGTTTTTGTGTGTTACACCATCAGAATTCTTAACCTTATGCCAAAAAGCATGCAGGTGAAATTAAAATATAATGCAGCACAATGACTTTGTGACATTGAAAAACTCTTGAATAAAATGAGCTGAAACCCTAGTATCCAGCATGGCATAAAGTGAGATCAGTGTTGAACAATAGTGGCAGCTTATAACACCCTTGGCTTACTATTCAAAACTAACCAAAAGCAAGCGTGTGGGCTTTGAAAAAAAGCTACAACCAGCGCTTAATTAAATTCTAAAACAATGTTTCAGGAGTGGAGCACTTATTTCACTCAAATAGCATTTTGCCTTGCTTTTCTTTAGTCAGTTCATCAATTCAGGCCTGATTAAAACTCTTGTAATTCACTCTCACTGAAGTGCAGGGTTGGTCATTTCCTCTCACTGCGGTACAGGATGAAACACATTTGTCCATCATGTTGAGGTTGTTTGGCTCCTGCTTTCTGGCGCCTGTCTCTCTCGCTCATCTGTCTGTGGCGCTTTCTGCCTCTCTGACTTCCCCTGTGGCCTCAATCACCATTCTCTTCTCTTGCTTTTCCATGTCCTTGCATTTTAAAGCAATTAGGACCTTCCTTGTCATCCTGACAGGTGGCCTCTATCTCCCTAAATGCTCTTGTAAAACATGTGTGTTTTATCGGGGCAGTGCTGACACGCCCCTTTAAGAGCAAGAATAATTAGGCTAATTAACTAGAGTGGAATAATGATGCTACATATGTGTTTTTGCGGTTTGATCTGGCAGAGCTGTGTCACTGGGTCTCACACAGGTCTGGAGCTGACCTGAATTAAGGCACAGCATGTCACAATCTCCATTCCGTCCTCTTTACAATGCAAAGAGAGGCCACCGGCATGCACACACACACACAGAGAGCTGTGATAAAATGCTAATGATAATGACAGTTTGGTGCACCAGCAGTATTGTTGAGTTCCACCCAGGAAGAATGGGTTGTTTTTGGAGAGGCTAGGTTTTGAGTGACAGCGTGATCATCCCAGTGCTATTTACAACCCCAAAATGTCAGTCCTGCTCTTTTCTCTGTCTCCGTCTTTTTCAGACTGTTTATTGTTTTCGCTCATATATGAGCCTAAATAAGCTTTGGAGTGAACAAGTGCTCCAGTCATTGTAATTACTGAGGAACTGCCAAATTTGGTTGTGAGTCACATTGGACTGCCTAATTCTTATTCAATGTGGCAAGGAAGCCCCTTATTGGAATATTGTTAGCAAATTTTATGTGTATATAATTTCTTAGAACTTGAGGCAATTTGAGACAAACACTTTCCTGGTCAGGATGATGTGCTGACTGGAAGTTCCTCAGGGAATAACAAGACAGTTGAAATGAAACACTCTCTTTTAAATCTACATTGAAATAGCAGTAGTGACTCATAGCTTAAGGCTAATAATTGAAAGGTTAGGAGTTCAAATCCTAGCCCTACCAGCCCACCACTGTTGGGGATTTGAGCAAGCCTCAGCTTAGTTGTAAGTCATTTTGGATAAAGACCTCTGCTAAATGTTATAAAATATAAATGTACACTGGGGGAATCATGCTCTTGTAAAACAAAATGTGCTCTCGTAACGAAAATGCATGTTTGAAACAACACGTGACATAAGTTTGCGAGAAAGTTGGTGCGAGTGAAGACAGGTTATGGTGGAGAAAGTCTGCAGCAAATGAATAAGTCAATCCAAGACCTTATCAAAGCACCCAAAGTTAAAGGGTGGTGATTGAAACAGGAAATCAATTAAGAGTGCTTGTCACCATTGACTGACAAGCCTAGTGTTGCTATGGATGTAAGCTAGCATGACTGAAAAATTGCCAGTTATGACATTATGAGCATATGTTTGTGTTGTGTTTGGAAAGAAACGCTATTTGTAAGAGAGGTGATTGAACTAAATAATAATTCTCAGCAAGAAGGTCCTGAGTTCAATCCCAGAGTGGAGTGGCCTGGGTCCTTTCTGTATGGAGTCTGCATGTCCTCCATACTCCAGGTACTCCAGTTTCCTCCCACAGTCCAAAGACATGTGTGCTAGGTTAATTGACTATGCTAAATTGGCCCAACTTGAGTGTGTGTGTATATGTATGTGTGTGTATATAGTAGTCTTGATGTAACCTTTTGTGTGTCGCTGAAATGGTCACTGATGATGATAGTGACGTTAAATAGAACAAACAAAATAGCTTACGGAATGCATCATTATCCACAGCAACTCACAGAGCTGCTTAGTCTTCTTCTTAGCAGACATAGCATGGAATTATTCCCTTCTACAGAAAATGCAGTATGTGGTTTGGGAAATGGCCAGGTGCTCGCTCTTGGAACTTACTCAACTGTGTCCATCCAGCCAGCCTGACATTCCACTGATGTAAGCTAGAATGGCTGGAAAATCACCATGGCATGCCTTGAAAAACACACCATTTGGTGTGTTCTATATTTATAGAGCACATTAAAGTAAGGGAGTTGATTTGTATTAAACAGCTTACTGTCCTACACAGTATGTCAAATTAATATCTTTACATTTGCAGCATTTAGCATACATACTTATCCAGACGGGTGGCTTGGTGGGTAGCACTGTCACCTCACAGCAAGAAAGTCCTGGGTTCGATCCCCAGGTGGAGCGGTCTGGGTCCTTTCTGTGTGGAGTTTGCATGTCTTCCCATGTCTGTGTGGGTTTACTCCAGGTACTCAGGTTTCCTCCCACAGACCAAAGACATTAGGCTAACTGATTATGCTTAAATTGGCCCAACCTCAGTGTGTCTGTGTATATACATACATACATGACTAGTCCTCATGTAACCTTATGTATAGATATAACCTTCTGTGCGTCGCTGAAATGGCCCTTGATGCTGTTAGTGACATTAAATAACCAACTAAAGACACAAAACAAACAGCATTTACCATTCAGACAGAGTGGTGTTTAAAAGTTTGTGAACCCTTGAGAATTGTCTATATGTCTGCATAAATATCACCTAAAGCATCATCAGATTTTCATCAGAAGTCCTAAAAATAGATAAAGAGAACCCAGTTAAACAAATGAGACAAAAATATTATACTTGATCATTTATTTATTGAGAAAATGATCCAAGAGTACATATTAGTGAGTGGCAAAAGTATGTGAACCTTTGCTTCCAGTATCTGGTGTGACCCCCCTGTGCAGCAATAACTGCAACTAAATGTTTTCTGTAGCTGTTGATCAGTCCTGCACACTGGCTTGGAGGAATTTTAGCCCATTCCTCCATACAGAACAGCTTCAACTCTGGGATGTTGGTGGGTTTCCTCATATTAGCTGCTCGCTTCAGGTCCTTCCACAACATTTCAATTGGATTAAGGTCAGGACTTTGACTTGGCCATTCCAAAACATGAACTTTATGCTTCTGTAACCATTCTTTGGTAGAACAACTTGTGTGCTTAGGGTCATTGTCTTGCTGCATGACCCACCTTCTCTTGAAATTCAGTTCATGGACAGATGTCCTGACATTTTCCTTTAGAATTCTCTATTATAATTCAGAATTTATTGTTCCATCAATGATGGCAAGCCGTCCTGTTTTTAGAATGATCTTTGTTGGTCAACCACTCCTGGGGAGGGTAACAATGGTCTTAAATTTCCTCCATTTGTACACATTCTGTCTGACTGTGGATTGGTGGAGTCCAAACTCTTTAGAGATGGTTTTGTAACCTTTTCCAGCCTGATGAGCAACAACGACTCTTTTTCTGAGGAGCTCAGAAATCTCCTTTGTTCGTGCCACGATACACTTCCACAAACGTGTGTTGTGAAGAACAGACTTTGATAGAATAAAACAGGGTGCCCACTCACACCTGATTGTCATTCGATTGATTGCAAACACCTGACTCTAATTTCATCTTCAAACTAACTGCTAATCCTAGAGGTTCATGTACTTTTGCCACTAACTAATATGTAATATTGGATCATTTCTCTCAATAAATAAATGACCAAGTATAATATTTGTCTCATTTATTTAATTGGGTTCTCTTTATCTACTTTTAGGTCATGTGTGAAAATCTGATGATGTTTTAGGTCATATTTATGCAGAAATGTAGACAATTCTAAAGGGTTCACAAACTTTCAAGCACCACTATATACAGTCTAATGCCCAGTAGAATATAAACAGCAAATAGGACACTTTGCTTGTTGGTTAAAGTTCTGGACTACAAATCAGAAGGTTGAAAGTTCAAATAGTGGCTTTACCAATCAGGTACTCTTGGACCTTTTATAAAAGTCCATTTGTGAGCTGAAAAAACATTTTCTACATATAGTAAAATAAGTTCATTATATTGGACATGTGGTCAGGAGGTTAGGCTGAAGTGCATTGCGTCTCAGTAAAACATGTTGCGTAGTTTGACAGTAGATATGCAAATAGGGCAGAGTTGCACATAAATAGGTATCATTAAAAAGTTTAAAGCTAATCACACTTGCTTAGAACATATGCTGATGTTTTTGTTGTTGTTGTTTTTTCCATTTATAACTGAAAAGCACTTTAATCTGGGCATCTACAGTGAGGTGTCTGTTTTTGCAAAGCTTCTCATAGGAGAGAAGTTATTTTTACATTTAAATGCCATGCAAAACTAAAAGCTATAAGGTCTCCATATACAACAACAACAGTGTTCGCTAGTACACCTATGCAAAACATTGTCAAGGCAGGTTTGTTTAGCCTCTTACTGAATTTGCATCTGTTGTTAATCGGTGTCCATCTAGACAGGAAGTTCATTTCTGGCCAGTGACACATTGCTAATACTGTCGTTACACTATGATGGTACCTAGAGGAACTCCCACGCAGAACTGCGAGGCAGGCAGCTAACACTACCTCTCACCGAGGTTCAGCAAAGCGACTGTCAGCAGTCTCCAGAGCATCACATCCCCTGATTCATGATCAGAAAAATAAGTTGCCTGTGTGATGCTTTTTTTTGCAAGTCAAAATGCACTGTTTTTTTTCTTTAAACTTTTCATGTCACCTTTTGCCTTCTCACTGCAGGCAAAACAAAACATTCCTGCAGAACATGGTGCAGAAAGAATAGATAGATAAAGAGCCAGTAACAGTTGTGCATCTTCATCTCTGTTTTCTGGTAGGAGGAGAAGTACGAAAAAAGAAGTGTCTCTCTTGAAAGACCTCTTTTTTTCTCTAGCGCATGCACACCTTGTCGCAACCTCCATTTACAGTGACAACAAGACTGCAAGTTATTTCTTTGGAAATGCTTTGCATTTAATGTTCTCAACTGAACGATTACTGCAAACGTGGATTAAATGAGGTGTAATTATCAACGTGTACACTGTATTATAATAACAGGAATATCACAAACAGGAGCTGGCTAACAAAGGAACTGCCGCACGGGCATTGTTTTAACCTTTGTGCTCAATATTTTAAATACATATTTAACAAATAAGGCTGTTTAGTGAAAGCTTGTTTATGCATTTTACTCCACCGCTTCAATAAAAACAGCAAGATTGTTTGCTTTAAAGGGTACTCACTGTTTTACCATGCCATTTATGCTATTCTTTGTTCTGGTTTACATTTTAATGGGGCAAGCAACAGCTTTGTATTACAAATACGTTACGTTGCCAAAAGTATTAGTGCTCCCAAGTGTCACATTGATATGTGTGTGCTAACCTTCTCGTTCAAAAAGTGTGGGCAGTAACATGGAGCTGCCCCCTCCTGGCTGATGTGTCAGCCTCTGTATGTTGGAACATGACTCCAGAAATTAAGGACAGGGCTTTGTGCCCAGGGCTTTGACACATCCCAAAGTTGTGTGCTGTAGCATTAAGATTTCCCTTCACTGGAATTAAGGGGCCAAGCCTAGACCTTTATCCCTGCCCCCCACCACCACCACCTCCACCAAATGTGATCTGCTTTCAGCCATATATAATTCCTTGGCATCCGCTTAGCCCATCCAATCATTCATCCAAGTCTCAGCTGGTAAAGCATTCTTCACATTAAAAGACATTTCTACATACTCCTGAGTCTAATGTCAGAATGCTAGACACCATTGTTTACACTACTCCAGCCCACAGTTTACTTATACTGTATGCCCAACATTGCACAGATGTTGTAATCTGCCTATACAAAAATCAATACAATTGCACTAAGTGGCCTGAGTGGTTGAGATCTTGCTCAAGCTGCAAGTGTGTGCATTCCTAGCACCAGCAAAAAATTAATTCATGAACAAAATTTGGAAATGAAGGGCTTTTTAAGCTGAAACTGTCAAACTTGTCAGTTGACTGATTATGTTGCTGCACAACATGGCAACCAACAGGCATGACAAACTTGTAATGCAAAGGGTGATTGAAAATATTCTACTACAAAAAGAATAAATTAATAAATTGGTCAGTCACAATATTAACTGAAATGTTTTTTGTTATATTTACAACTATTAGCAAACACCACTATCTTTAAAAATGAGTCAGGTTCATTTTCTATAAGTTCTTTAAATAGTGGTTTGCAATATCTCAAACAGCTTCTTGTGATGTTAATTGAGGGTGCCGTTATTGGCTTTGTAGAAGGTTGTACAAAGTACATTTACAGCATTTAGCAGAACCCAACAGTGGCAGCTTCGCAGAGATGGATTTGAATGCTGAACCTTCAGATCCAAAGTCCAGTACCTTAACCGCTAAGTTACCACAGCCACAAAGGTCATATTATCTGAGGAGGCTTGTTCCATTTTTAAATTTAAGTCATTTACAAGTGACTTACAACTGATACAATCTTACAATCCAAGCAACTGTTGGTTAAGGGTCTTTGTACATTGCTATTTAGGCTAACAATTGTTTTTTTTCCATGACCTTATATTTGAATAGAAATATTAGCATATTTAAGTTTTGTTAATTTTTTTGTTCAAAATTGTTTTGTCATTAATGTATAACCTTTTTCTTTTCAATTGCTGCCTTTCTATATACAGCATTGATATTCCACCATAGCTGTGTGAGCTAAACCCTTTTAATATTGAATAGTCTTAATATCATTAACTGCAATAATGGTTGGTGACTGGGGTTTAACTTTATATCCTTAAACATAATGGATAAGTTTAATTGAAATTTCCTACCAAGATGCTAGTACTATAGTTCAATTCTAATCATATTCCACGTCAGTTTCCCCATCACGCTTCTTTTAAACCATCTACTGCCTTTTCAACCTCAAGACTTTTAAACACTCAAATTACTTACTTAACTTATATAACTAAAATCTTTATATTCATAATTCAAGAACTGTTTGACCACCTCAATAATTTATGATAGATCCAGTCATGCTAGATCCAACATTGTCCATTCCAATATCCAAAGACAACATTTTATTATGGCATTGTGCATGGTGTTCCTACAGTGGTGCTTAAAAGTTTGTGAACCCTTTAGAATTTTCTATATTTTTGCATAAATATGACCTAAAATGTCATCAGATTTTCAGTCAAGTCCTAAAAGTAGATAAAGAGAACCCAGTTAAACAAATGAGACAAACATATTATACTTGGTCATTTATTTATTGAGGAAAATAATCCAATATTACAGATTAGTGAGTGGCAAAAGTATGTGAACCTCTAGGATTAGCGGTTCATTTGAAGGTGAAATTAGAGTCTGGTGTTTTCAATCGATGGGATGACAATCAGGTGTGAGTGGGCGCCCTGTTTTATTTAAAGAACAGGGATCTATCAAAGTCTGCTCTTCACAACACATGTTTGTGGAAGTGTATCATGGGACGAATAAAGGAGATTTCTGAGGACCTCAGAAAAAGTTGTTGATGCTCATCAGGCTGTAAGAGGTTACCAAACCATATCTAAAGAGTTTGGACTCCACCAATCCACAGTCAGACAGATTGTGTACAAATGGAGGAAATTCAAGACAATTGTTACCCTCCCTAAATTCCTGGATGTTGGATTTTATGAAGCTGGTGTGGCTGAAATAGCTAAACCTTATAATTAAAAGGGGTATCCATGTACTTCTGGCCTCATAGTCTGTATCTTCCCAACATCTTACACAAGCCGTTGTGCTCAGGCCTGGCAAATAAACCCCAACCTGGCTTTGACTTTTGAACAACTTTGTGCCCGTGCAGGTGCAGGATGTTCTTAAAAAGCAAATAATGAAGACAAGTTAAACAATGCTCGAGGAGGAATCCATTTACATAGACCTGCATGTTTTCTTACCACAACCATCCAGCATTGCTTCCAAGTGCCACGCTGAAATCCCATTTAGGGAATAGAGTCTGGTGCAGGCAGATCCTCCCTCTGAATACAGTCTCTGTATATGGTCCTTGAGCATAATAAATAGCCTTTTATTACCAGCATTCAGTATGCTATGTTGTGCGCCCTTCTCCAGAACAATGACAAAATACATTTAGACTTGTAATCTCTCACCGTGTGTTTCCAGTGATGCCCAGTGGTTATGATTGTGGACTACTAATTGGACAGTTATGAGATAAAATCCTGGCTCCACTGCTATCTTGTTCTTAAGCAACGTCCTTAACCTACAACTTAAGCTGCTCTGGATAATGGCTAATTAACATAAACAGAAGAACAGTACAAGCACACAAGAAATGCATGGTTATACTTATCCGACAGTTTATAGAGAAATTTTTTTGTATTGTATATATACACCCCTGGTGGTAAAACATAGAAATAAATGGTGGACTTTCACCTACATGATTGTGTAGAAACCCCTGTTTCTACACAAATAATTTATTTTTAAATGCTGCTAGGAAATATAAATACTTTAATTCCATCATTTTTATACCCACTTTTTATCTATCCACCAAGTGTCTGTGAAGTGTCTGTGCACAAAGAAAAACCTGTATGGAAAAAAATAAAAATATTGCAAAAAGAGTTTTATGCAATGACGAGGTAGAGAAGTTAGAATTTTGCTAAAGCCGAAATGTGATGTAAGGTGATGGAAAAAGGTTTTTCGAATAAACAATGACTTATCAAGCTGTAAGTCACATGCTCATCTGATCAGACCACAAACAGCATCGTTATTGTTTATCATTTATATATGATTTAATAGTCAACTCGACTAAATGTGAGTGTGACTGTGTACCTGATTAAGCGAATAAAAAAATGAAGGAATGAATGAATAAATGAAGAGATGGGATGTGTTAAGGACAGCTGCATCATGCAATTTGCCGGACAAACCAACGCATGCACATAACCCATTTCAGCCCTCATTAGTTGGGCCACTGCTCGTCCTGCCGAGCATCTCCAAACTGCAAAGAATGCAGCCACAAAAGATCGGAAATGGTTTTGGAAATGGAAAAGTTTATGCCGCAAAAAGCAAATAAATTCCTTTATTTTTACTTGTTTCTATTAGGAGTCATGCTGACCGTGGCTCGTGACCCTCACATGGCTGTTTTTTTTTTTTGAAGCGCTGTTTTTGTTAGGGACAGAGGTAGCTGGCGATTTGTAGATAACCAGCTATGGGTAGTCAGGAAGTTGCTCGGTAACTGTCAGAGCCTAGTTTTAGTGTGGGGCGGGCTTATATTAGCACCCACGATTGCCGATTTCCTTGGCGGTTTTTTGGGCTCGCTTGTTGCGGCGAAGCACGCCCCGCCTCCTCCCTTTCGCGCCGTCACCCTCCCTACATCGCGATCGGGGGAAATAACGTTCCCCTTGCAATCGTGCTTGGAAAGGATGCTGTGCTGCTTAATCATCTTCATCCTTTTCCTTTTCCATGCCATGCTCCCGTAAGTGTGTAGGAGTTCCTGTGACACGTTTTTGTGAACGCTCTGCTTAGGTACTGATGCTCTGCGCAATTATCCTATTTGCGCAGCAGAGCTACACCATAAGTTCAGTTCGGCCTGGATGTGCTGAGCACTTAGCTAGCTCGCCCAGTATTTTTGACATTTCTCAGGGCTCCAGCAGGGTTGCGGCTTATGTGGACGGCTTCCACAAGCTATCAGTAGAGACCGGTTTCTGCGACAAGGCGCTTAGGGACATATTTGAGCATGGTCTTATTGAGGAGGTTAAGGATGGACTCTTCTTTTTCCCGGACCCTTCTTCCCTGTCCGATCTGGATGACCTGGCCATTCATGTAGAAACCTGCCTTATATGGCGGGCCAGGAGGAGGGCCGGTTTGTCATTCACCCCGACACCTCTTGCTTGTCCAGCTCACATCAGTCCTGAGCAGTTAGCGCCGCCCAGCTCCGTACCTGAGCACGCAGTGCCCTTTAGCTCCATACCTGAGCACTTAGCGCTGCCCAGCTCTGTAAATGAGCTCGCCGCGCCCTTTAGCTCCATATCTGAGCAGTTAGCGCCACCCAGCTCCATACCTGAGCACACTGCCCCCTTTAGCTCCGTACCTGAGCACGCCATGCCCTTTAGCTCCATACCTGAGCAGCTAGCACCACCCAACTCCATACCTGAGCTCGCTGTGTCCCTTAGCTCTGTACCTGAGCATGTTAGCTCTGTACCTGAACTGTTAGTGCCTAGTAGCTCTGTACTTGAGCACGCCGCACGCCGCACCCTTTACCTGAGCTCCGTACCTGAGCATGTTAGCTCCGTACTGCAGTCTTTTGGGCCACAGTTGTTGCCGCCGACCCCTGTGCCATGGTCATTTGCACCGACCCCTGCACTACGGTCATTGCGCCGACCCCTGCACCACGGTCATTTGCGCCTACTCCTGGGCCATGGACACCTTCATTGACCTTGGGGAGGTACTATTAGGAGTCACGCTGACCCTGGCTCGTGGAGAAAAGAACTGGGGATGTCTGGAGAAGTGCAGCAACTGCGCTAAACCACCACTGTGTTACCTTAAGAATAAATTACAACCAAAATACAATATTATGGTTATGTCATGGCATCATGGTGGTTGGAGTTGTCACCTCACAGTTCCAGAGATCCCTGGTTCGCTTGTTGACCTGGACTCCATCTGTTTGAAATTTGCATGTTCATCCTATGCATGGGGTTCTCCAGCTGCTCTAGTTTCCTCCAACATTCCAAAGATATGCATTAGATCAAGTGATATCTTTAATAAAACTCTCCCAGTGTGAGAGGGTCTGTGTTTGTGCAAGTGTGTTTTGTGTGTGTGTGTGTTTGTGTGCCATGTGATGGACTGGCATTCCTCGTCTCTAAAAAGGCTCCTTGTACTTTTTGTTATGTGAATAAATATAAACAGTATTACGGTTGGATCGATGGCTGTCTAGTGTTAAGAGTATAAATTGCCTCAAATAGCCACAGGATGAAAACTTGTGATCTATGCAATGTAAATGTCAGGGCTTTAAAGATCCTGTGGAGCAATCATTGCTTGCTGAGGCTTTACAGAAACTTGAAAGGCTTCTTTTTGATTCCCTTAAGGGAACAACCTGATGAATCAATGATGGTAAAGTATTCAGCACCTGACAATTTCAGGTGCTGTGTTACCATTAAAGAAACTTTCCAAACTTTTTTGTTTTTTATTTCCAAACAAATATTCAGTGTGGACCGCATTGAGCATGCATTTACATAAGGTAATTCTGCATTAGGTTGATTCCATTCTAAGCTCAGAGGCAGAAAGCGTACTCTGAAGTAGAGAAGCATATCCCGCTTTTAGTGTGTGTCAGGGAGTGGTGTACTGTTGCTCGGCGAACACTTTGTATTCCTGCTAAGAAGACAGCCGCTTGACAGTTTGTTTCAAAGCATGTTTCAATACCTAAGGGGAGGTGTGCAAGGAAAGCAATTCAGTTATGCAAATCACAATGCACGCTTTTCATTAATCCCTTCTGAGCTCTGGAAACTGCCTGCACAGGACCAGCACAGAACAAAAAGCCACTCAAAAGTTTCACTCGCTATCAGTGTAGGGCTGTTGTAACATGCCAGGACAATGACATTGCTCTAATAGGCAGCTTTGTCACAATTTTAATGGACTTACAGTGGGCTTTACTCATCAGGTTACATTATGATTTCTTTCATATATGATTGGTGGATTCTTATCATTTTGAACATGTAGTTATAAAAATATTTCTGTTTGTTTTATGCATTTCTGTAATGTCACATCAGCATCAGTGGATCTGACAGGAGCAAGTTCATGAGTACTAGTCAGACACACACTAGTGGCAACATAGTGCAACCAGTTAACCTTATACATATCTTTGGAATGTGAGAGTAAACAAGAGTAGCCGGAGTAAACCCATGTGGATGGTGGGGGGACATATAAACTCCACACAGGTGGAGTCAGGGGTTGGGATCTCTGGACCAGGGATCTCTAGAGCTCTTGGGCAGCCACACCTAAGGGATTTATGTCTATATACTGTATATACATAGCTATACAGTAGTGCTTGGAAGTTTGTGAACTCTTTATAATTTTCTATATTTCTGCATAAATATGATCTAAGTACTAAAAGTAGATAAAGAGAACCCAGTTAAACAAATGAGTCAAAAATATTATACTTGGTCATTTATTTATTGAGGAAAATGATCCAATATTACATATTAGTGAGAGGCAAAAGTATGTGAACATCTAGCATTAGCAGCTAATTTGAAGGTGTTTTCAATCAACGAGATGACAATCAAGTGTGAGTGGGCACCCTGTTTTATTTAAAGAACAGGGATCTATCAAAGTCTGCTCTTCACAACACATGTTTGTGGAAATGTATCATGGCACAAACAAAGGAGATTTCTGAGGACCTCAGAAAAAGAGTTGTTGATGCTCATCAGGCTGGAAAAGGTTACAAAACCATCTCTGAAGAGTTTGGACTCCACCAATCCACAGTCAGACAGATTGCGTACAAATGGAGGAAATTCAAAATCACTGTTACCCTCCCCAGGAGTGGTCGACCAACAAAGATCACTCCAAGAGCAGGCGTGTAATAGTTGGCGAGGTCACAAAGGACCCCAGGGTAACTTCTAAGCAACTGAACGCCTCTCTCACATTAACATTAGCCAACGTTCATGAGTCCACCATCATAAGAACACTGAACAACAATGGTGTGCATGGCAGGGTTGCAAAGAGAAAGCCACTGCTCTCCAAAAAGAACATTGCTGCTCATCTGCAGTTTGCTAAAGATCATGTGGACAAGCCAGAAGGTTATTGGAAGAATGTTTGTGGACGGATGAGACCAAAATAGAACTTTTTGGTTGAAAAGAAGAGCGTTATGTTTGGAGAACGGAAAACACTGCATTCCAGCAGAAGAACATTATACCATCTGTGAAACATGGTGGTGGTAGTATCATGGTTTGACCCTGTTTTGCTGCATCTGGGCCAGGATGGCTTTTGACCAGGATGAATTCTGAGTTATATCAGAGAATTGTAAAGGAAAATGTCAGGACATCTGTCCATGAACTGAATCTCAAGAGAAGGTGGGTCATGCAGCAAGACAACGACCCTAAGCACACAAGTCATTCTACCAAAGAATGGTTAAAGAAGAATGAAGTTAATGTTTTGGAATGGCCAAGTCAAACACCTGACCTTAATCCAATCGAAATGTTGTGGAAGGACCTGAAGTGAGCAGTTAATGTGAGAAAACCCACCAACATCCCAGAGTTGAAGCTGTTCTGTATGGAGGAATGGGCTAAAATTCCTCCAAGCTGGTGTGCAGGACTGATCAACAGTTACAGGAAACGTCTAGTTGCAGTTATTGTCACACCAGATACTGAAAGCAAAGGTTCACATACTTTTGCCTCTCACTAATATGTGCTATTGGATCATTTTCCTCAATAAATAAATGAACAAGTTTAATATTTTTATCTCATTTGTTTAACTGGGTTCTGTTTATCTACTTTTAGGACTTGTGTGAAAATCTGATGATGTTTTAGGTCCTATTTATGCAGAAATATAGAAAATTCTCAAGGGTTCACAAACTTTCAAGCAGCACTGTAAAGATGGATATAGATTCTTATGTACATAATCAACTGCTTGCTAACAGAAATATTGAATCAGCCAATCACATGGCAAGAACTGCTTGTATTTAGGTATGGAGACATAGTCAAGATAACCTGCTGAAACTGAAACTATTCAAACTGAGCATCATGCACCATGTCACAAAGCTCATGTAATCTCAAACTGGTTTCTTGAACATGATAATGAGTTCACTGTACTCAAATATCCTCCACATTCAGCAGAATCTAATTCAATAGAGCAACTTTGCTATGTGGTGTAGTGGGAGATTTGCATCATGGATGATGTCATGTCAATATGAACTAAAATCGCTCAGGAATGTTTTCAGCACCTATGCCACAAAGAATTAAGGCAGTTCTGAAGGCAAAATGGGGTCCAACTGGGTACTAGCAAGGTGTACCTAATAAAGTGGCCGGGGAATGTAAGTCTGTTGCTGTTTCTTAAGGTTGTGCAGTATGAGTTTATTTATTCACCACTCACAATTTCTCTTTGAACTTGTTCTGGCCAAAATGCTCAGTAAACAGCTATACAGCTGAGGGAATAGCAGCATAAATAAGATTACGCATTCTATTTAGGCCTACATTGGGGAATCCTAGTCTCACAGAGCCAGACACGATCTCATATCAGTATTAAAATGCGAGGGCGTTATGTTTAAAAGTGGGTGGAAATTAAAACTGGAAATGTTCAAGCCCATATTTACCAGCCAATCCAAACCTTTTTGAATGCAGAACTCAAAGTAGTTCAATTCACTTGGTCTGGACTGAAATAGAAAGTGATACATTGTTGCATTTCAGCCCTGGTTTGCTTTCCGTTCACAGTGACATTTTTAACATCAAAACAAAATGCGTAAACAAAAGTCACATGAAAAAGGTCACACTGATTGGACAGCTTTTATGCTGCGACCGAACTTGCCAAAGATTCCAAACTGCCATGACAATGGTGTGTGCTGGGCTAAACGCGCTCATGGGATTTCTTAATATGTGCTGGTATTTTTAGTAGCTAATACCTCACAATGAAGTTCTACACTTTAATTCCTCCATTATTCACACAAAAGAAGACATGCTGCAGTGAGACGGCGGTACTGACGTGTAATGGGCAATTGTACCTCCTGTACCTCCTAGAACAAGAAGAAGCAAGTGTGCTTGATTGTTCAGTGCTTGGGATTGAAAAAATCAAGTACAATTCTTTAGCATAGCCAGAATTACAGTGGTGCTTGGAAGTTTGTGAACTCTTTATAATTTTCTATATTTCTCCATAAATATGATCTAAAACATCATCAGATTTTCACACAAGAACTAAAGGTAGATAAAGAGAACCAAGTTAAGCAAATGAGACAAAAATATTATACTTCGTCATTTATTTATTGAGGAAAATGATCCAATATTACATATTAGTGAGTGGCAGAAGTATGTGAACCTCTAGGATTAGCAGTTCATTTGAAGGTGAAATTAGAGTCAGGTGTTTTCAATCAATGGGATGACAATCAGGTGTGGGTGGGCACCCTGTTTTATTTAAAGAACAGGGATCTATCAAAGTCTGCTGTTCACAACACGTGTTTGTGGAAGTGTATCATGGCACGAATAAAGGAGGTTTCTGAGAACCTCAGGAAAAGAGTTGTTGATGCTCATCAGGCTGGAAAAGGTTACAAAACCATCTCTAAAGAGTTTGGACTCCACCAATCCACAGTCAGACAGATTATGTACAAATGGAGGAAATTCAAGACCACTGTTACTCTCCCCATTAGTGGTCGACCAACAAAGATCACTCCGAGAGCAAGGCGTGTAATAGTTGGCGAATTCACAAAGGACCCCAGGGTAACTTCTAAGCAACTCAAGACCTCTCTCACATTGGCTAATGTTAATGTTCATGAGTCCACCATCAGAAGAATACTGAACAACAATGGTGTGCATGGCAGGGTTGCAAGGAGAAAGCCACTGCTCTCCAAAAAGAACATTGCTGCTCATCTGCAGTTTGCTAAAGATCACGTGGACAAGCCAGAAGGCTGTTGGAAGAATGTTTTGTAGACGGATGAGACCAAAATAGAACTTTTGGTTTGAAAGAAAAGCGTCATGTTTGGAGAAAGGAAAACACTGCATTCCAGCAGAAGAACCTTATCCCATCTGTGAAACATGGTGGTGGTAGTAGTATCATGGTTTGGCCCTGTTTTGTTGCATCTGGGCCAGGACGGCTTGCCATCATTGATGGAACAGTGAATTCTGAATTATATCAGAGAATTCTAAAGGAAAATGTCAGAATTATATAGGGTTCACAAACTTTCAAGCACCAATGTATATTTGTTTGATAATAGTTATATTAAGTTATGTACTTTATATTAGATTATGGGTCACTTCTTGTTACGTCACTCCCCATGTTATGTTCATTTTCCATGCTGCGTTCACACATTAGTCAAACTGCACAAAAGCTCATTTGGAAGTGCTTTTTTTTTGGAAGTGCTCAGGGTGCGCAACAAGATTTGGATGGCAGCATTCACACTTATTCGAAGGACAAATCGCACCAGAGTTCAAGTAAAAGGTCATAGATGCATACGTGAATCCAACAATAAAGGCAGCAGCTTTATTTTAATCTTGGCATTGCACAGACAAGCAGTTGTACGTTTACCAAAAAAGAGACAGTACAATTAAAAAAAATGCTGGAATGACAAGGACACCATATAAAACTCAACAATGAGAGTCGGAGGCTTGGATCAAACTGAGGTTGCTGAATGATGCCACCATCCAATTGTGCACCTCAAACTACTCATTCATACAGTCATTCATGTTTTATACTCGCTTAATCCAATTCAAGACCCAACTGGCAGCACAGGGTGTGAGATACCGAACCTAACAGGGTACCAATCCATCACAGGGCATCATCACACATACACACTCAGTCACTGACATTAGGACACATTAGGCAACAGCACTAACCTTTGCCTGATTCTTACAAGTCTCATTGATTTAAAATATGATTACATGCATCAGCTTGTTCTTTAATGGTAAATTTGCATGAGGGGAAAAGTTAATATAGCAACCCTAACCAGGAAAGAGTGATTAACGTGATTAAGGATTAATTTAATGTTGTTGCGTCTGCCTAAATACTGTAGTTCCACATCGAAGTCACGAAGATATGATTCGATGATTTCCAGATTTCTAGTGCCGCTGAATAATTGTCATATGTTATTGACTTTGCAGTGAAAATCAGTGATTAATCTTAAGCTCACAGTTAGTAAATATTGGTATTTTAGCATGGTTTACTTGTTTCTAGTGAGTGAACGTTTGGTAGGGTGGGTGTGGGGTGAATGTGGTCTAGAGTGCATAATGATCTATGTCTGTCCCTCCCTGAACCGTCGATTTGGAAGACTTTTCCACAGTAGTTTGTTTTGCTTGCGTTATGGTACTTATTAAACTTGCATGGACTGCAAGAAATTGGGAGCAGGTGTATATGGGGATGCCTTTGGGTGTAGCCTCGTGTGCCTTCTGCAGTCCATTACATTATCCAGATATGTGTCGTCCTCATAAGTCTGACTCTGCAAGACTGGGAGAACCCTAACTGTGATGATATTATACACTGGGATGCAGAAATGAAAAAGCATTAAGTCATGTTACACCATTGAGTAAGGGGCTAGACAAGGTGCTCTCCTGTCTCCACGTGGCTCCTATTAAGTTTAATATGGCAGACCTCCTTTCTACTATCTCCTCTCTGGGCTCTGTCTCTCTGGCTCCACTGACTCAGAGGTGGTTATAATGAGCTGCTCAGCCGCACATTGGATGCCCTGGACTCTAGTCCCCACAGAGCCATAATGAGCACTCCAGCGGCCCCGGCGCCACAGCAAAGGGCTCCAATCTTTCCTCCCAGCAGACAATGCCTTGTAGGTGGCAACGGCTTGCTCTCTGTTCCACACTAAGGCCGCCCCCAGGGCTGAGGGAAGTTGGGAAGGGATGGCCCACAGCCCGCACCAGGCGGTGAGTGCCAACCAGGCAGTGCTGTGCCTCTTTAGCTGCCAACAGCCCTCGGTTACATCCAGCAGTAGAGCCTCGGCTGGATTTGCCTGTGTGGCCAAGCAGTAGATAAAAGAGGAGCCAAGATATACAGAGAGACAGGAGAGAGGAAGGAAGAGACAGAGTGATTGCGAAGAAGATAAAGTGCGCGGTGGTTGAGAAAAAGAAAAAAAAATGAAAAAAGAAGAAAGAGACTCATCATTCATGCCCACTCCCTTGTCCTTTCTCTTCTTAAGCAGTTGGAAGGATTGCAAAGACCCCAGAGCGTGGCCAAGATAGACTTAGAAAGACTGTTTTGGCAGAGAGAAGAAAGCTTATTTACTTCTTCGATAGGCTATTAATAGACTCTGACTGCAGAACATCGGACAAGGGGCCACAGAGTTCACTTATTTTATTCTGCTCCACGATGCCTTCCCTCGCACTGTTTTGATTATCTTCATTATTTAAATTGATTTGCATAACAATCAGCATGTTTTCATTAGCCACGTAGATGCAGATAACAATCAGCTCGATGTTGTCACAGTGCTCTTAATTACAGCGCTGAGTAATGTCAAGCAAATGAATCAAGCTGAGCACCTCTCACATCAGCTTTTATCAGGATGCACAAATACCGGGAGCAGGCTCATTAATGCCGCAGAGTGCTCGGGTCACTGCACAGGGTGCGGGGTGATTCTGGAGTATGCTGTAGGTTAGCACCTCAGTGTCATGCATTTATAAATATAGAGGCAATTACACAGGGGTAATGTGTGCAGTACGGTCAGAAATGGAACTATTTCTCTTTCTAATTACTCTGTAGTTTAGTTCACGTCGCTTGATGCTGTGTAGATTCACCACTGGCTTGCTCTGGTGGCCCTGAAATGGCTTCATGTGGGAATGGGGATTACATAGTTATTATCTTTCGGAGGATTTGTGTCCTCCGCTGAGTCGTACAGTAGAACAAGTATATCTCTACATGTTGTTATTAAACTGGCTCTGTTGTTCCTGTTGGGATAAGCTTTAATAAATAAATACTGTAGTAATGTCCTACAGTGGGATGTTCAATTTATTAAGGACTGGCCTGTTTTTTTTTCTGAAGGGGGAGGATTTAGTGAAATGTACTTTCATCATAAGGCATTACGTATTATGTTGTATTATGAGCTGAAATATTCTGGTTCAAATATATTCATGCAGCTTGTGTAGTTTTGAGATAGCTGTTTGGCTAAGGGAAGGGAAATTCTTACGGATAGCTGTCATTTTCTAATATGAAGGTTGTAATTTTTTCTGGAAGGAGAAAAAAAAAACTCCACAATAAAAGAACACAAGGGTCCTGTTAAACAATTAACCTTTTTCCTCCTGTGGCTGTATTTGACATTTGAAATTCTTAACATAAATCAATATAATTGCTTGCTCCCCCCCAAAAAGGGGTTACATCCAATGGGCCACAATACTAGTGCTGGAATGCCTCTGGCCACACATGACCTTTGGCAATGTGGAAACCCGATTTGATCCACTGCACTGTGTTGAGGACCACAAAGCCCAGCTTCATCCCTGCCCAAAGCCATTAGCTTACCACCTCACAATAGTTGTGGGGAACAAGGTAAATAACTCTTAGGTTATTTGTGGTGTGTGTGTGTGTGTGTGTGTGCGCGCGTGTGTGTCTGGCTCAGGCCATAGTTTGATGGCTCTGTTCGGTTGAGTGGATCAGCTGGATTAAGAGAAGCATGAAGTTGGAATTGGTCTAATCATCATGAAGGACACTTCCGTGAACAGAGACGATGGGACACTGTCTTTTTTAAATGAGCTCTTTATTTCTTTATTAGTGTTGGAAGGTGTAGTGATATGGGAACCCAGACACACTGAGTAACTCTTCTGAATAGCAGGCCATTGTGTGGTCCACTCACCCCTGCTCTATGATCAAAATCCTGTTCATAAAAATGGATTGCATTTAGTTAACATAATAGAAGGGACATAAATAGTATAGGGGAGATGGTTATTTAATATGGGATCTGTACATGAACACACAAGTACATAACACACAGTGCTTGTTTGACCCTGGATTACTTTTCATAATAGATACATTTGCTTTGGAAATGTGACTTTTAATGTCAGATGCACAACACATTAGAAATATCTGTCCAAAAATAACATTGTAGCCACTAATAATTTAATGCAGTATAGCATAGTCTCTGGTGTATGAGCTGCACCACAAAATCTAAAATAAACAATTTACTGGTGAAAGCCCACAGTACTCGATTGTGTGTTCTGATTTTTTGCTTCACTGAATTTCAGTTTAGTTTGAGGAACCAGAAGAGAATGCTATCATACATGAACCTGTGTTGTTTTATTTAGTTAGAACCTTATAGTAATAATAGTAATACACAATATGGCCAATTCAACCCCACTTATCCTTGCCAGGGGTTGCCATGAGCAGAATTCACCGGGCACAGGTGGAAGAATCTCTGGATAGCTATGGACCTGTCTGGTGCAAGAGCCAGAATGGGTCAGCAGGGGTCACTGTTGCAGCGCTGGGGATAATCTCCCTTGTTGCCACTTCTGCCTTGGACATGGCCAAGCATGCCTGTGTGACACCTGACCTGACCAGAATTCACTACAGACACTTGAACCAGTGGTCCCACAGTGAGTCCCACAACAGGAGTGATGGGATAGGGTGTTGATGTTGCACATAGTTTATCTGACATTATAAAGTCATATATTCATGCTTTATAGACTAATACGTATACAACTGAACACTTAGACTGACTACGTAATGCCAATGTGCATATTTTACATTTTATTTGAACTATGACTCCATGACTTATTGGTTTAGATAAATTAGTTTTATTCTTACATTTATCATCTATGCCGCCCAAGGAGGTTGGGTCCCTTTTTGAGTCTTGGTCCTCTCAAGATTTCTTCCTCATAACACTTAGGGAGTTTTTCCTTGCCACTGTCACCTTAGGCTTGCTCAATTTGGGATTGGACCTAGATATTAGGAGATAATCCAAAGTAGTAAAGTTGCTTTGAGACAATGCAAAATTGTAAAAAGCACTATATAAATAAATCTGACTTGACTTGACTTATTCCAGGTATCATAAGGTACTATGCATGCTTTCTAACATAGTAAAATATATTTCTAATGCATTATAAGAGCAGAATGCATACAATATGTGATGTATGCTTAAATGTTTGAGCCTCTAAACTCAGACTTGTTGTTCTGAAGTTCTTCAGAATAATCATAATAGATTGGAAATACTAAGGCAAACAATCTCAAAGTTATGGACTTTTGGTATTGACAATTGTAAAGACATTGTTAGAATGGAATAAATACATTATTAGTAGGTGCTAGATTCTATCTGCTCCTCTTATTGTCTTCGAGAACGGAGTGTGTGGAGGCAGGTCAGCATTTTGCTAAGGAATAGATGATCAGATTGGATTAGATTAGATTTTCTTATTGTTTTCCTATTGACATTTAAGTGTATGGAATAAAAGAAATGTCTGACAGAACAATATGTTTTCCCTCTTTAATGTCACTTGTAGATTATAGTGAATGTGTCACAAACCCATAAGCTTGCATAATGCATATGAGTGAGTATTTCTTATTGAGAATGGCAATAGTCAAAGTCTAGCAATAGTGAAGTAGACAAGGATATGAGGTTTATACAGAGATCCAGAGTCATAGAGAGGATAACGGGCAATAGCCCAGTGATGAATATAGACAGAATGACACAAAATGACTTGGTGATGCACACAAGGTAATGGAACTGTTGTCATTGGAATCGCAACATTCTGGGGTCAGGGTGAGTTCATGGGCAGAAATAACCGTCTGGCTGACATCATTTAGTACAAAAGTGCCTTCTATGTTGCTTCTTCTGTGAGAAAACTTCATATCAACTTCGAATTTCAAATCATTCTCTCTCTGATGCCAAATACATTTTCCAGACTTATTCACTATGGATATAGTACTGTGCAAAAGTCTTAGGCCACCATTAAATTTGATGTTTTATCAATCATTTAATGACCCTTTCCAACATATTGTTGATGATTGGATCCAAAACTTTGATTTGTCACTCTCTAATAGTCTTTTCCACAGATCTCCATTCCAGTCTTTGTGAGCTTTAGCATATCTTACCCTTTTCACCCTGTTCCCCTTTTGAGAAATGATCAAACTTCTTCGGACTGGCCACCCAATGAGGCTGCCAGATTATGCTATTGCTCACTGTAGCCTACAGAAGCTGTTCTTTCTGGTTCTGTTTTCAGTTTTTATGCATACACATTTACTGTATTTCTAGTTGTATTCTAATAATGACACTGAAAAATAATTATATACAGTAATTATACCACTGCTAAAACAATATTACAGTGGTACTGCGGTTCTCGACAACCTTGGAGCTCATTCAAATCGGTTCTCTATGCATTTTAACTAGAAAAAATTGCCTCTGTCCTCATCGTTTGCCCGGTAGTCGGAACACTTGCTTAAGCTTGAATGAATCGAGTTCCGAGACTCATTTTAGCCTAAACTCAATTCACGATTCAGTACACAGTGGTGCATTGGCTCAGATTCACAATAACTCTTTCTTAGTGAAGATCTGCGCCGTGTTTATCTTGTTTTTACATCTACAGTACTATATTCTTAGTGCAAACATGTCTCCGCTAACCTAAAGAAGAATTGTATTGACAGCCAAACTAAATGGAAATCGTGTTGTGAACACAGGGTGAGAAGTTAGCATTAGCAGCTAAGTACTTTCATTTTCAGTCCATTACTCACTAAATTACATGAGATTTTTCAACACTTTAGGATAAAATAATCTTTTTATTAATGATTTTGGCCAACTGTGTGTTAATGTAAGTGCTTTAAACAGTAAGCTCATTATCATAAGCTCCGCTTTTATAAAGTATAGACACTCTACCAAACACTGGTTAAAAAACTGCCTTGTTCATGTAACATGTTACATTTAACTTATGATGGATTTTTCATAACATATCCCAGTCATAAATCAGGGAGCACCTGTACAATACAACTCCATTAATGCATATAATGTCTTATACAGTGTTTATTTTCTGGGCGTCCGGAATGGATTAATTCAATTGACATTATTCCTTATGGGGGAAAAAAAATGCTCGGTACTCCTTGTTTTCAGTTCAACCTTCTGGAACGAATTAACAATGATACTTCTATTCTAATAGTGGCCTAAGACTTTTGGACAGCACATCCTATGAAATACTAATACAGAGTAGCAGTAGTATGTACTGTATGTAATTAGAAGTTGAGTGAAGTAGGCAAAGTGAAGCTAGGGTGGAAAAACATTTTATGGCACATAACTTTTTAAGGCCCCACTGAAAGTCAGGGGAGTAATAGATTGGAATTGCAATTAGACTCCAGCAGTCTTGTCAGTACTAGTTTGGAAATACCACTGTGTCAATACACACATGTTACTCTACCTTATATTATTATTCTCTAGATCCCAAACCATAATGTTTTGTCACAGCCTGGAGGTTGATGCTAGGTAATTTTGTACTGCACTGCACCACCACAGCAAAGGTTCAACACAGCGGTTGTATATAATTCCAAATAATCTGTTCTTATTGCTTGGTGAGAAACCAATGGATCAAAAGAAATGAATGGATCTACCCTGAGACTTGAAATCTCCCCACAAGACCTTTTATACATGCAAAGGAGAACACAGGTACTATTGAACTATACTCTGCATTTTAAAGAGCTTCACAAAAAACGATTCTACCAAAGTCTGGCATAAATCAAACGTGTTCAAACGTATCCTTTCCCACCTCTTTATTTGTGAGCCATGTTATGTCATGCCATGTTATACAAATGTGTTTATTAATTCTTCATTTATGAGGGCAGTGGTGGCGCTGTGGTTTAGCTGTTGGATTATTAACCAGAAGGTTGAGAGTTTAAATGCCACTGCCAAGATGCTTGAGCAAGGTCTTTAAACCTCAGTTGTTTGGATTGTACCTTGTATTACTGTATCAGCTGTAAGTCGCTCTGGATAAGCACAACTGCTAAATGTGTAAATGTAAATTTATTTCAGACCGGTTTTAAGACCACATGTCATATAATGAGGTTTGAAAAATTCCAAATGCACTTACATCCACAAAAAAAGCAGCAACTGGCAATGCGCTGATTAATTTTCCTTCGAACTGAGATGTGTCTTTTAATGGAATCTTTCACATGGTCTTTATTGTAATCAGGTCAGCTCTGATCTGATCCGGCTTTATTACATCATCAACAAAAAAGACCAGGAATACCAGGCACTTCGCTCTTCGAAAAGCTTTATTAGTACCTGCTCAGTTGCACACAACAGTTCTTAAAAGAACTAAAATGGGGGAGCTATACTAACTGAGACATCACACTTGTTTATGATTGCTGCAACCACACCATATATATTAAAATGCCAAAGTGAACTAAAAATATAAAGTCACTGTAACATCACAGTAAGACATACACTATATGAACAAAAGTACTGGGACACTTACACATTATATCTGACCCCATCTATAGCTACATCAGCTTCCACTCTTCAGGGAAGACTTTCTACAAGATTTGGGAATGCGTCTGTGGGAATTTTGAACATTCATCCTGAAAAGCATTTGTCAGGTCAGACACTAATACTGAACGAGAGGGCCTGGCTCACAATCTCCTTTGTAGTTCAGTGGGGTTAAGGTCAGGGCTCTGTGCGGACCAGTCCAGTTCTTCCACACCAGCCTAACCCAGCATTGTCTTTATGGACCTTGCATTGTGCCCTGGGGTAGTCATGCTGGAGCAGAAAAGGGCCTTTGCCAAACTCTTGAAAACATACAATTCTCCAAAATGTATTGGTTTGCTGAATCGTTAACATTTTCCTTCACTGGAACTAATGGGCTTAGACTAACCCCTGAAAAACAACCCCATAGCATTATCCCTCCTCCACCAAACTTTACAGATGGCATAATGCAGTCAGACAGGTTACGCTCTCCTAGGGGTGGGCGATATGGTAAAAAAAATTGTAGACATTTTCATGATGCACAATATTTATCACGGCAAATGTGAAAACTTTCCATGTCTTTATTCAGAAATATAACATTAAATAACAGAGCAAATAAGTGCTTACAATAAAGGAATAATAATAAATTAAATTCATTAATAAATTAAAATAACAAATTAAATAATAAAGAAAAATAAGTGCATCTCTGATGAAAACACTACATACAAACTCAATCACTCCCTTTCTTTAGGAACTTTGCATTGCAATCCAAAAATGTTATCATGTCAACATGCTCCAGGCTAAAGCTGGCTCTCTTTTTTAGAGACTATGGCCCTGTCCACACGTACACGGGTATTTTTAAAAACGTAGCTTTTTCTATGCGTTTTGACCGTTCGTCCACACGAAAACGGCCTTTTTTTGCAAAACTCCTTCCAGGGTGAAGATTTCAGAAACTCAGTTTTCAGCGTTGTCGTGTGGACTGGGGAAAACGGAGTTTCTTGCTTGTAACGTCATTTGTGCGCCGTTAGCTCCTTTGTTTACGAGGCGATTTTGTGAAATAGTGGACGTAGCCAAAATAGTGCCAGTTGTAACACTGCTGACCGAACTTGTTACAAATCTACAAATCAATGTACAATTATTACTTTTTCATTACACTGAAGAACAGAGGCGTCAGAAAGCGCTACGGAGGTCACTACTATATCCATCACACCCACGAAGCAGTTCCCGCCCGCAGCGTCGTCGGTTTGGGACAAGACCCGGTCGGACCTCTCGTTGGTGGGACAGCTTTCAAAACGAAGTGGTTGTTGAAGAACAATGGCGAGAAAATGTTCGTATGCATAGGACATCGCTGTTGTCGTTGAGTGAGCTGCTTCGCCGGCATATAGGACTGCTGGTTTGGCTCTGCTCTTGACAGCGACTGTGTGCGTTTTTGCGTTTTCATGTGGACGAAGTTTTTTGTTTAAACAGTGCTTGTGTGGACGGGATGTTTTTTGTATAAACGAATTTGAAAACCCCCGTTTTAGAAAATACCCATGTACATGTGGACATAGCCTTAATGCTAACTTATTTTGAAGATTCCACGTCCGCGCCGGCTCCGCCTCGCTCTGTTCAATCTCCCGGGTTTTTCCAGCGCTGACCGCAAGTGCCGCAAGTAACGTAAGCGGATATGATAAGGCGGGGGACACACAAATCATGCAACACAACGAATCGATAATGAAATTCGTTGTCGAACGCTTTTAATAATCGATTATTATCGATTTTATCGATTCGTTGTTGCAGCCCTAATCCGTAGCGACAGATTCTTACAAACTACTATTCAAATATTACTTAGTAGTGTTTTTTATTCAAAATGTGCTGCACTTCAGCCAATTAAATAAGACTGATTACACTCTTTATAATGAAAAGTACAGTTGGTCAGTGTTCTTTAAGCACTGACAATATCCTCGATATACTAAGAAAAGAATATGATCTGTCACGATAACAAAATTTATCATGATAATACAAAATATCGTCATATTGCCCACCCCTACGTCCTCCTGTCATTCGTTAAACCCAGACACGTCCGTCAGATTGCCAGATACAGAAGCAGAATTTCATCACTCCACAGAACATGTGTCCACTGCTCCAAGAGTCCAGCGGTGGAGTGCTTTACACCACTCAGTCCAATGCTTGGCATTGTGCTTGATGTTAAGCTTGCATGCAGTTGCTTGGCCTTGGAAACCCATGCCACGAAGCCTCCTAGCGCACAGTTTTAGTGCTCATGTTAATGCTAGAGGAGGTTTGGAACTCTGCAGTTTTTGAGTCAGCAGCAGAGTGTTGGCAGCTTTTATGCACTAAGCGTTTTAGCACTCCATGACCCCGCTCTGTAACTTTACATGGTCTGCCACTTTGTTGCTGTGGTTCCTAAACGTTTCCCTTTTCAATAATATCACTCACAGCTGATCTTGGAATATTTAAGAGGGAACACATTTCATGAACTGACTAGTTGCAACAGTTTCCTTCTATTACAGTACTATTCTCAAGTTTAGAGAGCTCTTTAGAACGGCCCATTCATTCACAAATGTTTGTAAAGGCAGACTGCATAAATAGGTGCTTTGATTTTATACACCTGAGCCAATGGGACTTGATGAAACACCTGAATTCAATGATAAAGAGGTGTGTCCCAATACTTTTGCCCACATTAGATTGCATTAATGATTCTAAAATAACAGATATTACCATGCATACCATGCGGACATTGTGGAGCATGCCAAGGGCCTCCAGGAATGCAACACACACACACACACAAACTCATTTAAATAATCAGAGGGCTGCTGGTGCTACAGTATTTCAGTACTGGGTTGTGTAAGGTCTCTGAGAACATAAAATGTTAAAAAAAGGATTGACCTTGAAAAGTAATAAGTAATGAAAATGAAGAGAGAGTGACAGAAGTACCTCATTTCCTATGAGGGAGAAAATAGGATGATAAGAGGATCAGCAAGGACAACATGTTTCCTAAGACCTTTTGAATGCAGTGCATTAAAGTGAAAAGTGACATATATGTTGTGAATTTTATGAGTTGCTGCAAAGGGAGTACCTTCAGCAACACAGCCTTTGCTCACAGTAGCCTTTATAAAATGCTGTCCGTGATCTATGCCTCTAACACGCGGTATGAGAATGCGCATAGTAATAATGGATTGGCTAGAAGTTGGGCCATTGCACAGAAACACTGTTGACTTCATAGGTTTCCTTTAACTGTTAATTATGCCGCTGTCAAACACTGGTTAACATTTTCAGACTCAGACCCAAAGCCCAATAGAGCATGAGCCCCTATTTCAGAGCAAGCTGTGTCTTGTGATACACATTCTAGTGGCTGAGCTCTTTACTTGTATCAAGAAGTTCTGTAAAGCCAAGCTCTTCTGTTCTTCTCCCTCAGAGACAGGGATCAGCAGCCACAAGCTCTTTTGTCCCTGTGTGGTGTGTGTGAAACACTTGGCCTTGTCCCAGGGTGCCGCCACGATCAGAGCATGGCCATCATCTCAGAGCTGGCAGTGCACAAAGCAGGCTTGGACTGACAAATTGGTCTGAGACACAGACAAGCACATGCCAAGAAATACAAACTGCACCAAATGGGCAATCTGAACGAAGTTTATGCAAGCTGAACACACAAGTGCCATTCCATTTGTACATGGGCATAATTATTGTAAAGGACTGATATGCATAAGCACACTGCAGTCATGGTTTTAGGCAGAACGGAATGGGCAGAGCTCATTCGGTGGAGTGATGTATTGTGCAGCATTGGCGCTGGGGATAAAAATAATTAAGATTGTGGGAACTTGTTGAAATGATTTCCCATCGATTGTTTAACCAGAACACTGATGGGTCCTTACTAAATAACATCATAAAAACCCTATTACGATTAACAACCTGTATTTTTCTGCTACAGTTCCTTGCTAGTAGAGACATCTAACCATCATGTCATATCAACTGAACACCATTATGAATCCATATTTTAAGACCTATAAAAGCAACAGACTGAAATATCACGCTCTGAATTTCCCATTATGCTAAATATCAAATGCAGTCAGGTCTTCTTTGCAAATCACAATAAAACTGCTCAATAATTGTTATTAAAGTTATTATAAAAGTCTTTGGGCTATTTACTCATTCAGGAGCTGTTATCATCACAGCAACTACAGTGTGCTTCCTTGTGTGACGTTTTCTGGACACTATTTATCACACTGCTGTAGGGACTTAAGCATTATTTGGTTATGGAGATTTGTTTCTTCCCTAACCTTGTAAGTACTGAGACTCGAATCTTTATAAATGATGTTACGTTATAAAGTATGTTCACTGCTGCATAATAAATAGCCCTATTGCTACCTTTAGTTTCAAAATAAAATAAAAAAAACTGTTTTATTTACACTAACAAATTCTGCCCCATTAACATGGCTTCATTCCAAGGCCTTATACATTTATGACACGTGTTCTTTTCTCTCTCTTTTTTTTTTTTTTGTTTCAGAATGGTCATAAATTAGAATGGTGCTTTCTAAAACACCTCTTACACACACATACGTATATGTATATATTCATTGTGGCATAGATTCAGCAATATTCTGGAAACATTTCTCAGATATTTTGATCCATATTAACATGAAAGCATCACACAATTGCTGCAGATTTTTCAGCCTGCTCATCCCGTTCCAACACATTCCAAAGGTGTTGTGTTGGACGGAAGTCTTATGACTGTGGAGACTATTTTAGTATAGTGAACTCATTTTCATGTTCACGAAACCAGTTTGAGATGATTTGATCTCCGTGACATGGCATGTAGGAGATGCAATATTCAGGTAGGCTGTGGCATTTAAATGATGCTCAGTTGATATTAAGGGACCCAAAGTTTGCTAAGAAAATATCCCCGACTCTATTGCACCACCAGCTCCAGCATGAACCTTTCCTACTATGCAGGATGTATTCATGCTTTCATGTTGTTCATGCCAGATTCTCACCCTACCATCTGAACGTCGCAACAGAAATCAAGATTCATCAGACCAAGCAAAATTTGGTAAACCCATGTGTAACTTCAATTCTCTGTTCTTAGTAGACAGGAATGGTGCCATGTGTGGTCTTCTGCTGAGGTAGCCCATCTGCTTCAAGGTTTGGTGTGTTGTGTCAAAGATGCTCTTCCGCTGTAATGAATGATTATTTGAGTTACTGTTGCCTTTCTATCAGCTGGAACCAGTCTGGGCATTTTCCTCTGATCTCTGGCATCAACAACACATTTTCGCCCAGAGAACTACCTCAGTTGATATTAAATTTTTTTCAGACCATTCTTTATAAACCATAGAGATGGCTGTGTGTGAAAATCCCAGCAGAGGAGCAGTTTCTGAAATACTCAGACCAGCCCATCTAGCACCAACAAAAATGTCATGTTCACAATCACTTAAATCACCTTTCTTTTTATGGGGATTCTGATGCTCATTTAGTGTGTGTGTGTGTGTGTGTGTGTGTGTGTGTGTGTGTATGTATACACACACACACACACACACACACACACACAGAGTGGGACAAAAAAGTATTTATTCAGCCACTGATTGTGCAAGTTCTCCTACTTAGAAAGATGAGAGTCTGTAATTTTCACCATAGGTACACTTCAACTATGAGAGACAAAATGAGAATAAGAAATCCAGGAAATCACATTGTAGGATTTTTAAAGAATTTAATTGTAAATTTTGGTGGAAAATAAGTATTTGGTCAATAACAAAAGTTCAACTCCTGTAACATAGCCTTTGTTGGCAATGACAGAGATCAAACAATTCTTGTAAGTCTTCACCAGGTTTGCACACACTGTAGCTGGTATTGTGGCCCATTCCTCCATGCAGATCTTCTCTAGAGCAGTGATGTTTTGGGGCAACATGGATTTTCAACTCCCTCCACACATTTTCTATGGGGTTTAGGTCTGGAGACTGGCTAGGCCACTCCAGGACCTTGAAATGCTTTTTACGGAGCCACTGCTTCGTTGGCCGAGCGGTGTGTTTTTTATCATTGTCATGATGGAAGACCCAGCCAAGTTCCATCTTTAATGCTGTCACTGATGGAAGGAGGTTTTGGCTTAAAATCTCACGATACATGGCCCCGTTCATTCTTCCCTTAACACGGGTCAGTCGTCTTGTCCCTTTTGCAGAAAAACAGCCCCAAAGCATGATGTTTCCACCCCCATGCTTCACAGTAGGTATAGTGTTATTGGGATGCAACTCAGTATTCTTCGTCCTCCAAACACGACGAGTTGAGTTTTTACCAAACAGTTCTATTTGGTTTCATCTGACCCACATGATATTCTCCCAATCCTCTTCTTGATCAATCCATGTGGCTCTCTTGGCAACTTCAGAAGGGCCCACTGCAGGATCTGGAGTCCCTCTCGGCGTAGTGTGTTATCGATGGTAGCCTTTTGTTACTTTGGTCCCAGCTCTCTGCAGGTCATTCATCAGTTCCCTCCATGTAGTTCTGGGATTTCTGCTCACCGTTCTTGTGATCATTTTGTCGTGATGAGATCTTGCGTAGGACCCCAGATAGAGGGAGATCATCAATGGTCTTGTATGTCTTCCATTTTCTTACAGTTGCTCCCACAGTTTTTGATTATTTACTACCCCACCTGCTTGGCTATTGTAGACTCACTCTTCCCAGCCTGGTGCAGGTCTACAATTTTCTTCCTGGTGTCCTTCGACAGCTCTTTGGTCTTGGCCATGGTTGAGTTTGGAGTCTGACTGTTTGAGGCTGTGACAGGTGTCTTTTTATACAGATAATGAGGTCAAACAGGTGCCATTATACAGGTAACAAGTGGAGGACAGAAGAGCCTCTTAAGAAGATGGTACAGGTCTGTGAGAGCCAAAAATGTTGCTTGTTTGTGGGGTGACCCAATACTTATTTTCCACCATGATTTACAATTAATGTCTTTAAAAGTAAGTGTGTGTGTGTGTGTGTATGTGTGTGTGTATGTGTGTGTATATATATATATATATATATATATATATATATATATATATATATATATATATATATATATATAAGAGAGGGGGAGAGAGAGTATATATATATATATATACTGTATATATACTACCTGGCAGGCTACATCAGGCAGAATTTATAAGCTTAGGCTGAATATGATTGACAGGACCTATTTCAGCATGTGGCAGATGGGCATTTTACCAGCCTACTATTTTCGACTTTTCTTTGTGCTATTAAAATGATATCCATATCTCTCATTGTCATTGACGAATTCAGCCTGAAACCAAACATTATCACGATTCCAGGTATACCTCTCACAAAGACTGCTTCCACTGCTTCAAGCTGTAGCAAAAGGTTTTGTGATTAGTCTTGGACTATATTTGATTGTGGGATTAACTGAATTAACTGCTACTGATATATTTGGATGTATTTGTTTATTTTACATTGCTTCAGCCTCAATGACTGTTCATGACAGGAGTAAGATTACGTCAATCCATTCACATAATTTTAGACCAATTAACCTAATGCTTGTTATTGGAATGTGGTTGGAAACTGGAGGAGTACCTGAGAGATAGTGAGAGGAGATACGGAGAGGACTCGCAAACTCCACACAGGTGGACCTAGAGGTGCTCAAACCGTAGATCTCTGGTGCTGTGAGGCTAACCACTTGCACCATCATGTCACCAATTGGAAGTGATTTCAGGATGCCAATACAGGAAAGCGTTTACAAGACTGAGTTTGTTGCCACAGGAGAATGAATTTGAACACGGCTGAATGAGAATGAACACAGTTTGCAGTACAACTACAAATCCACACCCAAGACTTGATCACTGGGTCTACTAGTGACCTGGAAAGTGACAACTTGCCAGTGCTGAATCGGATTGCCCTTTTTGTTAAGGGTAACAAGAGAACTGCACAGGTGGAGCTACATTAATAAAACATAGTTAGCTACAATCTCTCTTGCAAAAGTAGTGCACAACTGTATTCCACAGCTGAGCGTCTTTGTTTTTTGTTTTTTTTCAAATTTCTCTCATGTGGTGGCTTTAACAGACAACAATACAAATCTATGATAAAATCTAATGTGTAAGATTTATGTAGGGTGGCACGGTGGCTTGGTGGGTAGCACTGTCACCTCACAGTGAGATGGCCATGGGTTTGATCCCAGGTGGAGCGGTTTGGGTCCTTTCAGTGTGGAGTCTGCATGTCTTGTCTATGTGGGTTTACTCTGGCTACTCAGGTTTCCTTCCACAGTCCAAAGACATGTTAGATTAACTGGTGTCTCTAAAGTACCCTAGTGTGTGTGAGAATGAGTGAGTATGCTTGGTGAAGGCTTGGTTCCCTGTTTAAGGAATGACAACGTTTAAGGATGACAATGTTCAGGATTAAGTGGAAAACAAAGTGATTGAATTAATGCTTTGATGTATAGTGTACATTTTACTAAAACCCCCTGATTTGTGGGAAAAGTTCTTAACCCAGCAAGACTTCATATCCACTGTATTTTCATTACATATAAAATTATCGTGATGTAGAAGCTAATGTATTGTATTAATGTGTATGCCCATTACAATATGTTCAGCAGCAGAAAAAGCATGATTTCTTTTGTGGTTTAATGAACATTAGTTCAGAATAATTGTTTTGCCATTAACCAGTTCTTCTGATCTCCTTTCGTCCCTCGAGATTGAAATAAAAGTGGTAACGTGTTACTTTGAGGGCCACAAACATTATAAACTCATGAAGAAGTGATGATTTAGTAATGCTTAACGTTCATGTTCTACCTTAATTACTACTTGAATTAAAATATTGCTCTTGCATGAAGGCATGCATGACACTTTATACATATTAATGATAACTCATGAACGTGTATGAACTAATGATTGCTCACTCATGAAACACTGCATGAATTAATGCTATTTCATGTACTCTTATAGTAAAGTGTTACAGAATATATGACTATTCGTGCCTATTACTAATCACCACTCCACAACCTCCATAGGACTCCACCTACTGTCATGGTGTGATAGAAGCAGATGGCACTCAACCATTGCATGTGTAGCACTGGTTACTGGAGAAGTTCATTCTAATAGGAGAACAGGATGAGAACAAAGCAAGTTGTCCAGCCCAGACTTATACTGTTAGGATTTTTTCTCAGGCATGTAACACTTACTACTGCCACAACGTTTAAACAGCTGTATTTCATTAGAATCACCAGAAATTCCTATGCTATTTGTAATAGTAAAACAATACACAAATCCACTTACCACTAAATAAGTTAAAACATGGTTCCCTTCCCACATTTTATTGGTGGGGAATGCTAAATGTACAGTGTGGCCTTGTGACTGTATGACCAAGACAGACGCTAAATTATACTGCTCAGTCTGGGGTCCCAGAGTTGCCTGCGGCTCTGAAATTGCTAATGATCAGCTGTAGAGAAGCTCTTTGATAGCACTGCCTAGGGACTCTGGAGTGGATCTGCTGTTGTGTGCTGAATGGCTCACTTCACACCAAAAACCTTTTTTGATTCCTTCTGCTTAAACTGGAGAGACATCTACCATGTCAGCAGAGAAAACAAAGAAAAAAGATAAAGGAATAAATAACACTGAAGGTCCTATAAGTCCTGAATTCCTAACAATATATGCATTTCTAATTTGTTAGAATAGAGTATGGGGCAGCACGTGGTGCAGTGGTTAACACCGTCACCTCACAGCTACAGAGGTCCCTTTTATTGCCAATTCTGTCTCCATGGGTTTTTTCTAGGTACTCAATTTTGCTCTCACATTACAAAGACATGTCAGGTCAATTGATGTCTCTCAAGAGTCCCAGTGTATGTTTGTGTGCTTATGACCTGCGGTGGATTGGCGCCCTGTGACCCTGAGTACATATGGTGTATATATATATATGTATATACAGGTATGCATACCTAGGTGTATATATACATTGGATGTATGGTATGTATGGATATTTTGTAATATAACACTATATATCTCTATATATATACTGGTGTTATATATTTATATTTTTATTCTGTGTACACTACTATCGTTTTGCTGCTGTAATATGTGAATTTCCCCATTGTGGGACTAATAAAGGATTATCTTATCTTATAATGGCTAATATAAATATAATAGCTCAAAAGAGCAGTGGTTGGTCAGATGTTAAGGTTCTGGACGCCTGACCAGAAGGTTGCCACTCTTGGGTACTTGAGCAATCCCCATAACCCACATCTGCTTGGATTTTTTACCTTGTAATATTATATCAGCGATAGGTTGCTATGGATAAGGGCATCTGCTAAATGCTGCAAATGCAAATCTAACATAAGTACTTGTCTACAGTGGTGGATAAAGTACCTGAAAGCTGCACATTAAATGTACTTAGGTATTGGATGTAAAAGTACAAGTAAATGCTGATAATATAAAACGCAAGCAGTCAGGATTTTGGGGGGAATTATGAAGTTTATTCTATTAAGCCTGAAAACTACCTTAGAAATTAAGCCTACCTTACACTTAAAGAAAAACAAGGTTTTCATAATCAGGAATGCTATCTGAAGAGGCGTAATGTTAATTCCTATAAATTACATACATTTTGCGGCTTTACTTTATGAATCTTAACTTATCTAGATGTGTTTCTTGAGGTTGGATGGGGATTTTAAATGCCAATATATCCGTATCTTTTGGTGAGCATAAGAGACACTTCATATGGTACAAATAATCTTTTATTCATTCATTCATTCATTTTCGTATTCGCTTAATCCTGGTCAGGGCACAGCCGGTCCCTAGTTGTTAGCACAGGGTGCAAGGCAGGAACAACCCTAGATGGGAAGCCAAGCCATCATAGTGCACACACAGTCACACACTAAGGACAATTCAGAAACACCAATCAACATAACAGGAGTTTGATCGACGGAGTTCGAGATTGAGATCAGACCAGGAGGCTAGAGCTGTGAGGCTCCGCCCAAGGAGGTTGGGTCCCTTTTTGAGTCTTGGTCCTCCCAAGGTTTCTTCCTAGAACTAGGGAGTTTTTCCTTGCCACTGTCGCCCTAGGCTTGCTCAATTTGGGATTGGACGTAGTTATTAGGAGATAATCTAAACTTGTAAAGTTGCTTTGAGACAATGCTCCATTGTAAAAAGCGCTATATAAATAAATCTGACTTGACTTGAGGCTGCTAACCACTGCGCCACCGCCGCGCTAACCACTGCGTCACCGTGCACAATTTATCCCACGGCTTGGAGAGCACATTGCACATTGCGCATTAATATGCCAGGATCTAACCTGCAAGGATCACATATTCGGCCAAAGCTGCTTTGGTTGCACTCTGTCAAAGATCTTACAGCACTTTCATTTGTTGGTAACGACGTAACAAAGATGCTTAGGTGAAATGTTCATAGAGTATAGTGGAGTGAAAGTGGAAAGTTGGACATGGGCAATTTAAAAACTCAAGTAAAAGTACAGATATTCCAATAAGTACTGTAGCAAAGTATTAGTACTTCATTACATTGCACCACTGCTTTTCCAACACACAGATTGTTAGATACACAGTATACTATAAGAGATACTATTGAGTATAATGTGGTATATGACTTTCATATTGTCATCCATTATAATATCACTTTGCAATGTTTTCTAACACAGGATCTTTATGTTCCTGTTTATTGAATCAGCTGTTACAATGGGAGTAAATTATCATATTCAACAAAGCCTGTTTGTTAAGAAGGTCTGAAATGCCTCTATGCACTTAATGAGCACATTTCTTATATGCACACACCATGATATTCAGCCATTTAGCCATACATCCTCTCTCCACTGTTTTGCTTAAAGGAGGGGCAAATTCATAAATGAGACCACTATATGTATTTTATTTGTTTCGTGCGTGGAGCCTGCCAGGGTATGGATGTAGGTTCCGCATAAGAACACACGCTATGCTCAACAACGTTAAAATGAGCTATCAAAAAGTACAGCCAGTAATGTATTATAAAAAAATCGTGTTAACAATGATTTTGGCGTTTAGTGCCAACAATAAAACTGGTGGAAACCCCGTTGATTTGGAGTCGACTTTAGTGCCACAAGTTTATAAAACACTCGTGGGGAAAGCCACGAAGAACGAATAAAGCCCTACAAAAAAATCCCATAAGGAGGAAAACCCCCTCAATCAAACCAATGTTGTACTTCACAAGGAGATTTCATGGGGTAATTTTTTACGACACAAGCGGTATGCGGGTAGTTAACAACTGACGAACTAAGCATCACGAACTAGCTACAGTGGCGCAAAAACTCATTTACGTCAGCCACTGATTGTGCAAGTTTTCCGCTCCGACTTAGAAATATGAGAGGAGGTCTTTAATTTTCATATCATAGGTTAACTTCAAGTTATGAGAGGCAAAATGAGAAAAAATCCAAGGAAATTACCATTGTAGGATTTTTTAAAGAATTTTCAAATTATCAAGGGTCTTGTACGTCTTCCATTTTCTTACAATTGGTCCTACAGTTGATTTATTCACACTAACCTGCTTGCCTATTGTAGATTCACTCTTCCAGCCTGGTGCGGTCTACAATTTTCTTCCTGGTGTCCTTCGACAGCTCTTGGGTCCTTGGCCATGGTTGAGTTTGGCTGTCCTGACTGTTTGAGGCTGTGGGAACAGGTGTCCTTTTATACAGATAACGAGGGTCAAAACAGGTTCCATTATACAGGTAACGAGTGGAGGACAGAAGAACTTCTTAAAGAAGAAGTTAAGTTACAGGTCTGTGAGAGCCAGAAAGAAGGAAATCAGAAATGTTGCTTGTTTGTGGGTGACCAAATACTTATTTTTCCATCATGATTTATAATTTAAATTCTTTTTAAAAAATCCTACAATGTGATTTCCTGGATTTTGTTTTATCATTTTGTCTCTCATAGTTGAAGTGTTCCTATGATGAAAATTACAGACCTCTCTCATCTTTCTAAGTCGGAGAACTTGCACAATCAGTGGCTGACTAAATACTTTTTTGCCCCACTGTAAGAAAAAAAGCATTTTGGCCAGAAAGACCAAATCATGTAAGGGCAAGTGAAGACCCTTATGGAAATATGTCAAGATGGTCTGAGGATCATCAAGATGGAGGAAGACTCACAGAATAATCAGCAGTTTATATGTTTGCATACTTCTTTTTTTTTTTATCTTAAATTGGTGTAGTTACATATCTATACTTTATTGACTAATCTTTAACACTCTAGTAACACAGTCCCTAGAGTAGCTATACCACATGTCATACATGTGCATATTGCACATAATAAATTATTATTATGTCTGGTTATTACAGATTTAATTGTAGTGAGATTTTTAATCTCTAAATGTGAATAAAATGAAATTACTTCCCCTCCCAAACCCCTACTTAGGCTTCAAATCAAGTGAGAAAAAAATCTATACGATATTGTATCATATCTGATACCCAAACAGGACTTATAAAGAACAATAGAGGCTTTATTGTGTAAAAAAAGAAAAACTATTCAGTTCTTCAGGGATATATAAAGCACCATACCACAGCCTATGTTACAGTGCATTAAAAGATGAACAGATATTGTGATGTGATGTGCGAACTGATATTATGACATCATATATTCATGTTAATGTAGTGTGTTGTTTTCTTTAGGGAGGCTCCTGGGGTCCAAAGTTCAATTGTCGCTTCTGGTTATTATCTGTGTGGCTGGGTTTGCATGGGTTTACTCTGGTTCCTTGGTTTCCATTGTTCCCAACTGGCATCCCCCTAACATATCCCCATATCCCCGAGCGCTGGCACTGAGAGTTTCCTTTCTCCTCGTCTGCCACAAGATCAAAAGCAGGGGGTCACATGATTAGAAGCAGTCTGTTAATCCTTCACATACAGTCTGGATTGCATCTCACGTTTTCAATCTAGAAATTAACATGAGGAAAGATGGTACATTAGATAAAAAAATGCAACTCATTATGTTCGGTGATAAAGAGCATCAGTAAGGATGTGAAACTCACAAAGCATCTCAGTGTGTGGTGAGAATGTTAGTGGGCCAGGAAAAGTGCAACGTTCCCTCCATCCATCTCTGAATGGGTTCCTTGTCTGTGTGTATAAAAAGGGGGTCATCTTAGTGGGTGCTGAATCTGCTCCACCTGGTGCGTATTAGAGAAGACAAGTTAATGTAACCTTGCTCAGACCTCCTCCTACAGGCTGCTTTTAAGGCCAAAAGCTACTCCAGTGCTCATTTCTGTCAATTTTCAGTGTGAAGCTTTTGTTTTGGCTCATCTTAGTCCATCTTTTTGTCTAACCACGGCTGGCTGAGAGAGAAACCCAATTGCTTGTATTTTCTCTAATGGAGCATCGTGAGCCCCAGCAGTACAGGCTTCTTAACAAAAACAGAGCATTACTATTGCACAACAAATTTATTAGCTCATTTGTCATTTCCTTAGTTGCACAGTCACTCTGTGTTGTGCGCTTTTTTTGTGTCATTTTCTTCAGATGTCATAATGAAGGCATATCTTGTGCACAGCTAGGTTGCGTTCGCTGTGATAAAATATTCATGCATCAAATTTAAGCCCCTCTAAAGCAGTCATAAATGAACATGTTTTTTTATGAACGCCTTTGTTTTGTTCTGCTAAGAGAATGAAATGCGATTGTTAATACTGCTAATCCCTTTAAAAACACAGCAAACTCATTACTGCTGTGTGTACGTGTGTGCATGCACATAAAAGATTGTTTGTATGTTTAGTTAGATGTATGAATAAAGGTGGATTATCTTTGTTAGCAACTGTACAAAAGGATGAAAAACATCATTACAAATTTGATCTGTTATAAAGAGTTGTCAAACCAGCAATCAGTCCTCTTCCTGAGCTGTAGAGGATACATAAAAAAAAAACTGGAGTATTTTTGTTTGTCAAATCTTTTAGGCTAGCATTAAAAATAGTTCCCATCTTTCAATTACTTGCTAGATTATGTGTGCAAAGTCTGGATGACTGTAGTTGGAAATATTAGCATATTCTCTTCCTTTATTTCTGTAAAGTCATTTAAATGCAAGGCAATTCTGTTCAGACAAAATGACCTACGACAAAATCTTTATTCTGAAGTAATAAATTAATTAAGACATCTAAGACACCTCTGTTAATAAAGTCATTAAGCATGACTTCTTATAATTTTTAAATTAATATATTAACCTCAATATGAAAAGCAATTATGGACTGTCACCACACAATTTTCCATACCAGCCTACAAAATCTAATCGACCAGTGGTCCACCATGTCATGTACTGTGTCAAGTACTGCTAAGCAAAAGACAATTTCTATCAATCTTTAGAAACATGATGCCTGGAATCATATCTCAGGTGAGACCCACACAAAAACAGATGCAGATCAACAAAGCCTGGATTAGGGCTGGGTAAAGGTAGTTTCCCTTTAAAATAAAATCTGAACGAACTATAGAAACAGCAAAATGGTCCTTCCCTACATGCCATATGGTGCAATTAAATGAATTATTATTATTACAACTAAAACAGCTGTCATAACGGTTGCTTTAGTCAACTGATATCAGGCTTACTTGTATATTTTATGACACTTTCCAGGCTGACTTGCTTTGAATAAATGCTGTGTGTCACTTCTATGACTCAGTAATGGCAGGTAACTGCAATTATCTTTCTTTAAGGATTATCACACTGTGGTAAAAGATTAATACAGATTTGTTCTGTTCCATAAATACACACAGTTTACTTTTATCTATGTTTATTTTAGCCTAAATGAGCAGGAATGTGGTTTTAATACTTGACCTTCACAAGCATTATCTATCTAAGCTATTGGGTATGGTGGTACAGTGGTTAGCGTGGTCACCTCACAGTTTTGCATGTCCTCCCCGTGTCCGCTTGGGTTTACTCCGGGTACTCCGGTTTCATCACAGGGTCCAAAGACGTGTGTTAGGTTAATTGGTGTTTCTCAAGTGCCCTTAGTGTGTGAGTATGTGTATGAGTATATGAGTGTGTGTGCCCTACGATGGATTGGTGCACTGCCTAGGGTTGTTTCTACCTTGTGCCCTGTGCCGCCGGCTATGCACCAGATTTCAAGCGACCCAGCTGTCGTATTGTACAGTTTGTCAATATTGAAAGTATCATAACAAAACAATATTCGGTTCTATGTTGACATATTTACTTTTATCCCTGTTTATGTATGCATGTTGCTTTATTACAGTTATCAGAAAGGGCTTGTTGATATCATGCAGCCCTGAACATAACCTGTGAGGTTTCTTTTAACTAAATATCCTTTAACATAAGAGGAAACTGTAATAGTATCCAATAGATAGTTGAAAGTTACTGCAGTAGAAATTAATTTTAACAGCTCAAGGTGCATTTCCTTTTTTCACCTACATTTTACACTTATCCAACTGTTATTAATCACCTTTTAAATATAAAAAAAGAAAAAAAAAATACTTTAAATACTCTTGTAGACTATTTTTTATTTCAGTGTCTTGATAATATAGGCATATACATTCACCGATCGCTTTATTAGGTACAGTTCCTTGTTTCTACACTCATTGTCCATTTTATCAGTTCCACTTACCATATGCACTGCATATGCACTTGTAGTTCTACAATTACAGACTGTAGTCCATCTGTTTCTCTACATACGTTGTCAGTCCCCTTTACTCTGTTCTCTAATGGTCAGGACCACCACAGATCAGGTACTATTTGGGTGGTGGAACATTTTCGGCCCCTATATGGTAAGCTGAGCTGATGTGGACAGAGAGTGTAGAAACAGGCTGGTGTACCTAATTAGTTGATCGGTGCGTGTAATTAACCTGTTAATCAAACACCGCCTTCCCTTATTTTCCACACTCAGACACTGTATATAAAATATAATCTTGCTTAACTATTTATTGGGGTCTTGATCATGTAATATTAGAAATGTAATAAATACTTATGATGTGATAGAAAACTTGTAACCACACATGCATTAAGCCATGTAAGAGCTCAGTGGTGGCTCATAAATTTGCATAGAATAGTGTGTAGGCTTTGATTAGACAGTTTGAAGTGGTAGTCAAAGAATATAATTTGATTTCTTCCCTTTCATTTACTGTAGTTCCATAAGACCTTCTGAACCTCAGTGTATTTGTGCTAATTAGTGCACTCTTTTAGTTATTGTATTCGTTTGTTTCTTTAAAAAAAAGAATTCCTCAAACTATTGAAAGCATGACTCACTGCAGAGAGACTGCTGTGAAAGGGAATGTGCACTGAGGGCAATCAATATCGAGGGGCTTCAGTGGTAATATGAGACGCCCAACTTATCCCTGAATAGCTCCTGTAGAGATTACTTTTCTATCTAAAATGACTGATGTAGATGTACCTGAAATCCGCAATTCAGGTCCACGCAGCATACCTGTTTGCAGCTCGGGATTGTTACAAAACCTTAATAAAGACTTTTCTCAGCACTCGAGGGCTGCCTCAAAGAAGAGACTTCGCACTGCTTAGGAAACGAGTACACCAGGGGCAGAAGGCTTCTGTATTTTAATGTATTTTTGGGAATCTGTCACTTTCAAAAGCAACCTATGTGTAATGGTGCCACACTGTGCATCAACCAGGTTCAACACAGCTGGCATGGGCATTATGGTCTGTTGAGCCTCTGTTAAGGCTGGGCTATGTTTTAAGGTTATGTACCAAGGTCAGTTTCTATTAAAAACAGTATATAATGTAGAATAATAGTAATTTAGTATGATTATTCGATTTGATTATTTTGATGCTTAAAGTACTTTGAATAAAGAAAAATATACTACGAAGAGCTCTCTATAATTCCATTCTTATTGGAGTAGGAAATTTGCAAACACATCCAAGTCTTGTTAACAAGTAATAGTAGCCCAGCTACATAACTGCTAGTCAAACAGGTTTTATTGTTCAGAAGCAAAAACCAGTGGTATTTTATTATAATCAAACTAGTATGCATTTTTCACAAGTAGGACCAAACTACATTCCCAGTTTGGTCCTCAGTTTGGATCAGACACAGCAGTGCTGCTGGAGTTTTTAAACACTGTTCTCTCACTGTGCACTCTATTACACACATTCCATATTGCTCCACCTTAAAGTCAGAGACAGTAGCTCGTTTGTTATTACACAGTTTATGTTGTTTATCCTCTAATCTTTCATCAGTGCTCACAGGATGCTGCCTACAGAATGCTGGTGACTGGACGTTTTTGGTTGGTGGACTATTTTCAGTCCGCCAGTGGCACTGAGGTAAACACAAGTAAACACAAAGTGCAGTTTTTTAATGAAGGTGTTTATCATTAAGGAAGAAAAAAATCCAAACCTACACAAAAACCTAAACCTACTGAAACGAACTTGGGTTCTGCAGCAGGACGATGATCCAAAACTCACCAGCAAGTCCACCTCTGAATGGCTGAAGAAAAACAAAATGAAGACTTTGGAGTGGCCTAGTCAAAGTCCTGACCTGAATCCTATTGAGATGCTGTGGCATGACCTTAAAAAGGCCGTTCATGCTCAAACTCTCCAGTGTGGTTGAATTACAACAATTCTGCAAAGATGAGTGGCCAAAATTCCTCCACAATGCTGTAAAAGACTCGTTGCAAGTTATTTCAAACGCTGGGTTGCAGTTGTTGCTGCTAAGGGTGGCCCAACCAGTTATTAGGTTTAGGGGGCAATCACTTTTTCACACAGGGCCATGTGGGTTCTCCCTTAATAATAAGCACCTTCATTTAAAAACTGCATTTTGTGTTTACTTGTGTTGTCAAATTGGTCTGATGTTCCGAAACACTGAAGTGTGACAAACATGCAAAAAAAAAAGGAAATCAGGAAGGGGGCAAAAACTTTTTCACACCACTGTACATTTCCAAAATGGAAAGTGATCCACTCCAATGGAAAATTTTAGGGTCATTTTAGGGTTCAGTATATAATCACCAGCTGATGAACCAAACCAGGTCTTCAAGCTGAGCAGTCATTCATCCCATCAAGAGGATTGCTGCACTAATTGGCAACATTCTCAAAGACACCACATGTTAAAATTGCAGCTAATATCCATTATTTTGTCAAACAGACTGTAGTCTTGGTGTAATAAGTGGCTGTATTTATTTATTTAATTAGGCAAAGAAATAAATAGCCTACTTAAAGCCTAGTCATTAAAGGACTGCAAGCTCTGTCCACACATCATTAAGAAACACACCATATCGTGTTGGACATAATTAAACAAGTCAACTCAGTTTTGAAAAATGCACTTTTCCACACCGACATTGTCTATTAGATATGAGCAATATTAGAGCGGTTCAGTCGTCTCATCCCTGTTTTCTTGGAAACATGTTGAACTCAGTTCAGTTTTTACAAGTTCTTAGGCATGAATTATGGAGTGTGAACACAGGATGCAAATTTCCTCCAACCGACCCCCCAGATTTGCACAGTTCTGACACACATATTTAGTTACCAGCAATAACAGCTCTCAGAAATACCAGTCAGCCACTGAGCACTGATCAGCCTAGTTAGAATCTGCATTACTCAAGCTTCTCAGTGTAGCATGTCATTTCAGAGTGAGCATGCTAGTGTATCGGGTCAGTACATATTCTGATAATGGGATCAGATGTTATGTGTCTTGTGTAAGTGTTGAATGGTTAATATACATTATATTCTCATAGAGCCGTGCTTAAAAATACAGAGCACATTTCCACAGTACAGCCAGAGTATCAACAGTGACATGAACCAATTCTCACATCACACCAATTCTAGCATCATTACTTCTGGTTCCTTTTAGGATCGATTTTATTACTACATGTACTACTACTGGTTTTTAAAACATGAAATGGACTGGTACCATCATACGTTATGGACTGTCTAGGTCCAACACTGCAGGTTTTCTTAACGTATCAAAGGTTAATAAGTGGGGAAGCAGTTTTATTTTATTATTTCTTTATTTATTTGCACATAAAGAAATGGAACAACTTACCAATTGAGATTAGACAAGCAACATCAGTACACGACTTTAACTGGCAGCTGAAGAGGTATTATTATAAATCTGTTTTTTATGGCTTCTGGTTTTACTTGCTTGGATTACAAATTATATTTTTATGTCAGTTTTATTTTATTAGTAGTATAATGTGTATATTTTATAGCCATTTCTGTTGTCATTTTATCTTATTTTCACTCTTAATGTTACAGCCTCTCTTAATAGTGTTTATACTGTTTCCTAAATGCATAATTCTGTTTGTGGATACATTGTTTACCACTTTTTTTGTCTTTTAAAGCACTCCATGAAGCACTTTATTTGTATAGCACCTTTCATACGTGAATACAGCTTAAAGATTATAATTATTATTCTTATTATATTATATACATTTACATTTACAGCATTTAGCAGACGCCCTTATCCAGAGCGACTTACAATTGGTACAGTCTTACAATCCAAGCAATTGTGGGTTAAGGGTCTTGCTCAAGGACCCAACAGTGGCAGTTTGGCAGAGGCAGGATTTGAACCCTGGACCTTCTGGTTTATAGTCCAGTACCTTAACCGCTAGGCTACCACAGTCCCATATTATAATATTTTATTATTATTATTATTATTATTATTATTATTATTATTATTATTATTATTATTATTATTATTATTATTATTATTATTATTATTATTATTACATACACCGCCTCTGTGATGTGGAATCATTTCTTAAAATGTATATTCAAAGGAGAGCATGAGGTCTTTTACCTGACAGATTTCGGCATCAGTTAAGAGTTATAATCGGAATCCAGAACCCCCTTCATTAATGAAACATAAAAGAACATGCAGCGCATGTAAATATTATTGAGACTAATGGAACGCTTTGGGCCAAACCGACATCTCAGTTTGCAGGTGAGAAGCAGGTCAGTGTGAACGATGCTGACAGCAGCTCGCCTAAATAAACATGTCCTCTGAGCTGCCCTTGCAGCCAGGAGAAGATGTATGTTATTAGCCTCCCCTTCTTGAGTACCTGTGTCAGCTGTGCTCGGGTTACAATAACACATATTGTTCGAAACGCGCTCATTAAGGGAAAAGCTGTTGGCACAGCGGAACATAGTGGAGGTGCTGGACGGTAATTGGTCCCAGAAATGTATACATTGGATTATCATTCCTGGCCTTTTATGGGGTCTAGCCTTTGCACGTGTGGAACAAGAAAGCCCTCTGTGCAGTAGGGTGCCAATGGAAAAAAAACACACTATTTTATAGTCTCGCCCCCTAATCCTTTTCATTTAAGTGTGAATATACTGTACTGAAATCTTTTTTTGAAAAAACAATACCTTTTTTGTAGATATATTTGTATATGGATATACATTTACATAACACACACACACCCCAGTCACTTTGTTAGATACACCTCCTTGTGTTCACTCGCTATACACTGTTAGACACAAGTACCTTATTGTTCCACCTTGTGCTCACATGATGCTGCCTACAGGATGCTGGTGGCTGGACATTTTAGGTTGGTGGGCTGTTTTCAGTCCAGTAGTGACAGGCTACCAGGCTACCATTTAGGCTATCATTAGATTAGATCTAATGACCATTGTTTTGCAAGTATTTAGGGTCACCTCCCCTTACACATGGAGCAGCAGCATCTGGTAGCTTCATTGGGATGCCAAGTTGATCCTTTTACAATCCGAAGAAGCTTGATTAGGAATGGTCTTTTCGGAACACTGCATCACCTGCAAGACACTCTGGACAAGCATGTCTGCTAAATGTGCAAAAGTCTTAGGCCACCGTTAGATTAGACATACCATTGTTTTACCAATAGTGTCATCAACATATATTATTATTTCTCAGTCTCTTTATTAGAATACGACCAGAGAATACAGGAAATTTGTATGCAATATTAAAAAACCTAAAAAAAAAACAGCTTCTAGAAGCTACAGTGTCAAGTATTAGTGTGATGTCCCCTTTCACTTGAACAATAGCAGCATATGGCAGCTTCATCAGGATGCCAAGGTGACCCTTTTACAGTTCAAAGAAGCTTGATCAGGATTGGTCTTTCTGGAAGGGTAGCAGCCAAGAGACCACTTTTTCAGAAGGGGAACAGGGTGAAAAGGCTAAGATATGCTAAAGTTCACAGAGATTGAAATGAAGTCTAAAAGAGTATTATGGAGTGAAGAATCCAAGTTTGAAATTTTCAAGTCCAGTCATTAATAATGTTATATATGGTCATTACACCATTGCTAAACAACAAATATATTGGTGGCCTAAGACTTTTGCACAGTACTGTACTTCTAGAAAAGGTTTATATACAGAACAACTCAGTTTTTTGTGTGTGGATAGTGTGGATAGGAAACTGAAGTACCGGGAGAAGACACATGCAGCCACAGGGAGAACATGCACACTCCATACAGGTGGGGTCTAGGGTTGGGATAGAACTGCGGATGTCCGGAGCGATGCGGTGACTGTGCTAACCTCTGTGCCTCCTTTTTGAACAGATACAAATACAGGAGTATAAAAACTGACATTGGACAACCTTTTAGACAAGAGAGAGCATGATGATTTTGTACTGGCGATAGAGCTTATATGTTATATGGAACACTTTGAGGGGGTGAAGTCTGAGATAGAAGTATCTTTTTGTTCCCATATATCTCAGTGGCATCCTACTGTTCAGTGTACCGCACAAGAGGGCTTTTTTTGGTGTATGAATCTGTGGGTGTGACACCAGGTTCCCCCATGCTCCATGCTGACTCCACTAAGTGGTAATGAAATATAGATATCGAAGCCTGGACAGTTCAGTGTTTCATCTCTCTTGGTGATACCATAAGGAAGCCATTAATAGTGTCAAGGTGCATTAGCTGTGCCACAGGAAGATAATTGGATGTGAGGAAATGACTGGCGGCACCTGCTTGGAATCAACTAGGCCTCCCTGAGGTAGCTGAGGGAGAAGTTTGGGGGACTGCTGTGAGCACCTCGGTGCTACTTTAGTTCTTTACTCTTTTTTTCTTTTCTATTCTGAGGTCACCTGAAAGATTTTTTTTTGCCTGCGCTGCCTTTGGTGGTGTGCAAAAGGCCCTGCATCCTGCATAATCACAAACAGCAGGACCATCTGTTGTTGCCTTGTTGGCTTAGCTAAGCGTAACCTTTTTAGTGTCGTATTTCATGTATCTGTCTGATGTAGAGGCATATTTACAAAATGGTAATTGCCTAATGAAATCCTGTTTCAGAGTTACTGCATATGTTGTACGGAAATGCTGCAATTATTAGCGGAGTCATTAATGTGGGAGGAAAAAACTGCAAGCGGTTCTCTGTGTTCCACCTCCCGAGATTAATGATCTTAACCTTTACTCACTTGTTTTGGTTTTTTAGATTTTTCGGAATTTCGGTGCAGGTAATAGGTCACATTGTTCCTTCCAAACTCAACCTGTTCCAGTGCTTTTTGCCATGGTTTCATGTCTTGACACTCCGGAACTAATTAATATGTTTTTTTTCATGCAGAACCACAGCCAGACCCCAGAAAAAACAATCTCTGCAGTCCCTGCCACTTGTCCTCATAAGGTAAGTCTTCCTAATTTCTCCTTATGCTTGATTCGGTGATGTTATATGTAAACAACCATAACCATATCATGCCATTATAAACAACGGAGTAAATTTTAATTATTGTTTTCATCAGTAGTTTCTTCGGTTGCTTGCATTAACATTGTACTGAGATAATATTTTGATTATTTCATTTTGCCGTCCCCTTGTACACCAGCAAATCATATATTCTTTCTTAGAAGTTGAATTGAAGTGACCCGCACATGCATACATAAATGCACACACATATAGACACAAAAACATAAATACAAATTTGTCTTGCTATCCTTGTGAGGACTTCCATTGACATGAATGACAATGATTAATTACTGCAGCTAATTAATACTACATTCACATTTACAGCATTTAGCAGACGCCCTTATCCAGAGCCACTTACAATTGATACAGTCCAAGCAATTGTGGGTTAAGGGCCTTGCTCAAGGACCCAACAGTGGCAGCTTGGCAGAGGTGGTATTTGAACCCTGGACCTTTTGTTCCATAGTCCAGTACTTTAACTGCTAGGCTACCACAGACCTAGCTACACCTACACCTATCCCTAACCTTAAGCTCTCGGTAACCTAAAGCAAGTCTTCTGGCTTGTTGGGCTTTTCAAATAAAAGTTCCATTTTTGTAAAAAAGCAAGTAAAATAGTGAGGACCAGAAAAGGTTTTCCTATCATCATAGGAACATTTGGTCTTCACAAGTATAGCAAGACGAGGTACAAAAACACACACATTTGTCTTTCAGCCATTGTTGGGATTTTCTATTGACATAATATTACATTATAACGCTACACCTACACCCAACTCTAACCTTAATTTACCCTAAAGAAAATCATTTGGCTTCTTTGGACGTTAAAATGAAAGTAGAAATCAAGGTTCCTTGTGAAAGCCAACAAAATGTCCTCGCAAGGTAAAACATGTCAGATCTTTCTATATTTGTTGGGCATTTGGTCCTCACAATGATATGTAAACTCACTCTCTCTTTCATACAGACACACACACAGACACAGACACACGTATCTGTCATGTTATCCAGGAGGGGACTTTCCAGAGACATAATGATTACTATAGCTAATTAATACTACACCTATGCCTAACCATAACCTTAAACTCAGTAACCTTAAGCAAAACCTTTGGGTCTTGTTCTTGCCAAATAAGCAAATAAAGGGAAGGCAGTCCTCACAAGACTAAAATTGTTAGGTTTTCCTATCATTGTGAAGACCTTTGGTCTATGCAAGTATAAGAAGACAAGGAATACACACACACACACACATATAGAGTAGCGTGTAGAAGTACAGATGTCTTCCTCAGCAATGTCTCTTCTCAGATTACCAGTTACTTCACACATGACGACTTGGGATATTCACAAAAACAAAAAATAGTAATGATATTAATAAATCTACTTTCTCATTATTTGGAAAATAATGTGTTTTTTAATTTTCTTTTTTAAAGTTAGTAGATTTTTTTGGCAGCACGGCCACAGCACTTTGCCATGGCTGCATGCAAATGTGTTAATGTGCTAGATTGTGAAATCTCACACTGTTTTTAGCCTGCTCTATGTTCATGTCCTCTTCTGCTTGAGTAGCGGGGTCAAGAGTAAAGACTGTGCTGAAGCTGACGAAAAAAAACAAAAAAAAACCTCAGATGTGTCTGACAGCCTGTCAACGAGTGGTCAAACTAAACTCTCTCTTAAGTGTACCACCTTAATGCACTGACTGCTATCTTAGAGACCCAAAGGTTGGCGGGACGAGGCAGAAATTATTTATATCTAGGTGCATTATATGAGATGACACTGGCTCTCACTATAACGCAATATAGAAAAGGCAATCTGCCTTGCCCAGAGCCTCTTGACATGGATGCAGCCTCTAATTGCTGGCCTGTCCTTCACACAGGTCTGCACTGTTCCTGTTGAGATCACCTCTAATGACACCTTCTGTACGCCACTGATATGCTGTGATTCAACAGCAGGCCGCCCGGATTCATATGCATTGTCCTTGAAATATGGGAAGTGATGAAATTGCCATGTTGCTGTCAGGTCCCCTCGAAACAAAGTGTGCCAGACTGAAGTAATGAAGCTACGGCACATATTTGTGATGGCGTTAATGCTTTCCTTGCATCCAGCAGAACATAATCTCTGGCTGGTCGCTTTCCATTAGCATCTGTGATCTACACAAACCAATATGCAAAGAATGCAACGGAGCGGTGGAGTAATTTGCTGTGTCACTCAGCCCAAAATGAAAGTATTATGGCTAAATGGTTGGATATGATTTATATAACAGGCATGTCTTATTATGTGGCATGAAAACCGTTTATATTTTCTTCATCAGTATTCTATGCGTCCTTGATGAAAGGGAGCTAATGAACAGCCTTTAAAACCTTAGTGATTATATAAAACGGGACTTGGCAAGAGGGAAAAAGAGGCAGGGAGAGGGAGATGATCAGAAAGAGAAAAGCAGAGGGGGTTGAGACAACACTAAGTATACATAATTGCTGCTTGACACATTGGCCAAATTTTGCTATGCCAATATTGCAGTGAAGATGATTAATGGCTGTCTGCGTAGGCAGGCAACTTGGTCACCCTGGGCCTTTAGTTTCCATAGCGATTGTACTTGAAAGGCTATACGTTATATTGAGAAAAATCCCTTTGGTCCGCACATTGTTAAATTACACAATAATACCTTACATTATGCATTATGCTACCTTTTTTTGGTAATGCTCCAATTATTCACAGTAGGTCAATAACCAGAGTGGAGAGACTTTCGAGCTCTCAGTTCTGGCTCTCTGAATGAGAAGCATGGAACACCTTAGCTCTTAGCGCTGATAAAGTGCTCCTGACCAAACTGACCGATATTCATGGCTTCTCTTGATTTGCTAATTGGCCTTGCTCTCTGAGTGGGTGGATCACATCCGTGTCTTATCTATCACTCGAAACAAGATTGGACAGTCTCGTGTATCTCATGTACATGTTAGCCCACTTAGCTCTGTCAAGATCGTGTGGACTTGCTCTGACAGTGCATGAGCATAAGCTCAAAAAAAGACTGGTTTCGTTTTCTTACAATGAAGTACAATTTAGCCGATGATCACCCAGATTTGTAGTTGTCGTCATAGGAAGGATACTGGCAGTGATCAGATTAGGAAGACCAATGAAAACCAATTTATACAGCTCTGGAAACAATTGAGGCCACTGCAAAAGTATCAGTTTCGCTGCTGTTACTGTTTGTGGGTGCTGTATTTATTTGAGTGAAATGGAACATTTTGGTTTTATTCTATTACTGACAAATTCCAAATAAAAATACACTCATTGACAAGAAAGGAGCTCAGCAAGAAGGAGTTGTTGTAAACTTGTGAAACTTTATATGTGTGAATTCAATGATGATATATGTAAGTGAATATTATATTAGAGCGAAACATTTATTGTGGAAAACTGTACATCTCAAAGTTGTACTCTTAGTCTAGATACAAGATGATGTACGGTTGAGATACAAACAGCTTCCGTATGGTATCCTGTGGCACATTCGCCCAAGGATTGGGCAAATGCAGATGGGCCTCTAGATCCTACACACTCATAGGTTGCCTCATAAATGCTCGATTGGAAATAAATCTGACGATCGGGCAGGCAAAAGAAGTGTTGCAATGTGGCGAAGGCATTCCTGGGGAACCTGTGTTTGGGTGAGCATTATCCTGCTGAAAAATGCCTGTTGTAAGCCCTACCATGCGAGGCAACACGTGGCCGCAAGATGTCCTGCACATTTCTGTGATCTATTAATGTCCCTCTTATCACTACTAGAGGTGACTGACTGTCGTATGCAATGGCTCCCCAGATTATTGCTCCAGCTGCTCCACAGGTCTACATACTTGAACCCGACCATCGTGGATTCATCTCCAGTCCGTAGCAGTCCAGGTTTCTTATTCATGACAAAACTGCAGCAAAACTGAAAATGGCAGGACATGTAATGGGCACCGTCTAGTAACCGTCGATCTCGCACCAAGAGGTAAATTACCCAAAAGTAGCCTCTGAGATCCTTTTTATGGGGCAGCGGGGAAAAGATTTTTATGTCTTCTTGTGGTAAGACCCAGTGTCTAATCAGACCACACCTGTAATCATTTACATATCTGCCTGAGACATAACTGCATGCCGAGGCTTGCAGCAGTCATTTTCTGTATAAATATATATATATATATATATATATATATATATATATATATATTATATATATATATATATATATATTAATGTTTTATCTTGGGCAAGTTCATTAAAGAAGATTTGGTTCAGGTGATCACCTAATCATCACTTCATTAAGTAGAAAGGGGTGTGTCTGTGTTGGAATTCATCAGATCCTGAATGAAATTACTGCCATACATGTAGATTGTTTTATTTTATTTGGAGTGGTCTTTTTATTTTTTCCAGAGCTGTATTTATATTCCACCAATGACCTCAGCATCACTCCAGTTCTACAGGAACACATACGAGCCCCCATGTTGTGGCCACGAATCAGATGGCAGATGGAACAGGATTTAACCCGTCCCTGCCTGGGGATGGTGCATGCTGAACTCTGGCATTAGCAGCCAACCAAATTTGGTGGAACCACCATACACTGCGTCCAACTCTCTATCAACAAAAATGCATTCATTCACTTTCACAGTGTAGTGCATCTGAAATCCTATCACCTTTTTCACTCAAAAGCCCCTGCATAAAGGACAAGGCAGCTGAAGATGCAAGGAGGGAAAGGTGGCAGCAAATAAGAAAATCTAAATAAAGATTCTTTCATGGAGATAAATGGAAATCCATCCAGTGACTATTAACAGAGTAGGAGAGTAGGAGAGATTAAGCATTGTAATGTGTAAAACTCAAAGCAGCAGGCTTTTGGTTAGGCTCTGCATGACTTCACCATTCAGAACGAGTAGGCATGATCCTGGAAGACAAGCAGCCAAATGCCTGCTCACACATTGTGGTCCTGTTGTGGTGCCTGGGGAAGCTTTGGTTGACATCTTCAGACAAACATGTAACAGACCTGGAGAAAATCTCAGTTGGAAAGGTCAGAGATGACCCGTAGGTGCAGCACCGTTCTGAGCCTGTCGATTATGGGCACGGCATGTCTGCGTCAAACAGAGAAAAGGTACCACACAGTCAGGCTCTGCCACACTGCAGTTTGAGCTGGGTGTATGTGGTTGTGACTGTGTACATGCTGGTGGATTTCTGAACACATTTAGCATGGTTTGTTCGCATTCTCCAGACCTACTTTCACATCTTTTCAGACTGACTCATCTGGCAGACATGGGATATGGCTTAAATTCAGCTGTATGACTCACCTCTAGCAACAGAATATGTAACTGGAACCCCTATTAGAATAAGCAGTGTGGAGTAGGTCAGTTATCAGTCATGGTGGGTTTACTATGTTGACATCGCAAGTTACACTTCATACCTGAATTAGTCAGTTAGATGGGAATCTACCAATATGTCATCAATTTAGGACCTGGTTTTGTCGTCGCTACTATTTCTGGACACACAAAAAAACAAACCCAAAAGCAGTCTGTAGTACACAGTATGTGTACTACATAAATAATTCAAGTATGGCAAAGATATGAAGATGGCATACTGCATCCAAAAAAGAAAGACACTGATTGTTTTGAAAGAAAAGTTGAAGGAGCAGTGACACTCCTCCCATTTCCACAAACCATTAACCTTTCCAGCAAAACATTAAAATCATGGTCCATGATGATATCTCACTCTCTTCACTGGCTTGCTGTTCTCCCACTTATCCAGGTAAGCAGTGCACAAATACCCAACTGTCCACATGATGGAAAACATGGCTCATTAGACCAGATAACCTTCTTCAATTGCTCTAACATCAAATTCTGCCCATCGCAGGCACTTTCTGTAGTGGATAGAAGTTAGCATGGTGAGCACTCTGACTGGTCTGGAACTAGGCAGTTCCATACTCAGCAGGGGGCACTGCTCTGTGTACCTTGTACCACTGTAGCTCTTCTGTCCATTTGGAACAGATGGGATAGGATTTGTTGCTCTTGCACATCAATGAGCCTTTGGCACTGACAACCTGTCACCATTTCGTGGTTCACCTCATTCTTACCAGATCTTTCCTAACAGGTAGCATGACGAGGACTACTTTCATCGCCTCACAGGACAACTACAAACTCTGGTTCATAACCTACCAAAGTTTTCTCAAGTCTCTTCTTTACTGAGATTATTCCACTGGCTTTCTTTTGAGCCCGGATCAAATTTAAAACTCGTTCCTAGCTTTGCAGGCCTCAAAAAGTTCTGCTCCACAGTATTTAAGTTCCTTGGTTTACGACTACACACTGCATTCCAGCTCATATCTTCTCCTTCAGAGCAACTATATACTTCTCTGAGATTACGTTTTCCCCACCAGGTCAGATTTAGAATTTTATTTCCCACACAAGTCGGAATGGCCCAGTGTCTCTCTTCCTTCCTCAATAGTCTGAGGGCTCATCTCTTCAAACAATACTTAGGATAATGTCTGTTCTATTCTTTGCACTTTTGCTGCACCTTCTATTTGTGTGTGTATGTGTGTGTATATGTGTGTGTGTGTGTGTGTGTGTGTGTGTGTGTGTGTATGTATGTGTATATATATATATATATATATATATATATATATATAAAACTTTCAAGCACCACTGTTTATATACACACACACACACACACATACATACACACACACATACACACACACACACACACACACACACACACACACACACACACACACACAAGTCAAGTCAAGTCAGATCTATTTATATAGCGCTTTGTACAATGGAGCATTGTCTCAAAGCAACTTTACAAGTTTAGATTATCTCCTAATAACTACGTCCAATTCCAAATTGAGCGAGCCTAGAGCGACAGTGGCAAGGAAAAACTCCCTGAGTGTTATAGGAAGAAACCTTGGGAGGACCAAGACTCAAAAATGGACCCAACCTCCTTGGGCGGCGTAGATGATAAATCTAAGAACGAAACTAAAGTCATGGAGTCATAGTTC
>JAJAGP010000156.1:182567-330500 GCA_025084515.1 Ancistrus triradiatus
CAACTATACTTTGACCTGTACTAAACTGAACTTATAGGTATACTGTTTGTTTAATAGCTATATCCTTTAAGTTGATGAAAGTACACTTTTTAAGTATTATCTACTAGTTTTAAAGTACTAGTACTTGTAAGTTTTCTTTGAGTGAACTTTGACTATAACAGTTTTTACTACTATATTCTTTTTGCACTTTAAAGTATACTACTAGGTTCTATGTAGGTATATTTTTTATACTTGATATATACATGTCAGGGCGGCATGGTGGCTCGGTGGGTAGCATTGTCGTCTCCCAGAGAGAAGGTCCTGGATTTGATCCCCAAGTGGGGAGGTGTGGGTCCTTTCTCTGTGGAGTCTGCATGTCCTCTGTGTGGGTTTACTCTGGTTTCCTCACACAGTCCAAAGAGATGTGTGTTAGGTTAATTGGTGAGTGTATGTGCCCTATGATGGATTAGCACCCTGTCTAGGGTTGTTCCTACCCTGTGCCACTGGTTGGACTCTCTCACAACAGTGTCGAGGATCAAGTGAATGAATGAATTTTTAACCAGAAATTTGTCTCTGATAAGCTGAAAATCTTTAAATAATAAAAAAAGTGGTTTAAATACATATGATCCAAGTGATGGATTTGTAGCTCACAGGTTGACCATTAAAGGAAGTTTTCTCCTTTACCCAAAAAGTTAGATGCTCTTCCTTTCTAAATGTGGGGATGACAATCCAAAATTATGTTAAAATGTACAGTTTTTTGTACACGTGTGTGTGTGTATATATATATATATATATATATATATATATATATATATATAAACTTTCCTACATACTTGTTTACTTGTTTTGTTTTGTATATGTCTGATAAGTACGTAAAAAGAAAAGTGAAATTGAACTCACTCAATTTAAATTAATGGAGGTATGCTAATTGCACATTTGAAAACATTTTTGTAAGGGTGGTTCTCCTAGCTAACTCGGAGGCTATGCAAGTTTAGTGATTAACTTGCTAGTTGTATTACAAGCAGACAGTGTACTTGGCTATTTACATTACGAGCACTGTAGTATAATTCATTCCTTTTATAATGTGTTTTTCTTCTATCCATAGCTGTAACAGTATTTATTTAAAAGCATGCATTGATAGCTTAAGCTTAAACAGTTCCCTGTAACATCAGACAACACTGCTGGTTCTGCGAGCACGTGTCTGGTCTTGTCTCTGTGCCAAGGGCAGTGAATCTGGTCCATCCACTAAAGCAAGTTGCACCTTCAAGTACTTTTCAACTTTCAAAGACTTGAATAATGATAGATCATCCCAACCAATTTTAGGATGTTCCCCCAAATGCACATTTGGCAAGAATTTGTCAGACGTGTAGCAGCTTCGATTACCTACTTGTAAAAGTATCTCACATCAGCTCAGGCTATGTCTGACTGAAATAGTAAATGCTTTGTGAAAAGCATAGTTTTATGGTTTTGTTTTTTAAATTAACTCCAGGAAGAAAGAGATGTGCTTATGTGCAAGAGCATGTCTTACGTCATTAGAACCAACATTTATGATATTCTGGTAAAACTCCTTTAAATATAATTAGACTGGTATGTGCATGCAGACTCTTTGTTAAATGACTGACATTTACAGTTAGTCATTTACAAATCCATTGTCAATAATAAAGATTCCATTGTGAATGGGTTTTTTTTTTTAGAGATAGCAGGGGATGACATTGCTCCTTTTGATATTTGCACATCTGGTCTTTTGGCACCAGTGAAAATTCATAATTTCTTTGAAACTGCTAAATGAACTCTCCATGTCTTAGGTGTTCTATAACCACCAATTAAATAATACAGTTAAATTCAGTAAACACGTGAATTGCTTGGGGTGGTGTGACAGCTGTGCTTGAGTTCTTAAAACAGAGTAGTGATATTTTTCTGGGAAAAGGATTCCTTTGTTTGTGTATATTCAAATCCTGCTAAAACTAAAAGAACAGCGAGCCAAAAGCGGGATAATGGTGTTGTGTTCTCTACTGTTGGATACAGTAATTATGCCAGTCACTCTGTCTTTGAAATAGTCTGTGTTTAACATTGTTGTTAGCCTGTTGTTCAAATAGAGACTAGATTATCCAAAACAAATGTAGATCTGATTAAAGTCCTAAAAAATCTTCTATCCTGCTAAAATCACACGCATTCTCTGAAATCAACTTTGATACTTGCTGGCACAGTTCAAGGTATTTTATAATGAAATTACTGTTGCAAAAGGAATGTTGCTGAAGAATTTGCCTAATGATGCAGATATCTCAGACATCTACAGCATGTAGATGTACAGGAATACAAAAATGCAAATGTCCCCATGATATTTGGTGATAGGTAAATGCCATTCACTGTTAAACACCTTGAGTTGGTCCTCATTTGGCTGCTACAACACCTCCACCCTTCTATTACCCGAAATCAGAAAGCTGAGACATTATGGAAATCTAAATAAAAAATAAGCAGTGTTCCTTACAACTACTTTGACTTTTATTTAATTGCAGACAGTATGAACCCAAGATATGTCATGTTTTATCACAAATTTTAACTCCATATTGTAGTGCTTGACAAAGGTGTGCCTATATGCCCTTTGTCCATGAGGTTCTATCAGCTATTGAAGAACTATGGTTCTTGATGCAGTGCCATCTGAAAGGATCGGATATTATGGGTGTTCTGTTTAGGCTTGCACCCTTGCTCTTTACACACTGAAATTCCTCCAGATTCCTTAAATTGTTAAATTACATTATGTACTCCAGTTGGAGAAATATGCAAATCCCTTCCAATCTTTCTTTGAGGAACATTGTTTTTAAACATTTCAATAATTTTCTCATGCATTTGTTGACAAACTGGAGATCATCTGCCCATCTTTGCTCCTCAAAAACTCAAAGACTTTCATGGCTACTGTTTTTGTACCAAATCATGATTCCAATCATACTGTCTGTACTGTCTATAATGAAATTCAAATCAAAGTAAAAAAAAATTGTATTTTCTGTATTGCTCCCACGTATCTGATTTGGGGAGTGTAGACATCTCTGCACAAGATTTCAAATAACTAAAACCACAATAGCATTAGTAAATGTATAAAGGCATTGTGTGTAATTGTTTATAGAGGCATTGTCATTTTAAAGCAAGGAAAAGATTTTCCCAAAACTGTTGCCATATAGTAGACGATTCTCTAGAAAATTACTGTGTGTTGAACATGTGTGAAGAACAAACCATGTGATAACAGCATCAGTGCATTATTCCTCCTCCACCTTATTTTATAGTTGTCACTGTGCATATGGAGAGGTAGTATTCGCCTGGCATCTGCTAAAACCGTAATAGTCTAAAAACATGCTTAATCACAAAGAGCATGTTGCTAATGCTAATGGGTCAAGTTGCATTGTCAAACTCACATGAGGTGCACAGCTGGTTGGCCATGAAACATACCCTTGTACTACCAAACAGTTATTTTTCTGATGTTGCTTCAAGAGACAGTTTGAAACCTGGTAGTGAGCATTGTAATCAAGAACAGATGGGATTTGCAACACAGGAACTTGGTGGTTCTGTTGTTTGAGTTTGTGGTATTTGTAGCATTTTGGCTGCTGCAGATTCTGAGAGCTTGAAATCATGCTAGTGTGACAAACTCCTTTATAAAGCTCTAAAGCTGGATCATTGTCAAAACTTTAATATGTGAACATTTCACCTTGAACCTTCAGAACCTTCAAATTCACTGGACCCTGAGACACCCTAAGACAGTTTTGTGATGGTTTTCATTTCCTTTGTTTGTACTCATCCATTTTCGGTTTCTTTTTTTAATCACTATGTTTCAGTCCTTCTTCCGCTGGTTATTTATCGTTTATTCAGGGTAATTTTGAAAGTCGGAAAGTTATTCATCCAGGCAAAGCAAGAAGAGTATATTTGTGTATGTGACCTATTGGCCATTTATGCACTCCTTTATGTATGTCCTAGACAGGCAGACACACACACACACACACACACACACACACACACACACACACACACACACACAGTGAAGTGATCTACCCTCCACTCCACTCCACTACCCTCCACAATGACCCACCCCCCAAAGCTTCTACATACCACTTTGAATGCACACATCAAAACCAGACCACCACTTTTTTATTGTGTGCTAGGATCACTCAGATTTTCCACCAAAATGAAAATGTCATGCTTCAGAGCTCACACACGGTATTGCGGGAGCTTTGCGGTGCCAAGGATAATTTACATGCTTTTCTTTGTGATTTTCATTATGACTAGGTTTTCTGATATTTATTGGAACGACATGTTAGTAATGCCTACAACCCCTCTGCCAGTCTTTCTGCAAGGATCAGTCCACACAATCCATATCTTACTTTTTTTTTTTTTACCTAAGGTCATGCTTCCTATATAGTATCTGTATATCATGTCTTTAAGTTACCAGATTGAAATCATCACCTCATAATACAGATCTCATATTCTTTACATACCATTATTCAAAATCGCTAGCATTTTAGACGTTTCTTTTTATTCAACAAGGTCTTGCGATTCCAAATGTGTAAAATTTCCGATGATCCAACTTAAATAAAAAGCAAATGAAAAGTTGCTCAGTAAGTGTCTCCTCTTTTAACTTGACAATACAATATTTATCCCAGCAGTAAAATGTGTTTTTTGTTTAGTCCAGTGCCATCCTGAAACTATTTCAGTACATGTACAGCAGTTGAAACTAAGTTTGACGTCTTTGTACCTGTTTCAGTAAGTCTCCATTTTCACCATCCATGCCAATACATTCCTGGTCCCTAAGCAGACAAAGCTTGTGGACTACAGTGACAAACATTGCTTTTACTGATCTTATGACAAATTAGCAGAATGAGTTGCTGGAGAGGCCATGTCAGGAGACACTGATTTTTTTGATCTAGGGATTGTGATGTAGTGGTAAAATATGAGGTACTGGCTATTATTTAACTTCACCATATGAGTTTGTATGTGTCTGTTCAGGTTTTCTAACTCATGAGCTGAATCTGTTCAGTCTTCCAAACACCGACCTAGACTGTTTTCCTGAAGATGACAAGGTAAAAAATAACTAAAATCTCAGTAAAAATACATAAACTAAGTATGAATAAATAATGAAGCAATTATCAGTCCTAGTCCAATTTTAGGAATTAAAGTTATGTTCATTTTTGAAACAGAAGTAACACTGTCAACATCATCTCTACAGTCTGTCTGTTTCAGCATTAACATTTTGCTCTTTTCCCTTCCAATAAGTGCTTGCACATGACGACACTTTTCACTATTACCTCATAAATGATAATAAGGAATCGCATGCTTCACTTGGCAAAACTGTATATTGTTTAAAGACTGCTTCCTTAAAGTCCCTAACTCCATATTCGGTTCTGTTGTTCTTCCAGTACCAGTTCCTGTCCCCATACCTTTACTCCATTCCCTAACTCCTCCTCCATTACTCCTGTTGCTTGACGATGTCATGCCACAAGACTGTTCCCTAATGGAGGACACAAGAACAGTACTCACTCATATTCTCTATTTTAGTGTAGCGAAGGTGCCACCTGTGTCTGAATGGTAGACAACGAAACTGTGGGATCTGCCTGTGTTAATCAGTGGATCAAATGATCCTCTCTACTCGTGGTCTGTCTGGGCCGTCCAGAGCCTGTTCCCTATGTGTGTGCTGTCACGGAACTACTACTCCAAATGCCTCCTAAGAGCTAGGTCAGAACGGCCTAAATGGTGGGCACTTCGTCAAAACGACCATCCTGCTTCTCTCAGTTCAATGATGCATCCCCTCTCCTTAATTTTTCTGTTTAGCTTGATCAGTAAGGATTGTGGGCCTAGATATTTGTGAAGCCGCTTTGAGACGATGCTCTGCTGTAAAAAACACTGAATAAATAAATTTCACTTTGACTTTAACTTTAATTTTGACTATTATCCAGCCAGTACAGTACAGTACAGCACATCCCATAGTTCCGTGGCACATTGGCACTATTCCACAACTCCAGAAATCCCTGCTTTGCTTCCAGGTCCTGCCTGTGTGTAGTATGCATTTTCCCACTGTATCCACATGGGTTTTCTCTGGGTAATCTGGTTTCTTGCCACTTTCCTAAATATGCGTTTATGTCAATTAGTCTCTAAAGCTTAAAACCTAATCCAGGTCTAACATTTGGATCTCATATACTGTGGCAGCCCCTAATGGAAGCAAATAAATAAAGAAGTCTGAACATCCCATAGGAAAAGAAAATCCCAAAAAAGATCTTCTTAATATCTCTGTAGTTTCTCCCAAAATGAGCTCAAACATTTCTCATCCATACCTACAGTTTCTTTGAAGTAATGTGCAGTACTTACATAATAATTATGATTATAATTATTCTACTACAGGCCATGCTAGCCCATAATTCTATGGATCCCAAAACATTTTCTTATTCAGAATAGATATACAGATATATATATATATAATATTTCAATAACTGCCCTGTACTAGTTCACATTTCACACTGAACATATTCATATACATTTATATTAATTGCTTTTATTTATATGTCTTCAATTATCACTCAACCAATATTACAACAATTTACACATCTTCGAGCTTGCAGTTATCTTTTCTAACATATTGATTTCGTCTAGACGCTATGACAGCTCATGTGGCTCAGAGGTAGGAGGCAGTTGCTGAAAACAGCAGTTCCTGAGGACTTGAGTTCAAGTCCCAGGCTGTGCTTGCTCATGGTTGAGTGGTGTAGTTGCAGAAACTTGCAAAACACTAGTGCCCTGTCAAGGGTGTACCTCTGCCTGATGCAGTCATTTTAAATGAGATAAATGGAGACAAACTAGAGAAATACCCTGCATCAGTTCGTTCAGGGTTGGCAAAGTTTTGATAAATAAATGAAACATAAATGCGACTCACCATTAAGTGTCTCGAGGTATGAAAGAGCAACCATTGAGCACTAACATTTTCCTATAGGATCTCCTCCTGCTGCTTAAACAGGTAATGGAGCTCTGTTGTCACACAGGAAACTATCCTAGAAATATATTCAATTAAGGTTGACATTCTTGGAACCGAGAAATACAGGAGCAGACACTATGGGAATGTAATTGCTGTGAGTGTTATTGATTATGACTGGTCCTAAAGTCTGCCTAGTTTAGCCATCAGTCATAACAAAAATGTTCTAGGTCACAGGGAGATTGATGTCATCATCATAGTGTGGAGCAGTGGCATTTCATTGGGGCACATGCCCCGCTAAATTGGGTCTGGTAATGCCTTTGTTTATTTACCCAGTATCCACTGCACCACCAGACCATTTATTACTCCGCCAGTCTGGAATTTGTTCTGTATTTTCAAACTTATATAGATTAAGCCTGTGCTAAATAATGGAAAGAGGGAGAGCGCAGGAGAAAGGGTGGAGAATTTATGGTTCTCCCCCTTAAAGTCAATATGGGTTTTGGGTTACATCAGATGGGGCTGCCCAGATTTATGTTTAATAAGCTGCAGGTGGTGGGGGAAAGGGAGGGGGGCGCTGTCAGTGCTCTTGGCAGTGCTTCAATTTACACAGAAATGCCACGGAGCAACAGAGCTACCTTTGTCCACAACACATGCCTGCTGTGAGCTGAGCTCTGGCTGACAGCAGACAGATTTAGGGGCTAATAAATAGGCAATAATCAAACTCAGGGAGGAATGTTGTTCCTCCCTGAGAAGTGTGAAAAAGACTGACACACAGCCATTAGTTTTGTGTGTGTGTGTCTTATGGCTTACTCTCATGCTTATCTCACAAACTGCTCTCGTTTTGATCTTCCTGTGCAGTTCTTACTTTCTTACTTTCTTGCTTTCACACTCTCCCTCTCTCTCTCTCTCTCTCTCTCTCTCTCTCTCTCGCGCTCGCTCTCTCCCACCTAGCATTAACCTTACTGCCTGTTGACTGAGAGATTGCCTTCTGCCCAGGTAGCAGGGAGAACAATGCCTGCTCTGTCTGAGGGAAAAGGGGGAGGGTGGGACCAAGGGAAGGAGGTACCCCCTTGGGCTGAGGGAGGAGAGCATGCAGGAGGGCAAAGAGACACATGGCAGGCTCGAACACGTCTGATCATAGTGGGTGGAACTGTGAAAGCAGTATCTGAAGGCAGGAACTGTATCACAACAGGCTGTAAACAAACAGTGTGAGAAATTATATTCTGGGTGATATATGGTCACAACGATGTAAAAAAAAAATTTATGTACGTAAGCAGTAGAATACTATACAGAGATAACTTACTGTCTTATAGGAGACTTAAATGTAGTCTTAGATTGCAAAATGAAAATTGACAAAGTGTCCAAATGCCCGAAACAAAGTGCTCAAATTGCTCTTACAGTAATAATCAGTATATAGTATAATATCTAATCAGCCACTCACATGACAGCAACTCAGTGTAGGCATGCAGACATGGTCAAGATGACCTGCTGAAGTTCAAACTGAGCAAGGTGACTTTTCCATATTTCTTAGAACTTTGTCACGTGTTTGCACCACAGGTTTTAGGAATACCTGCAGGTTTATAGGGACTTTCGTAGCTCCAACCTCAATACAGGGTCTTTACCCAGAGCATAGGAACTCTGAGTGATGTAAGAGTATGGTGACTGGTCCACAGGTAGTGACCAATAGCAACTGTAAAGTGATTGATCTAGATGCAAGCGTCTGTGTTGAGCTCAACCGCCAATATAATATAAATATAAATATATCTTCAATATAAAAACACACAGACAAATGGATCAATAGTGAAGTCCAGGCTTTACTGAACCTATATGCGATGGGGAGGTACAACGTGATTTTGAGTCGTATAAGCGAAATTGGCACGGGTTGTGTCACTTCAGCGCCACACAGCATTCCTAATGCCAGTATGAATGCAAACCAAAAAAGTCCCTGGAACGAATGTAGTTCTTGGGGAAGCTATGCTCCACTTTGTAGTTCAGTGGGCAAAAATGCTTTGCTGATGCCAGAGGTCAGAGTAGGATGGCCAGACTAGTTAGAGCTGATAGAAAGGCAACAGTAACTCAAATAACCACTCGTTCGAACCAAGATATGCAGAAGAGCATCTCTGAACACACAATACGTCAAACCTTGAAGCAGATGAGCTACAGCAGCAGAAAATCTCAGTGTGAAAATTGAGTGCCACTCCTGTCAGCTAAAATCAGCAACTGGCTGACCAAAATTGGATAATAAAAATTGGATGCTGTAATGATGTGAGGAATATTTTTTGGGTTCCTTTACCAACTGAGCATTTTTTAAATATCACATCCTACTTGAGTATTGTTGCTGTCCATGTTCATCCCTATATTACCACAGTGTATCCATCGTATATATTTTTCAATTTTTTTCAACTTGGTTTCTTGAACATGACAGTGAGTTCATTGTTCTGAAATGGCCTCCATATTCACCAGATCTCGATCCATGTGGGATGTGGTGGAACGTGAGATTCACATCATGGATGTGCAGCCAACAAATCTTCAGCTATCACTGTGTGATGCTATCAAGTCAATATGGACCAAAATCTCTTAGGAATGTTTACTGCACCGTGTTGAATTAATGCCACAAAGAATTAAGCCAGTTCGTCCAACATGGTACCAACAAGGTGTACCTAATAAAGTGGCTTCTGTGGGTGTGTGTGTAAAAATAAAAGGCATCAACTTGCAAAACAGATCAAGAACACAGTGATGCTCTCACGTTTTTGGATTTGCTGTTATGTTTCTGAATTTACTGCGGCATTTTTAAATTTGCTGTTGTGTTTTCAAATGCGCTGTTGTGTTCTTGGAGATGCTGTTGTGTTTTATTTTTGTTCACTTATTTTTGTGCACTTCAGGGCTTCCGTACTTTCATCCTTGTAGGATCATATTTCCATTTGAAATGCCTTAACTCAAGCCAAAAATACCAAAGTCTAATACAGATGTGAAAAGAGACTCATATGAATGCAGACATATGAAATTCAGTACGAGTCTACAGCATAGCTCGGAGCGGTTTCTCTGTCTTTCTTTCACTTCGTCTGCTATGGATCTCCTCCCCTCTCACACCAAAGGCTTTTCCCACAGTCTGTGACACCATGAGAAGGCAAGAACTGCTTCACTAGAGTTCATCTCGTTCCCCACTATACTTTACATTGTTCTCTGTTCTTCAACTGGCTCAGAGAATGTGATAAAAGGCATTTGTGAAACCACGAAACCACAAACCTGGAACGCACCACCAAGATATGGAGTTCAGAAAAACAAATTCATAAAGACAGGCATGCTCTGCAGTCACACCTAATTGTCTTACAATTATTTGAAACTGAAGATCAGTTACTGCCTAAAATACAGGATCCCATTGTGTTTCAAAAGGATCACTGGAATAATTTCAGCTGTCTCTGCTTTGGGCCTGTGATGTTCAAAAGTAAAGCAAAATGAGCCATAATGGACTGAAAAGAATAAGATGGTGGTTAAGAGTTAATGATGATATATTGCACCTTTGCAAGCCATTACACAGAATTTGAAAGAAGAAAGATGAGCGAGTGATGTCTGTGCATGTACTTTCTGCAGTCCTAATTACTGCACATAATACTATATATTTCAGTTTGCAGCAGCACAGAGTTATTTGAATAGCAGAAGTTAATTACTGTCTCCCGGTTAAGGAGCAAATGTTTTAGAGTGTCTTAAATATGGATTAAATGCTCTAGTGATAGTATTTAGTATACTATAAATGCTCCATGCTATATATTTTTATAGGGTGCTTGAATGCTTTACAGTAGATTCAAAGGGAACCAGAGAACTTTTTTTATTGCGTCTAAATCATTTAGTATGATATTGTGTTATATATGATATTGTGTTGTGGTGTATATATATATATATATATATATATATATATATATATATATATATATATATATATATATATATATATATTATATATATATATATATCTTAGATATATATATATATATATATATATCATATCTATATATAATAATATATCCCCCACGCACTCCCCCAATCATTTTAATCTTTTTTATCATTTACTTATTTACTTCAACACTCATTGTCCATTTCACACACACACCCACACCCACACACACACACCACACACACACACACACACACACACACACACACACACACACACAAACCTAGACATGAGGAGGAGGAACAACTGCCTATAGAGACAGGGTTGTGTGAAGACACAGAGCTGGAGGAGGCTACAAAATTTCTGCTGCACTGAAAGTTCCCAAGAGCACAGTAGCCTCCATAATTCTTAAATGGAGGAAGTTTGGAACAACCAGGACAACCAGGTGCATCACCAAACTAAATAATCTGGGGAAAAGGGCCTTGGTATGAGAGGTTGACCAAGAACCCAATGGTTCTTCTGGCTGAGCTCCAAAGATCCTGTGTGTGCAGATCTGAGAAACTTCCAGAAGGTCAACCATCACTTACACCAAAGCTTTATGGCAGAGTGGCCAGACAGAAGCCTCTCCTTAGTAAAGAAACATGAAAGCATGCCTGGAGTTTGAAAAAAAAGCACCTATAGGACTCAAGAAACAAGATTCTGTGGTCTGATATAAAGATTGAACACTCAGATTGGTGGAATGCTGCAGTGCTGGTTGACCTTCTGGAAGTGCATATGTATACAGTAGAACCTTGAAATTCAACCTTAATTGGATCCAGAAGGCAGAAGGTATTGTTCAAAGTCATAGTCACTTTCCCCATAAGAAGTCATGTAAATAGTTCCCATTTGTGACCCGAAAATGGTTGTTTTTTTACACCCATGTTTGTACGTAATTACTGATTAAAAACATGAATAATGCACAGGAATATATATAAAACAATAATAATAATCAATAACTACATGAAATAAGTGAAAATGAAGTGAAACTTTATCCCCTTTGACAGCTTATCAGTTGGACAGTGGCGTCTAGACTGAGGGTGTGTCTGAAATCGCATCCATAGACAATATAATGTAATATCATTTGAGATGATAGAACATAATAAAACATGTCTATGACTGAGCCCTACTTCTTCTTCTTTTGAATGTTATGGAGTCATACGTTATTGGTGCATTATCGCCACCGACTGGACTGGATTACTTGGATCATGTTGCAAAACTGCACCATTTAGTGTTCTGTTTAGGGTAGCCATATCGAAGTCTGGATTTTTGTTCAAATTTGGGGGCAGAAAAAAAAAATACAAACTAACAGTTCAATGTTTGAATTGTGTCACATTATGTACAATGTATTGTGAACATTATGTGACACACAGCTGTATATATACTATAAATGCTTCTTAAGCTTTAAGCTTTAAAGGTTCTTGCTAATAAACAGACTGACATTATGAAGTAAACATACCTCTGAAAGGCTTCTGGAAAACAAATAGCACAAGCTGTACTTTTCGTCATTTATTCAAACCAATTATAAGATGCATAATATATATAATATATATTATCTAAACAGTTGATTGCTAAGGACCAGTATCAGCTCTCGTGCAGTCCTAAAATTTTCACTTTACAATTGAGCCTCTACTGCCACAGGAACAGGATTTGTTTCACAGAGACAGGCTGTCTGAAAATGTACAAACATGCACTACTAAGAATTCCAAAAAACGTATTTAACATATATGAAAATCTCCAGTCTGTCTTTTCCTCCCGTGTCCTGCGTTATTGTGTAGCGTGTAACATGGCACAGGTGACTCTCATTCAGTGAGCGCACACTTCAGGCCACCCTCACTTTGCTACAAACAAAAGTTTGTATTTCCCAAAGGGCTCCTGGAGTGGATCACCTTCATCAGATGGTGCCTCTGCTGTGCAGGAACATTTCTCCCTTGTCTCTACATAGTACAGTGCGGTAAAACGATTTAGAATTTACTTGATCGTTTCTTTTTGATGTGGCCATTTTTAAACAATACCTATGGTGGTAAATTATATGTCTTTAATCAGGCCTGAAGAGGTGAGCTATGGATTGATTAATTAGTTCTTTATTGACTGTTAGTGCTATGAAAGTCCCACTGAAGCTAGCTATCAGTCAGTATGCATACTGTACACTCTGTAATATTGCAAATCCAGACTAGTTACATGTCTGTGCTTTAACCTGATACATGCAGGATCTGATTACGTTTGTCTGCACTACACAGATTCCAGTGTAGCAGTAGTACAGATGGTGAGCTTCCTTCCTGCATTTTTTGTCATATCCCTCAACAAAAGAATGCAATTCATAAAACAGCCAGTATTTATTGATGGCTACATTGTTCAAACAGTCACTTCATGTACTTGTTTAATCAGGGTCGCAGGGTAGCCAGGGTCTAAGCAACAGCACAGGGCACAAGATGGAAACCAACCCTAGACTACCAGCAAAAAGTGGCAGAAAAAAATATTTTCCTTGTGGGAGCAGCAAGGTAAAAGATGTCAGTATTTGCTGTATAAATCTGACCCGCATACATTCACTCACTCAATTCACACTTATTAGACACCAGTTAACCTACCATATGTCTTGGCATGACTATGGGCTTAAACCATCCATTGGCATAATATCAATGTAGTTATTATACTATACTACACCTAACCCTAACCTTAAAATCAGCAACAGAAAGCAAATCTTTTTATATCTTATCAGTAATCTATCAAAGTTACTGTTGTTATTACCAACAATTTCACAACAAGGTACAATTGTCAGATCTCTCTATATAAACTTGATAAATTTGAAGCTCCCACACATTCATTATTTACTCACACTTTAGAGACACCAGTTAACCTAACACGTCTTGGTGGGAATATGGGCTGAAACCAGAGAATCCTGTGGAAATCTACATGCTTACATGTGGAGACTATTAGTCTAGTGGTTAAGGTACTATAGACCAGAAGGTCCACGGTTCCAATCCCACATCTACCAAGCTGCCACTGTTGGGTCCTTAAGCAAGACCCTTAACCCACAACTGCTTGGATTGTAAAAATGTATAAATTGTAAGTCACTCTGGATAAGGGTGTCTGCTAAATGCACCACTGCGGCACTCACTGCATAGCTCATTACTGCTTCTGTAAACAAATTTCTCTGTCACATATATTGCACTACACTGCTGAGCAGTGATCGAGTAGATTAGACTAATTTTAATCTCTTGTAATCTCTACCCACACTCCATACCCATTCTCATTGCATGAACATGAATAAGCATTATGTAACACACCATTACAATGAGGAAGCCTCCTTCACCAGCACACTTGAAGAATCCTACATTCACACCATTTGTATAAAAAACAAAAAGTGTGTATGTTGTCCAAAATTAAGCACAGCTGATTTTGAAAGAACATGGTCCCTTACTTCTGTTTCCATTGCATTTTGGGGATGTAGTTGTCCTCTGACAATAACCATGTATGAAGGGCCATAATTTGTGTACCCGTTTCTAAATACAGTATACACCGTCTGTTAGTGAGGATTTGAGTGATTAGGACGTTGGGCCTGACAGTACTTATGCAAGAGTGACATTTATTCTTAATTCCTCCAGTATAATAGTCACATAGGTGCACTTGCAAGCCATACTTTATGGTTTGAATCACCCTGACATCATATCATGTTCACACTCATAAAAAGTGAAAAGAGACAGTGAACGATAAAGAGAGACTGTAAGAGACTGCTTCCACAATCTTACCTGTTTTTATCTGTTTCACCTGTGTGTGTGTGTGTGTGTGTGTGTGTGTGTGTGTGTGTGTGTGTGTGTGTGTGTGTGTGTGTGTGTGTGTGTCTGTGTGTGTCTGTGTGTGTCTGTGTGTGTGTGTGTTGGGGGTTATCCTCATCAGGCTGGAAAAAAGTTACAATACATCTCTAAAGAGTTTGGACTCCACCAGTCAGACAGACTGTGTACTAATGGAGGAAATTCAAAACCATTGTTACCTCCCAGGAGCATTCAACCAATAAAGTCCACTCCAAGAACAAGGTATGTAATAGTCTGCAATACCAAAAAGGAACCCAGGGTAATGTCTAAGCAACTAAAGGTCTCTCTCACATTGGCTAATGTTAACCTTCATAGTTTGGGCCTGCTTTGTTTACATTTATGCCAGAATGGCTTGCCATCAGTGATTCAATAATGAATTCTGAATTATACTGACAAATATGCTTTAATTATATTATATTATATTATATTATATTATATTATATTATATTATATTATATTATAAATTTGAGAGTGTGCATCATGCAGCAAGACAGTGACCTTAAGTACACAAGTTATTCTACAAAGAATGGTTAACAAAGAATAAAGCTAATGTTTTGGAATGGCCAAGTGAAAGCCCCGTTTTTATCTAGGCCCACTGCACCAGTTGAGCAAGCCTAAGAGCAACCAATTAACATAATGGATGTCTTGTGTATGTGGTAGGAAACCAGAGTTCCCAGAGGAAACCCACACAGACAACGGGAGGACATGCAAACTCCACATAGTCAGAGTCTGAGGTTGGGATCAAACCAGACATCTCTGGAGCTGTACGGCGACCACTTTAAACAGGAGCCACTTTGCCATCTGGGCAGTCAAAAATTGAATTAAATTACCTAAGTAATACACATATATTAATGGTGAAGTTAATGAAAATAATTAAAACAGAGAATATTTAAAACAAAGTATGTGTAAAGTGTAATATGTTAAGTATAATGCAGTCACAAGTCTCTCAAGACATCTAGCAGGTACCAAGTTTGATGGCGTGGCAACTTCAGTCATCAGAAGGAGAGAAGGGGGAGTTTGAGTTTCTTCTTAAGTTCACAAACTTTCAAGCACCACTGTTGGTGTTAAAAAATTCCAGTAACTTTGCTGCATCTGAAAATGTATGTTAACATAACACATGCTACCATATCACTACTATGTTAGTGTCACTGCTGTGCTGAGAGTGCTTCACCACTTCAGAAATGTCTGGTCACTTGCACTCTTAAGCACTCTCAAGTGCACTTACATTGTAGGTGGCCCTGATAAAACAGGCAGCATATTCACAATGTATTTAAAGTCAGAGGACTTGTTTATCATTACTGTACTGTATTGTCTATCTGATTTATATTTCATTCAACTGGTGCTTTATTATGTATCAACTTTTATTATGATTTGACTTGGTACAGTGACTTTGTAGCACTACTGAATCCAACACTTTTGCCAGCAGTTGCATCACTGTCAAGTTTAATGTCCTGATGTTGGCCTCACTTGAAAGTCACCTTGGAATGTTGGTTTGCCATTCTTTCCTATTGAAATATTGCTTTTGGCTACTATTGAACAGTAGTCATTGGTGGCTGCCCCTCTAGTTTTATCAGTTCAAACCCTATTATTATGGTACTGTAAAGCATGTACTCACATGCCCCCAAATAGCTATGCCATGTGAAATCAAAACAATCTCTAAATCATTTGCTAAACTTTTAGTAGCTTTGACAAGGCTCAACTGTGTGCGGGATTGTTTTCCATCAAATTTAAAATTTGATCAGAGAGTTTAAAAGGTAAGTGTTTTTAAAGATTACACTTGTAAATACACTTGTACATCACAATTTATAGAGATATCCAAAAACAGCTTTTTAGATCTCTTGAACTGTTCACCAGCTTGACCAAACCCTGGGTTCCTTTGTGACCGTGCAGATTATTACACGCCTTGCTCTTGGAGTGATCTTTGTTGGTTAACCACTCCTGGGGAGGGTAACAATAACCTTGAATTTCCTCCATTTGTACACAATCTGTCTGACTGTGGATTGGTGTACTCCATACTCTTTAGAGGTGGTTTTGCAAGCTTTTCCAACCTGATATGCATCAGAACTTCCTTTGTTTGTGCCAAGACACACTTCCACAAGAAGATCAAACTTGTTATGGAGATCAGACTTTGATAGATCCATATGATTGAAATACAACAGGGCACACGCTCACACCTGTTTGTAATTCCATTGATTTAATACACTTGACTGTTCTTTTACTTGCAAATTAACTTCTAAACTTACAGATAGGCAATATTGTAATATTGAATCATTTTCCTCCATAGATAAAAAAGCAAGTATAACATTTTTACGAATTTGTTTAAATAGGTTCTTTTTAAATAGGTTTTGGAATTTTGTGAAAATCCGATGACCTTTTTAGTCATATTTACACAGAAATACAGAATTCCACACTGTACTGTGTCTGCATTAGTACTTAAAGTACTTAAACAGTGAGTGCACCTTCAGCCACAAGTGGTCCAAAACGGGAGTCAAAGCGATACCTAATTATAGTAGTTGGCTCCAGGTTAGAAATGAAAAGCAGTCTACTGGACATTTTTAACTGAACGTAAATAACCCATGTCATCTGTCTCACATTTGCAGTTAGCATGAATTAACCTGGATAGAGAGGAAATTTGAAAGGTGCAATTGCAGTTTTAAGACCTAGACAGAGCAGAAAGATCAGATGGGGAAAAATGGGACGTCACATCATTTGTCACTGTGCGGAAACTGTAGCTCACCTGCAGCGTACAGGGGTTGGAAACTTATCATCACTTGCTGAAAAATGGGCAAGAGTGCTGTCGGCTGGCTGCGATGGAAGAAATGTGATATCCCCAAACTTTTCATTCAGCAGTCTCTTGCTTTCCTGCATGGGCCTTCTAATTGGCCTATTTTACTCTGTCACTGATTTTGACAGAAATTGTGCTTTAGATTATAGTGGATTTTATTTAGATTTCATTATGAATGTTGATACAAAACTGAAAGGTTTTTCAGTCAAAAAGTGTTTGTACTCGTTGTTTTAATCTGTTAATGTGGTATATGTGTACATGCATATGCAGAAGTGTCCCACCTTTTTTCTTCTTTTATGCAGTTGTTATATACTATGCAGTAGATCAACATAATTGCATGAACATATGTACATAGAGCCCGCTCCTCCTCTGCGTGCTCTGGCCTCATTGTCATGCATGGTCACAAAGTCATGTAGTTGCCTGTTGATGTCAATGGGTGTTAATGGCTATGAACTTTTGTAATAAGATGTATATCAAGAAGGTGAAAAAATTTATTTGAAACATGTCAAATTCTAGACCATATCTTAGACTTTTGTTGTTCTCATTGTTCGCATTCTCATTCTCAAGTCTTTCTCATTAAAATTGACATTCACCACAGCAGCAGGACATACTATGTGACATGCTGTATATAGATAATGGATATTATGGGATATACGATATGCTTTATTCTTTCAAATTTATCATCATTTACCATGATTACCATCAGTTTTACTCAAAACTTTGAAGAGGCAAAACAAGACAATTTTATTTATTTAACAAATTTCATACATAGAAATGATAAAAAGGGATAACAGTATATGTTGTATTGAAATGCAGGAATGGATGTTTATTAACAAATGAAGTTGGCCAGACAAAACATGAAATATCTCAGGTTCATACTGTCTACAATGAAATAAAAGTCAAAGTAAATGCAAGAAACGCTGTATGATTTTTTTTTATATGCATTTTCCTTACTGTCCCAACTTTTTCTGATTTGGGGTTGTAGTCTGACTGGTGATAATGGAATTTTACATTTTAAACATAGTATAATATAAAATAATAAACACAAAAAATACAGATGAACTGGAGAAATAAAACAGAAATTCTGCCATTTGTATATGTTTGAGCTACATCCAGGTAATCCTCTAGTGTTTTTAAGGTCTGTGATCTTTCAGGTTGTTGTACTTGCACTCAGCAGCCATGGATGCTTCTAAGAAGCTGACCAAGGACCTGAAAATAAAGCTTATCGGCAAAGCAGGAGTAGGCTAAAAAAGATATCTAAATATTTCCTGCTTGTGACTTCCAAATGGAAGTCAAAAAGAGCTGGAAGACAAAACATAGACTGTAGACCTTTCATATAATCAACCCTGAGATCTTCTCCCTCTGAAAAATAACTAATCACTCTAATTATATACATGCAAAGAAGTGTTCTTCACATTTTATTCTATAGCATAATGCTTTTTGCAATTGACTTTAAATCTGTGTTGGCTGTCTTTTGTATGCTGGAGAAATCCAAACAGCCTTTATCTCACTTTTTCTCTATTTACAGTATAATAGTCCTCAGCCCAAGACTGCTGGACAAACCCATATCAGCCAGCAGCACATTATATCACTTCTTCCTTTTCTTTCTATTTACTTTTACCTGTTTTAATTTTTGTGTCTTTTTTCTTTATCTACTACTAAAAGGTAATAATGAGAGTGAAGAAAGTGGTCTCTGCCCTAACTGGCTTGTTGATGCATGTGGTCTCTTGCTGGATGACTACATGCAACCGCAGTGATTTTCCCATCATGCCCAGACACAGTCTTATCCTGCTTCCCCCCTCAATGCCTCCACGCCTCCCGCAGGCTGTTCCGGCTCGTCTAAATCTATGCCACAAAGACATGCTTCCAGAAATATAAACACTCCCAGAGACGTTTAATCACCTCAAGTAACACCTTTACAAAGCATTGTTATTCTTACTTTAGCAGCACTGAGCACTCGGTATGGGCATTGTTCCAGGGATTAGTAACATTGTGACGCTGCTATAAAACTCTATTCACAGTTATGTGCCTCAACAGGGCCAGAAGCCACACACTGTTCTGTGTCTTACAAGACATGGGAAGATGGAGGGAAAACATTGTGAAGGTGCACAGGGTTTTTCCGGTGCTTTGGGAGGAGGGTGTGAAAAAGCACTAATAGCAGGTGTGGGATTTTACCACTACCCTTTCTCTCTCCCACTGTCAGCTTTGCCCTCCAGGCTGAAGTCATGCTTGAAATGAATCACATAAATACTCAAAAGGCATTTCTTCACAAATGTGAGGTTAATGTAGCTGCATATAGATTGTGTAAATGGAAAGACTGGCTGCAAATGGTAACTAGGTGCACACCAGTATTATGTCTCTATCAAATTTATTCACTTTTGACTCACTTTCAAAGCATGCCACTATGATATCCCTACTTTTCATTAAACGTTTGATGAACCAAAGGTTCATGGACAACCCGTCTTATTACTATCTGAGTCACACCCATTGTTAAGCAGTACACATTCTAAGCAAACATGCTGATATGTATTTCCACAGAAACACAAACACTGGCAAAAGAATGAGTCATACTGCAGAGCTCAATGACTTTTTCACCTTGACATTGTAATAGAGGCCACCTTTTCAAGAAGTTAGTTCATCTACTTCCTGTCACGATACAGCTACCAGACAAGCTTAGAGAACAATAATCTAACACCAGTATCAGGAGTGGTGAATCATCTTACATTATCTGCCAGACTGCCAGGTAAATTTGGGTTTGCAGATGCTAGAATAATGCTTCCATCCTTTTTTTCATACTTAAAACCCACTTTTTCCTGGTCAAGGACGAAGATGATCCAGCAGCTATCTCAGAAGAACAAGCGTGCCCTGGAAAGGACACCAGTTTATTGCAGGACTGGGTAGAGGTCACTGTTGTGGTGGATGATCCTCTGACTGGCCTCTCCTCCCTAAGACACAGCCAGTTGCATCTGCATGGGATGCCTGATCCAGCCAGAGTAGACGGCCAGGACCTGGGCACCTCACTGCCATAATGCCAAAGTAAAGTTTGTCAGAGTAAAAGTAATGGTTTTGGGCTCATTGGGGTTTGGGCTGGTCTTGTACAGAGCCTAGCTGGTCCCAACCAAAACTGTCAAGATTAACTGGAATACTACCTCCAGCTAGGCTTTACTGCCCAACATAAAAGGCTTAACCTCACTCTTAACCTCGCTCTTGTGACTGAGTGGAAGCAAATCCCTCCAGTTCTGTGTTCCAAAATGTAGTGGAAGTCATTCTATGACTCTAGAACACCTTCTAAGTTGATGGCTGTTATAGATACAAAGGCATTTTAGTTCCATGTTATTGTAATACCCATGGATTTACAATGTAGAACACACATCTGCCTGTGAGCTTTATTGTAGCACTAAAAATAAACATGCAGTGGACAAAAGAACAAACACAACAAATTAGCTTTATATTTATGTTACTAAATCACAATTACAAACACAGCAGCACAGGTGAGTTTAGGTTGACTGCTAATTAGCAGCACATATAAGTTATAAGTCTGATTTAACATTTGGTATGTGAGATTTTAATGCAACATGAGGTAATGAAAGTCATTTCAAATGGGTGGGACAAACAGACACTGCCGAATGCACCAAAAAGTGCATAGAAATTGCCACATCACTGAATGGGCATATACATAACCCAGTCTCAACCAACACTCTATGTTGTAAGTGTGACAGAAATTCTGGCAACTTTGCCAATCGGAAACTTTTGTTATGAAATAGCAATGCTTGAAGACACACTGTAGGAAGCACATAACTTTAACCATATTTCCTACATCTGGATGGATTTATGTTCAAAGGAAGCCAAAAGGATGCTTTCAACCCACAAAGTCTACTGCCAACTGCTAAAACATTCAAATAATTGCTTTGCATGACTGTAACCAAAAATATAAGCCAAATTTAAAGGAGCAGATGCACGCTGTGATGCGAACATTTTCCATAACGAATATTCCATAATGAATGGAGGTCCCCATACATACCGGCACTAAAGTTATTCATGTGGTTTGGTGGACACCGGTTTTTAAGTAAATCACCATCCAAACATGAAATTTCACTTCAGTATCTAAGTTCTGGAGCCTCATTTAGAAAATGATAGTACAGTCAAATTATCTAAATCCTATGGATTTCATGTTCATTCAAAGTGGTGAATATATTAAGAAACATAGCTTGTATATGGACATTTTTAGAAACCAGTCATATGAACTTTTTTGTATAGGACTTTTTTTGTATTTCTACATAAATTCATAGAACTACCAATGCTATGTACTGCATAATATTGCTATGTGCTATGTCGTTGACTGGCCATTACCATAGTTACATAGTCTAGTGACTAGTGGTGGTCTTGTCTACCATAGTCACATTTTTATGCTACTGTAATCTAAATATAAAGGGTATTTTCACAAGAAAACTGTGTGCAGGCGATACATAAATGTATCAGATACTGCTGAAAACACAAGTGGAATGCAAACGGCCACACAGCATCCGATGTCTAAACTATTATATATATATAACTCTGTCCCACAGTCATCAAATCTCACCTCTCAACTGTTCAAATACAGTACAACTGTGCAATGTACAGAACAAGCACACATGAACACTCACACACTGTAGAATCATACATAGCACACAACCAAGAGGGAACGAGTCCTATTGAAGAAATACACATTTGCAGAACAAGCAATGTAATATCAATTTTTAAACACTTTAAAACTTTAAGTAGGTAACTCCAGCGTGCCACTGCTAATAAGATGTCAGAGTGGTCAATGACCGGGGCTTGGCACTTCTAGGTATATGAAGGTGAAGCCGGTATGGTGCTTGTAGTGTTAAGCAGAGAACAAACTTTTCCATTTCATGTCTTATTGTCAGAGATTATTGCGGCACATAAAGATCCATACACACAGACCATAACATAGTTCCTACTTACGTACATAATTAATGCAAGGCAAATCAATATTCATTAAAATAAATGAAAGAAAAACTAAGCAAACAAAACAGGTCAGGTGCGGAGCTAGGCAGGGCGGCGGGCTCGGTACGGAGCTAAGCAATGCAATGGCACGCAGCTCATTGAGGGCCGCAGTAATGGCCGAGAACTGCTCCAAAATATCGAGCAGTCTCAGATTGGACCGTCCCGCAGTGACCCCTTGCAATGGGCAGGGAATGGTGGAATGCCCAACTGGGTCCAAGATGGACTCAGAGCCAAAGAGGCCAACGTGGCTCGCCGAGAAAGGCAATGACAGGTCACGAGCCGGATCCTCCAGCCCCCTGGCTCTTTGTCTGATACGAGCGTCTGCACAGTTTGGGAGAACACCTGCCCCTACGGCCATTGGGGACCTCCATGCTGGAGGTCCAGGAGCTAACGCTGGGTCTAATTACTGGCTGCATCCTTCTGTTACGGTTTGCCTATAAGAAAAACTGGTGAAAAGTATTAAACATAAATAATCGTATAAATAATGTATAAATAAACCCAATCGCAGTTAGCTCCAGATGGAAATGGTGAACCAAAATCTAACTAAATAATAACGTGGTGTGTGTGGAGATATACACACAGTCAAACACACGAACAGAAAATAAAGCTGCACCTGAATTAAGGCTGGCAGCTGGTATTTGAACCCTGATCGCTCACGTCAGGGTCCATTGCTTTAGCATCTTGACATGAGTGGGCTGCTTGAAGACGAGCTTCAAAAGAAATAAAAGGGGCAGAAACAAGCGACTACTACAACAAAACTACTCCTTTATATATAAAATGAAAGGAGGAGGGGCCAGGCACATGCGTGCTTCAAAGTGGCGTGGTGGGCGAAAAAATAAAAAATATGAAGAAAGAAAACAAAAGCCGAAAGCACTCGGCGTTAAAGTGCTGAGCCTTACACAAGAGGAGCGAGACTGACAAAAGACAGCGCAGTGTTCCTCTCAAAAGGGAAGGGAGTTGCTTTAAATAAGCCCAAAGGGGCACGTAACCGGTAAAGGGCAAGAGGGAGGCACAAACCAACGCGGGAGCGGGGGAACGCCGCTGGGGGTGATGGGGAAAACCAGAAACAGGGGACGCTGAGAATAGCAGCAGGATCTGTCCCTACGCTAGTGAACTACACCCTGACGTCACCTCCAGCATCCTAGCCGTACCGTGGCTGCGATTTGACGAAATCACAGCCTACCATTATCCTTACACCATAAACGAGGGGACGTTTAAGATGGGTGAGGCCTCACAGGCATCTTCTTCATGTTCTTAACTACACGAGCCAGCAGGTGTCACTGATCACGTAATCAGCACCAAGCATTCCCAGGCCAAAAAGTGAGTTGGCGCTACCCTTTAGCGATGGGGAGTGCAACTCCTAATAAACTATATAGGAAAATACTGCCTTAACATTTGTGATTTCTGCAGAACTGTGTTTCTGGCTTGTTATCATTAGTAAAACTTTTTCACATGGTTTCTCAAAAATGTGCAGTGCAATTGCCACAGAAGATGTCGCCCTCTTACATGAATCCAGCTTAAGTTTGATAGTTTTCAGTCAGCTTTAATGATCCATAACCAACACCACTAAATGACAGAGCAGTTGTGTTGTGGAACTGAACAAGCCAGTATGACTCAAATAGTAGTATGAGCCAAACATACAAGAGACAGAGTTCAAGAACAGCAGCCTCTTTACTGCCAAATGGTTTGCTTGTCCATATGGCAGTTCCTAAAATGTTTGATGGTTCACTGGGAAATTGCAAAGGTTTTTCATGCGGTGTGGTATTCATTTACGTTTTATGCATACAGATGTAAAGTGTGTGGTATTTTTGCTGGCACTTCTTACCGAAAATCGTTACTGTGGTCTAAATCTACTTTCCATCACCATTCAGCCATCAGTCTGTCATGAATAGTCTGAACAACAATTGGCATTAAATTTTGATAAAAGATTCCGGAAGAGATGCAAGAAAACAACTGGATGAATCAGCAATTGACATGGCTATAGATCAAGGTCTAAATGATTAATTCCAGAATGAGTTTGCATATAAAGGCACAACCTCCTTCTGTCCAAATTCATTCAAGTTGCTATATGTATATATGTGTGTGTGAAATTTTCATTAGATGAGAAAAATGGAGAATGACTGAAGGACTTGACATGTATTGTAGAAAAAGGGATAATCTAGGCAATGACTGATTTTTTAAATTCATTTTAAAATTAGTTTTAATTCCTTTTACCCTCAACATTCCTTTAATCCACTCATTTCCTTACAGTACTATGCAAATTATAGATGGCCACCCTCAGAGAAGCATAAAGCACTACAGGGGTGTCATCAGACCCACTTATACTGAGCCCCACTAAAATGTGACTCACTAAAATGACAGTGGTAAAAAGCCAGATTTCCCCTGAATTATTGAGCAGCATTACAGGACATGTCACTCAAATTTCCAGCAGGCACTACATTCCCCATAATGCCACAGCAGCTTTCAGTAATGGATATCAGAAAATATTTAAAAGAAAGTGAACCATGCTCTAGGCAAGGTAATGATTGCTCATAGCTATACATTTTGTTTAGCCACTTATTGCAATATAACACTTACCAAAAGACCACTAAACCAAAGGCATTCATTAAACTAGCAAACGTATCAGATACGTTAGCGAAACAAAATTTATGCAATTCAAAAACTCTTTATTGTGATTTTGTTCTTCAATTCTCATCCATGGCAGAGTAACGCCCACTTTAGTGTTAAATCACTTAATATATTTTGTTGCTCCTACCACCGACTGGCAAGCAGAGGGCTACAGCTGTGCCCCTCTATATTATGTGCTTACACCAGTATGCCAAGTAATCTAGAAACACCCCTAAAGCACTATTTCCATAAAAGTAAAAAAACAGTCATGTGCCACGTCATTACAGTGGAGGCCAAAAGTTTGAGACCACTAGTGGAAATGCATGTTTGGATGTTTGTGGAGAAGAATTCACACTTCAGCAGGATAATGACCAAAAATAAAAGCTTTGCAATGACTACTTGTTGACCAAAGAATTTTAAAGAGATCAACAGTCATGGACTCACCTGACCTGAACTCCAACTAGGATTTATGGGGAATTTGAAGACAGAGAAAGTCAAGCCTCCAAGAACATCATAATATTCTCTTTGGAAAATTGTGAAATCATGCTGGGATAACATAAAACATCAGATTTTGAGTCCATGCCAGCTCGAGTGCATGCCAAATTCTATTCTATTCTGAAATTGATCAAAGATTCAACTTTTCACTCAAATTATTATGCTGATTTTATGATTTGTAATGAAAAATACCGTATTACATTTCATACAAAATAGAAGCATTTCCATTAGCCTTGACCCCCAAATGTATGTGCAGTCATGCTATGTTTGTGCCCAAGTACTGACATCTAGGCAGTTACAAATTGGAAAATAATGACAAGTCTAAGATGCTGGTCATATATAAGGTACGTAAATGATGAGTCTAAGATGCCGGCCATATACATATATATGGCCGGCATCTTAGACTCATCATTTACTTACCTTATATATATAAGGCTCATTTTTTTCCAATAAAATATAACATTTTCCAAGAAAGAGTATACCAGGGGTGTGACTGGAGACTGAACATATTGTATGAATAATCAAATGAATCCATATTTTTTGTTGAGCACAGTACATACAAAATGATTGTACTCACTTTCCAAGGTGTGCTGGGATTCCAACATCCTCTACTTCTCTGTTCAGGGGAACCTGAAAGTAGCAGCCATAGATGTCTGGGTGAAGAGTGAGAAGATCTCGACTGTACCTCATGAGAGACTGCAAAAATCTGTGAGTAGACAAAAAAATCCAAGCCACCAGTAGACTGAATAGCACCCTCACTTCTAAGGGTTAGACCATCTGAAAGAGGTCATGTTTAGAATTAAACAAAATAATGAGTACTTTACCGAGTTAATTCATGGAGAAACAGAACCTAGAACTGAAGTGTCTATTTAATGTATATACACATATTTAAAGTGTCTGTTTAACCACTGTGTGGTTCTATATTAGCCATACCGTATATATATCTTTCTGTCTGTCCTTTCAATTTTTTACATTTCAGGTATGCACTATTTAATATCAGCATTATGTTCTGTGATACAAGTCATTGACTGAAATGAACATTGACCATAGTCACATAGTCCTTTTAGCCTACTGTACATATAAAGGGTATTTTAACAAGAACACTTTGTGCAAACTATACCTAAATGGATCAGAGATACCGCTGAAAGCACAAGTGGAACACTACCATCTACACAGCATCCTCAATGCCATTGTGTCCAATGCCTAAACTGTTAGACACATGGTAAAACTGTTGTAATTGATTGAAAATTACAGTTCACAAATTTACACAGCTTTCAAGTGGATGACGGACTTCTGCTCTTTTACTCGCACCTCTGCTTGTGGATCCACAGCTGTGATTGGCTGTTGTGGTGACCAGCTGTTTACAGAGTTAGGTTTTTATTTCCTATTGTAATGTATAATCATTTTTGAGACCTACACCGCACTCAGGCACTCGAGTGGTGCAGCAGTCAAGATACTTGCCCAACACTGCAGCCATCTGAGTTCAAGTCCCAGTGGTGCCTTCTGGCTAGGTCGAGCATCACATGAAGGCAAGATTGGCTGTGACTGAAGGAAAGAATTCCTTTCTGGGGATCTTCCATAGCACTGCAACAGTGGCTGACAGTGCATGCTTATGCCTGAGCTCTGTGTTATCCAGGGATATGCAATACTGTTTTTGAAAAAAAGTAGCACTCTCAGTTTTATGAGTCTGGATGGCTGTAAAAGATCTCTGGCTAAACACCTAATTTGATTGATCCATTCCAAGCAATAAAACACGTAGGCCTAAATGATGTTTCTAATGGAGTGGAATTCTAATGGAACTGTCCTGAGGAATGCTCTTGGATCTAGCCTGAGTGCTTGCTATTCTAATTACTGCCCTATGAAATGCATGCATTTTATTTAGCACACTCTTGGTTTGATTATACAGAGAGTAGTTTACAGTTTCTCATGCTTCCTAAGTATATGTTTTCAATGCATGTAAGTGGTTACTGATGTAGTGTGTTGGGGGAGGAATTTTTCCGTAGTCTAAATGTTTGCCCTGAATTGTTTACTTCTACAATGCAGATAAGTTTCCAAGACAACAGCAACCTAATTAGTCAAATACTCTATTTCACAACAGATCCTCAGTTTCTCACAGACCATTAAGTGGTCAAACTACTCTTAGTTGTCCACTTACCACCACAAGGTCGTCTACTTCATTGTCATTTTAGCCCTTTAACCATTATTACACAACTAAATGTTTGTAATCCAAAGCACATATGTAGTTGATCAGTGGTTTGCTAAATACAGTCCGCTGTTTATAGAAAAGCAAAGGTCCTCTAAGCTGTGCAACATGTTAAGGGAGGTATGTGAGAGAGTATGTCTGCATATATGATCACTCACCTCATCCCCTTCATCTGTTCTTCATTTTTTACAGCTACTGTATTTCCACGAATAAATTAATAAAGGTCCACAGCAATGGGAAGAGAACGCAGTGCCTACAGACAAACGTCATACTCCTTTGAAATGGTCACTTTTTTATGCTGTGACTTGAACTAAAACACATAAAAATATCTTTAACAACTTAATTTACAATTTTTTCTTACAACATTGAAGGAATGAGAAAGAAAAGCATATATCTGAAAATGATTTTTAAAAAGTGGGAAAAGGTAGAATAACAGGTTTGAAGAAGTGATTTAATACTTTGTACAGCCACCTTATGGGTTAATTACTGCCATGAATCTGTTTGAATATATTTCTGCCAACTTTGATTGCAGAATATTTGCCCATTCTTCCCTGTTTGAGTTCGGTTAAATTTCATGATGAGTGCCAATGGATTGCTCTCTTCAAGTCCATCCACAGATTTTGCACCCGATGTAGTTCAGGTCACAGACTTGGCCACTGGTGAGTTTCGGAACGTTGTTGTGCAGGAAGGTGAACTACCAGCCCATCTACAGCTGTCTAGCACAGGGCTGCACATTTTTTATCAATACTTTGGTTGTACTTGACATCAACGGTTTTCCCTTCAGTCATGAACAATTGTTTAGTCCGCTGCAGAAAACACCCGTACCACGCAATGCTGCCATCACCATGCATCATGGTGTGATATGTTTGACTTTTGGTAAATACAGTGCTTGATTTTCAGTCCCAATACTGTAGTTTACACTTGGTGTCATATGACCATAAAACCTTTGGCCACATGGCATCAGAAGTGCAAATTAGACTTAGTGTCGCACATTTTCCAAAAGAGGCTTCTCTCTTGTTACAGGCCAGCTTTGTTTAAATCTTTTTGGGATTGCTGTCAAATGCATAGTCTGACCAATATTAAAAAGACTTATGAACCACTGGCCTTTTGGTAGCTTCTCTGATAAATATCCTCTAGGCTCGATCATCCAGTTTGGAGGAGCAGGCCAATTTAGATTCTGGTGGTGCCATACACTTTCCACTTATTAATAATGCTGTAAACTGTACCCTGAGGCATAGTTAAAGACTCTGAATCTTTTTGTATCCTTCTCATAACTTGTGCTTTTTATAAGCTTTATCCCAGGGCTCTTTTGAAAACAACTTTCCAGCTATTGTGAATTCTTTGTGTTACTGTGCATCAGTAGTGTTTGGGTTTCTCAAGGAGTAGTCAGTTTTATTCTGAAATAATCAAATTCAATACAGAGTCTCTGAATTATGGCAACATACAAAACAATGAGAAAGGTTATTGTTGTAAAGCTGGCACTGCAACTTATGTCTGTCTGTACATAGACACAATGGAACAGCAAACTAGCAAACAAGGTTTCCTAGGTTCAAGGAAAGCTAGGCATTAATTTGTCTTCTTACCAACTGTCTGCTGGCAGCCATGCACCGTCACCCAGAACTCACGTTATTAAAACTGTCTGTTACCCGCATCTGCCCTAAACGCAAACTCACTCAAAAAGTCTGTTTTAATAATCTCATTACTATAAACACAGATAGCTCCCATAGAAATAACAACTTTAGAGTAAAGGAAATACTGATCCTTAATGTGACTGATCCATTGTTGTGGAAGTCAAAACCAAACTCTTTCCAGCTTATCACTATTTACCATGCTTCAGGTCCTTATTCAAAATTTCTTCAGGAATTTGCTAACTTTATTTCCTGCTTAGTACTTTCAACAGATAAGACTTTAATTGTAGGTGAATTTAATATTCGCTTTGACAATGAGCAGGGTCCACTTAAAAGTGCGTTTTAGTACATTTTAGAATCCATGAGTATTACTCGGAATGTGATGGGACCAACCCACCGCTGTAATCCTACTTTAGATCTAATATTAACATTTAGTATCTATATAGATAACCTTGATTCTTTCCCACAAAGTGATTTGATTCCTGATCACTATCTTTTAGTATTTGAGCTATCTCTAATAAATAAAATCCTACTGCTTCGTTATCACACCAAGCACACTATCACATTTGCTACTCCAGCTGCATTTATTTATAACCTACCAGACTTAAAATTTAATACACCAATCATCTTGAGCAAATATGACCAATTAGTATGTGTGTTTCGCTCAACCCTGGATATGATTGCTCCTGCTAGGGTCAAACGTATTAGGAAAAAAAGGCTAGAACCTGGTGTAATGACCACACCCGTACTTTAAAGGAATCAGTACAGCAACATAGTAAATTAGAGGTATTTAAGATTGCTTGGAGGGATAGCATGGCAGAGTATAAACATGCCCTCACTAAAGCTAAAGCAGTATATTTTTCCTCAATCATAGAGAAAAATAAGAATAATCCTAGATTTCTCTTTAATATGGTCTTCAGATTAACTACAAACCTTACAATAAGTGATTCTCACCTTCTGCTTAATTTTAACAGTAATGATTTCATGACTTTCTTTAATGATGAGATAGAAAGCATTAGGCATAAAACTCGATGCTCATCACATCACCAAACCATTCAGCCACCTTGCAGATGCAGCACTAGTGTACACGTCTGTTTAATTAGCTGTAAATCAAGACTAGAATCTCTTACCTCAATTACTAATACTGAACTATCTGCACTGATCAGCGTGTCATCAACGTGTTTATTAGATCCAATTCCTACACGTTTACTCAAAGAAGTGAAACCTAGTATTATAGAGCCACTGCTAATTATTTTAAATTCATCCCTTACCTTTGGTTATGTGCCCACATCCTTTTAAGTGTGCCGTTATTAAACCACTAATTTAATCTAGGCCCTTGTGTGATATCTAATTATAGACCAATTTCAAATATACCTTTTCTCTCCAAAATCTTAGAAAAATCTGTCTATCAGCAGCTCTGTAGTTACCTCCAAAATAATGGTATTTATAAAACATTTCAGCCTGTATTCAGGCCCCATCATAGTACTGAAACAGCATTAATTAGAGTACTAATTGATGTGTTAATGTCCTCAGATAAGGGATGTGTTTCTATTCTTGTTCTGTTAGATTTAAGTGCGGCATTTGACACTATAGATCATGATGATTTACTGAATAGACTAGAAAATACTGTAGGTATTAAGGGATTGGCACTTTCTTGGTTTAAATCCTATTTGACCGACCGGTACCAGTTTGTTTATGTACATAATCTACATTCTAAGCTCTCAAAAGTGAAGTATGACATGCCTCAGGGGTCAGTGCTTTGCCTGCTTTTATTCTCTCGGTACATGCTGCCACTAGGCTGCATTATTCGTAAACATAGCATTAGTTTCCACTGCTATGCAGATGATACACAGCTGTACAAACCAAATGACAGCCTTACAATCAGCAAAACTGAGGATTGTGTAAAATAAATAAAAGATTGGATGTCATTTAATTTTCTCTTACTTAATTCAGATAAAACTGAGGTTTTATTAGTTGGACCCAAGGCTGTGAGAGACAAGTTGGCTACATCTATCCTAAATCTAGATGTTCAGTATTGCCCAGTCCTTCTGTAAAAAACTTAGGTGTCATATTTGATTCAGATCTCTCCTTTGATGCACACATTAGCAACATCACTCAAATTGATATGTATCAATTACGTAATATTTCTAAACTTCCTAAATATCCTCTCTTTTAATGATGTGGAGAAACTGGTTCATGCGTTTGTAACCTCAAGGTTGAATTACTGTAATGCTTTACTTACTGGATGCTCTAGTAAATCTATAAATAACCTTCAATTACACTCAATTACACATTATCTGAGTGAAGTCTTGGAGTCTTACAATCCAGCTCGTCTACTTCATTCGCAGGGTGCAGGACTTCTTTTAGTTCCTAGAATTAAAAATCACAGCAGGGGGAAATGCTTTTCCATACATGGCCCCCCCAACTATGGAATAAACTTCCCACTTTACATCGAGATTCAATCGCTCTCCATATTTTTAAGTCTAGGCTAAATACATACTTATTTACACAGGCTTTTAGTTAGACTTCGGACTGGGATGCATGACTGCGGTTACTGGGTCCGGAGTCTGGGGTCATGCTTTGTCCCTTGGCCGAGAGTGTTTGGTGGGTGGTCCGGCTGGGCTGGGCTTCAGTCTGCTTGATCTTGACTTGTGCATCCTTGCCTTAGACTAAGGGCAGAGCTGAGCGTTCATAGTCAAAGAGTTTTGTGGTGATCTGGGATGTTGGGTTGCTGTCTTCTGCCTCCTGTGGGGTTGCCGATATCTCATGTGATCCCTCTTGGCTGTTTTACCTTCCTGTTCCTAGCTATGCTGCTATAGCTAATGCTGCCGAACTCTCATGTTACACGTGGCATCAGTGAATCTTAATAGACTCTGTGCTCTTAATCAATAACTACATTTTCTGTTTTCTCTCCGAGCTGTATTTCCAGTTCCAGCCCCTCGCATGATGTTCATGATGTTCATCCACTTCAACTCCACTCAAGTTGTTTCCGTTATCAGCTCCAGCCCCACCATACCCGGGCCACACCAGAGGGCAGTAACTCTCTCCCTCCTCCGGTTGGCTGTGGATGAAATGCTGCCAAGAATTTTCCTGCTTAGACTCAAGTTCCTTGAGTGACTCTGTGTATCGGACTACATGATGCCGATATGCATATTTTACATTATTTTATTTGAACCATCACTATAAGACTTATTTGTTTAGATAAATTAGCTTCATTATTACATTAATCATCTACCCCACCCAAAAAGGTTGGTACCTTTTTTGAGTCTTGGTCCTTCCAAGATTTCTTCCTCATATGCCTAGGGAGCTGTTCCTTGTCACTGTCGACCTAGGCTTGCTCAATTAGTGATTGGCTGTAGATATTAGAAGATAATCTAGAATTGTAAAGTTGCTTTGAGACACTGCTTCATTGTAAAAAGCTCTATATAAATAAATCTGACTTGACTTGACCATGAATTGCTGAAACCTCCTATTAATAAGCTATTGACTAGGTTAGTGCTATTTTCCACATTAATGAGTAGAATTCATGCCTGAAACCCTAAGCCAAATAACTTCACATCTCACTTCTGCCTTAAAGAACTGGCAAAGCACTATAAAATCAATTTATTGTAGAAGTAGCAGAAACTAAAATTCGTTTTGCCGGACCAGATAAAATATGCTACTGTTTGTGTCTATCACCCCAAAAAGTAAAAATAAGATTTTTTTCTGCATTGTGATATGGGAGAGGTAAAAACCTCTGTTACACTGAAACTGAAATTTAATTGTAAATCATCAGAAAACGTTTGACCTATGTCATTGCCAACAAAGGTTATGTTACAAAGTATTGAGTAGAACTTTTGTTATTGACCAAATACTTATTTTCCACCATAATTTACAATTAAATTCTTTAAAAATCCTACAATGTTATTTCCTGGACTTTTTTATTTTTTATTTTTTTCATTTTTTTTCTCATAGTTTGAAGTGTACCTATGATGAAAATTACACAACCTCTCTCATCTTTCTAAGTAGGAGAACTTGCACAATCAGTGGTTGACTAAATACTTATTTGCCCCACTGTACCTCAGTTGCCTCTGATAATTTGTAGCAGAAAATGCAACAGTAACAAGCAGAACAATCTGTATATTTAAAGGCACAGTAATCTAGTTTTATTATTATATATCTTAATGCTGCAAAAAGTAATGCCTTTATGTTCATTTTGATACCATGTTTTTGTTTGCTATTAGATGTAATGGTTTGGTCTGCTTTCACCTCATAAACGTTAGCAATATCTCCCCTTCCCCAGGCTAGGCACACCCCTGTCAATGTATTTGATTGATATTACTTGCTACCACAACCTTCACAAAGCCTCAGAGTATTTTACAACATACACAAAGCAAACAATAGTCATATGCCTAAAACCTACCCATCATAACAACAGTCATAATCCATGTTTGTCTCCTCTTCCCACCCTCATCCTTTAATTAAGATGAATTCAACTCTCTCATGCGAGAATTGACCTCCATCTCACCTTCTTAAACCAACTAACCCCTCAAGCCCTGAACTCCTCCTTATTCAAGATTCTTTGTTTTCTCACCTGGAGGATTTTAAAACCCAGTCAAGGCCTTTATCTAGCTGCATTAGCCCAGACCTCCTAGTTTTACCTCCTACCATTTCTATTTTCTTGAAAATTAGAAATGTCTTATGCTGACCACGATGAGCTAAGGAACAGGTTACTAGTTAGAAATTCTATTTTGACATTTATATTATTTAAGTTTTCTTTTTTTTAGTCTTTCTTTTTTTGCTCAAACAGCCTAGCTGGTAAGTGGAAATACCACTGGCAATCAGTTATTATTATTAGTATGCTTGCTATTGCTTTGTTTATTTTAGCATTATTGTCTCATAATAATAATAATAATAATAATAATAATAATAAATACAAATATACAACATTTTTAATAAGAGAATATGGGTTGTGCTTGCCTGTATCCATGTGTTAACATTTTAGTGGTTAACAGTAAATAAATTGAGCAGCAGTGGAGATCTCACAGTATGATGCAATGGAACTTTATATGAACAACAAAGTTGGATGAAAAAAAATAAAACCCAATTTTAATTCCTTGCTGACCTGTGACTAAACTATGGTACATAACAACAGAACAATTTTATGTCCATTGTTTTTATGACATGTTGATCTTACATATGACAAGCATAGTCAAACATCAAGATTTATTTTTATGACCTAACCCAAGCATGTCCCAACTGCAGCCCAGTGGGTGTGACAAGTAGATAGAGATACTTAAACTCTTCCTGCAATCAACCAATGATAAAATAGGCATTGACTGTCAATTAAAAAAACTGCTTTGGCCAGACAAAACCTGTCATGTATTTTCACATCACACAAAAAGTCTTAACCATTAATGTTACCAATCTGGAAATCAGAAGTGTAAAGAAATCACGTTTAGAAATGAAACAAAGCAACACTTTAGGTTATTCACATTCCACACAGTAGGGAGACAGAGACTGACATTAATTGTAGGTGCTTAATTAGAAACCAACATAGTGGATACAGCACGCAGACAAGATGGAGAAACTGGATGAGAACAGAGCATCTAGGTGACTAGGCTAACAAAGGAAGACAGGTGTTGCACAGACAGGCACAGACTCAGAGACCCAGACCCAGACTAAATCCATAATGCAAAACAAACAAACAAGTGCTTACCATAAAGTGCAATACAAACATTACAAATGCAAACAACAATGTGCTTACAGCTTAGGGGGATAATATATTATACATGAAACTGGAACCAGACAAACCATAACAACAGAAAAACAAGGGCTGACAACAGTAAATAAAAGATGAACAGGAGCAAACAAACCCATAAACAAGAGCATCAGAAGAGGCAGGAACCCAGGAAACAGGAGCTGGGAAGCAAGGAGATGTGTGACGAGAGCCGTCTGCCTGTCTGCTAGGTCTGCAGCATCTGCTAAGTGACTACATGTAAATGAACTGAATTATTTTACTGTAGGATTGTTAAAAGTTTACCTCATGCTGTATTACCATATGCCCATTAAAGTTCATACATATCACAACACAGTTGGTGCACACAGTCTAGGTTTGTATATTTCCTGCCATCACATTAATATCTTCTTTATATTTTCTCACCATCACATAACAGCAACGTTTGCTTATGACAAAATAAGAAAAGGTTGCTACACTGAATTGCCACTTTATTAGAAATACCTGACCTTTCATGATCGGAGCTTTCCTGTATGGAAACTGACCGCAGTGTGCAGCAAAAAATCAAGCGAGCAAGTTTACTTTGGATCAGTTTTGGTGTGAATCCACATTAGAATGGGGAAATTGAGAGATTTAAATCTTTTAAAACTTAAATCTTTGCTGTGCAAAAAATTATTATTATGTTAACCATGTCCAGAAGCAGCATCAACTTCTCTGGGCTCATAGCCATCTGGGATCACAAAGTGTTTTGTGGTCAAAGAATCAGTATTCCAGGTCTTTTTTTGGAAGAAATGGATGCCGTGTGCTCGAAAATAAAAAGGACCAACAAGTTCAGAGAGTGTCATGGTAAGAAATTGTGTTAGTGGTCTTAGCAAAGTTAATTTACATTTCTTTGATGGCAGTAGTAACAGAGAAAAGTAAACTCAGATTTTAGAGTAACATATGCGGCCTTCAAGACAACATCTTATCTATGGATGTCCATGCATCTTTCAACTAGACAATGCAAAACCACTACAGATGCTGCACACATTAAATAGGCATGGCTGCGGAAGAAGAGGCTGGCGTCCATGCAGTCTTGCAATCGTGATCTGTCCTCATATATATATACACAGTGGGGCAAAAAAGTATTTAGTCAGCCACTGATTGTGCAAGTTCTCCTACTTAGAAAGATGAGAGAGGTCTGTAATGTTCATCATAGGTACACTTCAACTATGAGAGACAAAATGAGAAACAAAATCCAGGAAATCACATTGTAGGATTTTTAAAGAATTTAATTGTAAATTGTTGTGGAAAATAAGTATTTGTTCAATCACAAAAGTTCAACTCAATTCTTTGTAACATAACTTTTTTTTTCAATGACAGAGGTCAAACGTTTCCTGTAAGTCTACACCAGGTTTGCACACACTGTAGCTGGTATTTTGGCCCATTCCTCCATGCAGATCTCCTCTAAAGCAGTGATGTTTTGGGGCAACATGGACTTTCAACTCACTCCAGTTGAGGTCTGGTTGAGGTCTGGAGACTGGCTAGGCCACTCCGGGACCTTGAAATGCTTTTTATGGAGCTACTCCTTCGTTGCCTGAGGGGTGTGTTTGGAATCATTGTCATGCTGGAAGACCCAGCCATGTTCCATCTTCAATGCTCTCACTGATGGAAGGAGGTTTTGGCTTAAAATCTCACGATACATGGCCCCGTTCATTCTTCCCTTAACACGGATCAGTCGTCCTGTCCCCTTTGCAGAAAAACAGCCTCAAAGCATGATGTTTCCACCCCCTTGCTTCACAGTTGGTATGGTGTTCTTGGGATGCAACTCAGCGTTTTTCTTCCTCCAAACACGGCGACTTGAGTTTTACCAAAAACTTCTATTTTGGTTTCATCTGACCTCATGATGTTCTCCCAATCCTCTTCTGGATCATCCATATGCTCTCTGGCAAACTTCAGATGGGACTGGAAATGTACTGGCTTAAGCAGGGGGGCACGCCTGGCACTGCAGGATCTGAGTCCCTCTCGGTGTAGTGTGTTGCTGATGGTAGCTTTGTTACTTTGGTCCCAGCTCTCTGCAGGTCATTCATCAGGTCCCTTCGTGTAGTTCTGGGATTTTTGCTCACCGTTCTCAGGATCATTTTGATCCCACGGGATGAGATCTTGCATGGAGCCCCAGATCGAGGGAGATTACCAATGGTCTTGTATGTCTTACAATTCTCCCACAGTTTATTATTCACACCCAACCTGCTTGCCTATTGTAGATTCACTCTTCCCAGCCGGGTGCAGGTCTTAAAATTGTTTTCCCGGGTTCCTTTGGACAGGCTCTTTGGTCTTGGCCATGGTTTGAGTTTAGAGTCTGACTGTTGAGGCTGTGGACAGGTTCCCTAAAACTTCTAAAGGAAGAAGGTACAGGTCTGTGAGAGGCCAGAATTTTATTAGTATATATATGAATATATATATGTATATATATATATATATAATTATATTATATATATATATATATATATTTTATATAGAATATATATATATATTATATATATATTTAACGTTTTTCTATGGTAAGTCCTCCCGAGCTGTGCAATTTCCTGTAATTAGACTGGCTGATTGAGGACAGACATAAACTATTCACTGTAAGTGTTTTTAGTTCTTTATAAAAATAACTCTTAAATATATATTTAACATAAAAATGACATAAAAATTATTTAACATAAAAATTATTGTTAAATTACATTTACATTTGTGTCTCTTAGCAGACGCTCTTATCTAGAGCGACTTACAATTGATACAGTCTTACAATCGAAGCAATTGTGGGTTAAGGGTCTTGCTCAAGGACCCAACAGTGGCAGCTTGGCAGAGGTGGGATTAAATGCACCCTGGACAGACAATGAACTTACTCATTCATACATGGCACACCTATCTGCATTAATTGTTGGTTGAAGAAAGCAGACCATTAGCAGACATTAGCAGAAACCTAAGATTCTGGAGCTGTGTAGCACTTCTCTTACCAAATGCACCACTGTACCATGCCACCTACAGTTGTTGGAACATAAAAAAAGTAAAAAACATAAAGGAGACTTTTAAAAGCTACTGAAGCACTGTGGATAGCATGTAGGATAATGTTCACTGTTGTGAACATGTGTGTTGGTGTGGGGGAATGCAATATGACTAATCACCTTTTTATTTATGATTATAATATTTTTCACTTTTTTAGTCTCAGGTAAATATACATTTATATGTACAACTGAAAATGCATGAACTGATTAAACTGAATACAAGCTCTCAATAAATACAACTGAGAATATAATTCAACACTAGTACAAAAGTTATATGAAGCACAGAACATAAGAACTATACACAAGTGCTAAACTCTTATCACAGGATGTCATTGCTTCTTAATCTAATCACACTCACAGCCTTCCTTTATCCCAAAAGCACCACTTTTCAAAGGGCAGGAGTGTCATTGCTTTAATTTAAGTTAACCAGATAAATATTATGCTGACCACCAACCTCACTGGAGTCTCTTCTCCATTACGCCAGTGAAGCTGGCGGTCAGGTAAAATGGTCCGATTGTATGCAACACTCTAATGTGACACTGGATGTTATTGTTCTAGTAGAACTGCTATCTGATGGCATGGAACACTGATCAACCCTTCACCTCAGCAATAAAATTCTGTCTGAGCTTGGTCTTGTTTGGTTATTTGATACAGGTTAGCCAATAGTTGCAGACCCCTGGGGCCAGAAAGCTTACTGGTTTTCATTGAGGTTTAGACCAGGTGGTGTATTTGTTTGAAATGTTGTGTAAGGAAAACTATGTTTGATCAAAGGCAAAGTTTGTAATGCAGTAGCATAGTATTTACTGCGTCCAAAAGTTTTAGTATGGTCTCACAACAAGTTAATTTTTTCAAATCAAATAAAAAATCTAGCCTTCTTAAAAATGTATTAGATGTTTTTATTAAAGCCTTTGAAATATGCTGATTTTCTTGCCATTTGAATGTATTTTAAACATCAATATACAAAAACCAAGCATCTTTAAATGAGTTCTCGAAACGTATGACAAGAGATGTATTGTTATATATACTGACTGGACAAAAAATTAGTCACCTATGACTGAAACGTACCTAATAGCGTACAATCCTCTACGAATTCTGATGAGAATTTCCTGGAGGCTGGGATTTTTGCCACTGCTGGTAGACCCAAATGACTGTATCCTTCGATACACCTGCAAATTCAGCTACTTCCTTCATACTATGGCTTTTGGCACACCCAAATGCAATCACTCCTTTTGGCCAGTCATTAACATCTGCTTTGCGACCCATTTTCCACACATCAAATGAGACATTCACTGCACTGTACCACCTCTTCTCAATCTATGAATCCTGTCGCATAGTGGTATTTATAGCCCAATCATCCCAATGCAAGTCCATCTGCAGGAGCCTGAACTACTACCACCTTAAACATGCAAGGTGACTAATTTTTTGTCAGGAGAGTATACATTGCTTTGAGATTTTAATAAAATTGGAAAAGAAATCGTTATTGTTAAGGATATGCTATTCACGTATGGCATGTTTGTACAGTAACACTTTACAATACCTATAGGCCCCATTTACACTTGATCGTTTCATGCATCTTGAGTATCAGGATTGTACACCACATAAAAATTTGTGTAAATGCACCAAAGATGCATTCATATCAGATGAAATCTGATTGCTCAAACCAATTCAGGAGTTGACTTGAGAGGCATTGTAGCCACATATTAAACAAGCATAAATGCATTCACCTTCAGCTTCATCAGAACAGATACCTCTGCCCAAATGAAACTATAATATGTTCAGTTGCCACCAGTCTTCACTTCTCCTGAAGTTGGCACCTTTCTTTTAGTATAAAAATGTGGAATGTGTTGCAGGCCTGAAATGCAGGAATGGATGTTTATTAACAAATTAAATTAAGTTGACCAAAACAACCATGACATATCTTGGGTTCATACTGTCTGCAATGAAATAAAGTCAAAGGAAATTTAAGAAACATTGTGTTTTTTAATATGCGTTTCCCAAATGTTGCATATCCCAACTTTTTCTGGTTTGGGATTGAAAGAATTAATTTATTGTGAACTAATATATTAGTTATTGGTAATTCATGAGTAAATCCGCACTCCTTTGCAACCTTTCTTGTAAACTATATGTTCTGTAAGTTTTAGGCTTGACACTCCCAACATATTATTAAAGATTATTTTTTAAAAACAACATAAGTCATGGGTGGCTAAAAACAGTGCTGTTCAAGGGCAATTGAACCTAAACATAATCCCTGTGATAAATAAAACGAGACTAAACAGTTATGGGTTGTTCCGTGAAGCCTCATTTTCAAATACATACTGTTTATAGTTGGTAGACAGTTTGCCAGAATTGCTCATTCTTGAAAACATTGCTGAATTGTTTTATTTCTGTAAACATTTACACATATTGCCATTAAACAGTCAAATTCCATTAGATGAATAAACAGAAATGTATGTGCTCTTTTAAGCGTTCTCTTGCTAAATTAAACAAAGGCGCTCTCACAAAAGGGTTCAACCAAATGGCACCATATGGTCAGTGCTGAGACCTGATAGATGTAGTTCAGTTTGTGCATGACAGCAGTTCATTTTTCTAGCTTCACCCACAAATAGCACACATCTCTTACTAAACAAATGGGAGAGAAACACAATGTTTGTACATTCAAAGTGGAAATTATACAAAAAAAGAGGTGAGAGAGTAATGGAAACTGCAAACTGTGTAACATGTTTGTGAAATATGTTGTGGGTTGTTACATCAGTTACACACATTAGCCTTCTAACTTTTAACAGTAACATTTAAAACAAAAGGAAGAAACATTTAAAGTCAAACTTAAGTTTTACTGTAAGATTTGCTGAAATTTACACTATGGCTGTTTTCAGTTCAGTCACATTTTCATATTTACAACTCGTCTCATTTGATACGTCTCATTTCAAAACCAAACACAGTACTCCCTGTCCACATATCATTTTCCCTTTATTCCTTCCCAGATCCATAACGTACTAGTTTGTGGAAGAAAGGAAAGGATTGGGCCCATTACCGTTTCCGTATCTTGTGGCCCCACATTGTCTGTGTGGACTGGATCGAGGCAACAGAGATAGCATCACAGCAGCCACAATACAAAAACACAACCACCCCCTGCTAATCACTACATAATCCCACGCAACATTGGAGCCCGGGATTTATGGGGGCTGGCAAGGTTAACATTCTACCCAGCATATAAATAAAACAATACTGCAATTCTGAACTGTTAAGTATGAAATAACTGCATACAGTGGGGCAAAAAAGTATTTAGTCAGCCACTGATTGTGCAAGTTCTCCTACTTAGAAAGATGAGAGAGGTTTGTAATTTTCATCATAGATACACTTTAACTATCAGAGACAAAATGAGAAAAAAATCCAGCAAATCACATTGTTATTGTAGGATTTTTAAAGAATTTAATTGTAAATCATTGTGGAAAAATAAGTATTTGGTCACCCACAAACAAGCAAGATTTCTGGCTCTTACAGACCTGTAACTTCTTCTTTAAGAAGCTCTTCTGTCCTCGGTACCTGTATTAATGGCACCTGTTTGACCTCGTTATCTGTATAAAAGACACCTGTCCACAGCCTCAAACAGTCAGACTCCAAACTCAACCATGGCCAAGACCAAAGAGCTGTGGAAGGACACCAGGAAGAAAACTGTAGACCTGCACCAGGCAAGGAAGAGTGAATCTACAATAGTCACGCAGCCTGGTGAAATAAATCAACTGTGGGAGCAATTGTAAGACATACAAGATCACCCATTGATAATCTCCCTCGATCGTGGGGCTCCACGCAAGATCTCAATCCCGTGGGATCAAAAAAATGATCATGAGAACGGTAAAAAGCAAAAATCCCAGAACTACACAGAGGGACCTGATGAATGGCCCTGCAGAGAGCTGGGACCAAAGTAAACAAAACTTACCATCAGTAACACACTACGCCGAGAGGGACTCAGATCCTTCCGTGCCAGGTGTGCCCCCCTGCTCAATGATAGTAAATATGTCGAAGGCCCGTCTGAAGTTTTGCCAGAGAGCATATGGATGATCCAGAAAGAGATTGGGAGAATTATCATGTTGGTCAGATGAAACCAAATAAAACTTTTTGGTAAAAACTCATCTCGTCGTGTGTGGATGAAGAAGAATGCTGAGTTGTCCAAGAACACCATACTGTGAAGCATGGGGGTGGAAACATCAATGCTTTGGGGCTGTTTTTCTGCAAAAGGGGGACAAGGACGAGTGATCCGTGTTAAAGGGAAGAAATGAATGGGGCCCCATGTATCGTGAGATTTTAGCCAAAAATCTTCCTTCCATCAGTGACAGCATTGAAGATGAATGTGGCGGGTCTTCCAAGCATGACAATGAATCCCAAAAACACCGCTCGGGCAACAAAAGAGTGGCTCCGTAAAAGGCATTTCAAGGTCCTGAAGTGGCCTAGCCAGTCTCCAGACCTCAACCCCATAGAAAATTTGAAAATCCGTGTTGCCCCAGCGACAGCCCCAAAAACATCACTGCTCTAGAGGAGATCTGCCAGGAGGAATGGTCATAATTACCAGCTACAGTGTGTGCAAAAACCTGGTGAAGACTTACATATATACTGCTCAAAAAATAAAGGGAACACTTAAACAGCACAACATAACTCCAAGTGTTCCCTTTATTTTTTTGAGCAGTATATATATATATATATATATATATACATACAAATACTGTATGTTCAGTATAATCATTATATACTTATATAATTATACACATTATATAATCGTTAAATAGACAGTTTGCTGTGCATATACAGTATAAAGCTGTATGCCATAGCTTGTGTAGCCAGTAGTCCAAGAAATTAGTTTGTCATCATGTGTTTTTCAAATGTATTCTATTTACGTTGGTAATTTAAATTAAAGAGCACTTTTAAATCAAACACATATTTTTTCACACTTACAGCACAGAACTGATAGATAAAACAGATAAAACAAACATCCGTTAGATTTAAATAGACTTGACTCTCAAGTGGCACAGCTGTAAAGAGTTCATTCTGTCACACTGAGATCACATGTGTAAATCCTGATAATGCTGTGGACATTTGGGGCCACTATTCTAAGAAAGCATAACTAGTTCAGCTTTCATGTAGGATAGACGTAGTTCCTGTTTCACCTGTTAACCAGAGCAACACTAGCAAAGTGTTTGCTTTCGCTTGCAAGATAGAAGTCTGCACACAAGTGCTTTAACCTGCCCAGTGATACAGAATTGGCTTTACATAGTTCAGAGAAGGCATATTTCAGCCTTTACTCTAAAAGGATTGGTAGATCTCATTTAGAACAGAGACACTCCACTTCAAAAATAAATTAAGAAATGAACAGGACTCGGCATGTATAAAAGGTATAGTACAGTGGTGCATGAATGTTTGTGAACCCTTTAGAATTTTCTATATTTCTGCATTAATATGACCTAAAACATCATCAGATTTTCACACAAGTCCTAAAAGTAGATAAAGAGAACCCAGTTAAACAAATGAGACAAAAATATTATACTTGTTCATTTATTTTTTGAGGTAAATGATCCAATATTACATATTAGTGAGTGGCAAAAGTATGTGAACCTCTAGGATTAGCAGTTAATTTGAAGGTGAAATTAGAGTCAGGTGTTTTCAATCAATGGGATGACAATCAGGTGTGAGTGGGTGCCCTGTTTTATTTAAAGAACAGGGGTCTATCAAAGTCTGCTCTTCACAACACATGTTTGTGGAAGTGTATCATGACACAAACAAAGGAGATTTCTGAAGTTCCAGGCTGGAAAAGGTTACGAAACCATATCTAAAGAGTTTGGACTCCACCAATTCACAGTCAGACAGATTGTGTACAAATGGAGGAAATTCAAGACCATTGTTACCCTCCCCAGGAGTGATCGACCAACAAAGATCACTCCAAGAGCAAGGCGTGTAATAGTTGGCGAAGTCACAAAGGACCCCAGGGTAGCTTCTAAGCAACTGAAGGCCTCTCTCACATTGGCTAATATTAATGTTAATGAGTCCTCCATCAGAAGAACACTGAACAACAATGGTGTGCATGGCAGGGTTGCAGGGAGAAAGCCACTGCTCTCCAAAAAGAACAAAGTTTGCTAAAGATCATGTGGACAAGTCAGAAGGCTATTGGAAGAACGTTTTGTGGACGGATGGGACCAAAATAGAAATAGGTTTAAAAGAAAAGCGTTATGTTTGGAGAAGGAAAAACACAGCATTCCAGCATAAGAACCTTATCCCATCTGTGAAACATGGTTGTGGTAGTATCATGGTTTGGGCCTGTTTTGCTGCATCTGGACCAGGACGGCTTGCCATCATTGATGGAACAATGAATTCTGAATTATATCAGAGAATTCTAAAGGAAAATGTCAGGACATCTGTCCATGAACTGAATCTCAAGAGAAGGTGGGTCATGCAGCAAGACAACGACCCTAAGCACACAAGCCATTCTACCAAAGAATGGTTAAAGAAAAATAAAGTTAATGTTTTGGAATGGACAAGTCAAAGTCCTGACCTTAATACAATCGAAATGTTGTGGAAGGACCTGAAGTCAGCAGTTAATGTGAGGAAACCCACCAACATCCCAGAGCTGAAGCTGTTCTGTACGGAGGAATGGGCTAAAATTCCTCCAAGACGGTGTGCAGGACTGATCAACAGTTACAGGAAACGTTTAGTTGCAGTTATTGCTGCACAGGGTGGTCACACCAGTTACTGAAAGCAAAGGTTCAAACATTTTTGCCACTCACTAATATGTAATATTGGATCATTTTCCTCATTAAATAAATGACTACGTATAATATGTTTGTCTCATTTGTTTAACTGGGTTCTCTTTGTCTACTTTTAGGACTTGTGAAAATCTGATGATGTTTTAGGTCATATTAATGCAGAAATATAGAAAATTCTAAAGGGCTCACAAACTTTCAAGCACCACTGTATGTATGTTAGGTTAGGCTGGGCCAGGGGTACTGGTGAATAACACCACTGTCTATGCCTTATGTCACCCATAAGTTCTCATCATTGGTTCACCAGTCAGTGGTTATGTTGTCAGTGGTTGTGTAGATTTTATTTTGCTTGGTTACTATTTAAAACTGCACTGTTAATGGCACAGTCTTTAACAAGGGTGTAAGCCTCTATTGAAATATTACTTTTGCTTATAGAATTCAGCAAATGCTGAGCTTTCAGTGTAATAAGGCAAATAAATCAGTCCATGTGTGTGAATGAGTGAGATCAGTTCACTCTGTGGTTATAAATACACACACACACACACACACACACACACACACACACACACACACACACACACACACATATATATGTGTGTGTATATATATATATATATATATATAGAGAGAGAGAGAGAGAGAGAGAGAGAGAGAGAGAGAGAGAGAAAGCCCCCCATTGGATAATTACTGCATTGGTGATTATGTTTCATCTGGCAACAAGTTATTTCACCCTAGCTGATGCACTGAGTAGCTTCTCATTTGTTAAACAACCATGTCGAAAGACGCATCCTTTGGTCATGGAATAGATGTTAATATGTTTTAGAATGGTCCGGGACCATGACACATCATTTTCACACATGGATTTTCCACCACAGACTCCAGACAGAGTTGCAGAAATATATGCAAAAAAAATGTTGTGACAATGCAGAAGCAGTTTTGTCCAGAGTTGCATTAATTTTTGCCCAAGATCTTATATTGATGATGGGAGATTTGGACCTCTTGAAGTCTTCTCCAGCAAATCCCAAAGATTCTCAATGAGGTTCAGGTCTGAACTCTGTGATGGCCAATCCATGTATGAAAATGATGTCTCGTGCTCCCTGAACCGCTCTTTCACAATTTGACCCTTCTGAAACAGATTAACATCTTTCCCATGACCACAGAATGTGTCTTTCAGTGGAAACATCGGGCTTGTGCCAAAATTTTCATGCAGACCAAGGTATTAACTAGGTTACTAAAAGCTATTATTTTAATAAACTATTGTAATATTTACCTGCTAAATGTAAAAGCTAAACACTGATGCTGTCTGATTGACTTTGTACAATTCTTGACTTGAATCGCACATGTAACTTGTTTGAGCTCATTAGTCTATTACCATATGTGTTTCAAATGTATGTGTTGTAAGGCTGTATTTAATTTGGCCATTTGTGTGGAGGAAAAATAACAGCTCTTAGAGCAAACACATATTTCACACTTGCTACAAAAGAGCTGGAGGAAAAACAAACATCCATTACCATAAATCCTTCACCAAAACCAAAGAGAGCGGGAGCGAGAGACGTAACAGTTGTCTATGGTTTACACCCATCATACACAATTTAAGCTTACGCAAACTGAAATATTCAGACTTTTGAAGGTAAATTTATTTCACTTACAAAAAAAAAACTTGTTAATTATGCTCAGTTTTCAAGTGAAAACTTGAAACATGAAAAAGTGATTTTGGCCATGTCATGCTTATTTGGTGCCATACTTTGAGTGCTCCAGAAACTGTTTATCTCCTGGAATTTTCAGTCACAAGAGCCTCAAATGTTTCACAGTATTGTGTGACACAAACCATATCCAGTGAGTAGCTATTACTGGTAACTGCTGAGGAAAGAGATCAGAGCAACATGATTTTATTCTATCATATGCTTACCGAGACCCAGGGGTGCTCTATGGGGGGCAAGTGGATGATTCTGAGGGCCTGTGACTGACAGCGGCCCTAAAAACATGTTTTAGAACATTTAAGAAAAAATAGGAGCCTAGTGTAGTATCTTTTCATGTGGCTGGAGATCCCTGGCAGGGCCCCTGTGGATACCCTATAATGAATCTATTATAGAACAAAAAGAGTAACATGATATCTATATGATTTATCAACTGACAGATGGTAAAACGTTAAACTTTATCCTTGAGCAAGATATATCACAACAGATCACTGAGATTTTGATATATGTTTATACACGCAATGTCAAAGTTGTGAGCTGATTGTATATTAATAAGATTGTATGAAATGCAACAAACTCTCTATATAATAGATCATAATTCATAATAAGTAATGTTTTTTTTCAAATACCTAAATACAAGCTCTACAAGTGTGTACGAGTGTCCACAGTTCTATTGTGATCAGCGTTATAAGCTGGGTTTGTGGACAGATTGAGGACTACTTCAGTCTTTCACTACTCAGCAGGTGTTACTCTTCTGCTATCAACCGAGTGCTTGTGTTTATAGTCCAGCACTATGTAGCACTTAAGTGGAGATTATGTCATCAAATGGCTCTAAATCAGGGTCGAGGCCTTCGCAGCAGAGTGAACTGTAACTAGACAATGAGGAAATCCTCTGATGTTGAGCTGAGCAACATGAGATAAGTGGAAGATTCCCATATGGAGGGAACCTGTTTCTAGTGGTGTATGATGGTGCTAGATATCCTTGAGTTTTCGTAAAAATGTTATTTTGTTAAAAGTCTGAATGTCTAAATTCAGTCTAAGTTATCTTTACAGGTAAAAGATATCCTACTAGGGATATTTTACATAATTATCAGCATTGGTATATAAGGATACCATCCTGGGTTGGCACTGCAATATGTTCGGTGGACTAAAATCAATAGAAATAAAGACAATGAATGAAAAAGCATACACTTGCCTTTCCAGAGAATCTAACTGTTATGACAAAAATCTAACGGGACTGCGATGGTGCAGTGATTAATGTACTGTCCAGAACAGCCAAGGTTCAAGTCCCAGCACTGCCAAGCTGCCACTGCTGGACTCTTCAACAATTCCCTTAATCCAAAAGTGCTTGGATTGTTCTTCATAAGATTATATATTATGGCTCTGGATACAAGAGTCTGGCAAATGACAGGGGTTGTGGGCCTAGATTGCTGCAAACGTGGTTTGAGACAATGCTCTGTTGTAAAAAGCACTAAAGAAAGAAATATGACTTACACTTTGTTTTGACAACCATATGTAAAGTAAAAGTAGTATCAGGAAAGTACAGAGGTAAATGTTACATTTCCCTTTAAAAAAAATCTGAAACAATCTGAAAAACAAAACTTTTTTGTACACACAGAACATCTCTCAAGATGTTGATGACACACCAATGATTAATGTAGGGGATACAGTCTGTGCAGCTCAGGCAATGAATCGCTGGTTAGTTGCTTCAGCAACATTCCTTTCGCCATAAGAATTCCATCGTGCAAGTTTACACTGTTTTGAACTGTGCAAGCAAGCACCTTTCAGGAAAGTGTGCTTAAAATGAGTTTGGCAGGATACAGGATACACATCAGAAAATTTGGGGATTTCATCAATAGCCCTATATCCACAGTGTTAAACAAAGACCTTTTCAGAGACTGATTTGTAGTGAAATCAGAATCACTATGAGCATATGTCCAACTTACTGTTCCTTTTTTTGCTGGATTTGAATCGGCACAGAGGAATCATTCTCCTAAAAAGTATAACACTACATCTCTTTTAAAGCCTCTCGCAGAGCTGTCACAACCTCTCCTGCAACCTCAGCTCTTCATTGGAATCTGATGTCTTCTTTGTAGCCAGACTACAAATTAGCAATAGATCAAATTTCAGGAAACAAGTGAAGTGTAAATCATCTAATGCATTTTTCAGATGTCAAAAAGGTTTTAATAATACAACTATCTACCGGTACTTGCAGCTCTATGTGTCCAGTTACTGTGTGCTTACACCAATTTTTCATCTGTTTCAAGGATTTTTTTTATGGATCTGAAGTCGAAAACCCTTTAGTGTAGTGCAAAAGTGGTTGTTGAATTTTTTGCATGACTGAAGTCAATATGAAAAATTTGAAAATATTTTCCCATAATTAAATGTTGGGTTGGGATTTGGGTGGATCATCATCCTTAGTTCAAATACCCCTTTCGATATGGCTTGCATTTTTCTAAATGCACTATTAATTATACCTTATCAGATAAAGTCTTGTGATTTATGTAATTGCACTCTCACACCTACCCCACTCATGAATTCCACCAACAATAAACAAATTTATGTTGTATTTATGTTGGCTGTGTCTGCTATCCATTTCTTGCAGGAAACTGGTCAATCTGAAATGATCTTCTAAGACATATGCTCTCTACTGCAGATGGAGATAGTAAAATGATCCTGTTGGATTTCACAGTAGCCATGTTTGAAGGTCTTAAATGAAGTAAGCAGAAAACGGAAAATAGGAAAGAAAACTCTCGGTCTCAGTGCTGTTTTTTTTTAACACTTGTGTAACTTGTTAGTCAACCGGCTGGAACAGATATTGAATTTGAGGCAGCACTATTGTTGACCGCCAAGTGGAGCATTACGTAAACACCATAAATCATTTTTGATTATGCCAGTTCATCCAACATAAACGTCTTAGTCATATTACCTCCCTAACCCCTCCAGCCTGAGACATGATGTCAAGCCCTAAGTTCAATATTTCTGTTGCCATCCTAACAGTGCTATGTGTTCAAAAAATGTAATATTGACTCTGAGCTTTAAGCTTGAAAAGGAATTTCTTCTCTCATGGGATTGATGCTTCAGTGTGGGAAATTGATGGTGGATGATGGTTTATTTTTCCGCCCTTATGGTGGTGGGAATCAGGACAAGGCTTGGTGGAGGTGATGGCCCAGATGTGTGCTGCTTTACCAGTGCCAGTGAACTGCTGGCCTTCTGCCTAGAGCCACAGCCGCTGACAGAACTGAGCCTACATCAGCCTGGCAACTAACACAAAGCACCTTTTCAGAGTTCTCTCTCCTTCATTTAGCCTTGGTACAGTCATCCCCAGAGTTTGGAAGGTTCATGATTTCCATTACCACTTTAAAAAACATGGGGTCAGTACAGCCCAGGTGAACTGTGAAAGGAATTCTAAGCAACACCTTTTGTGAATAGGGACAGTATTAACATTGTAACATAGGTTTAGTCTTCAGATTTTAAAAATTTAGTTTGTAATCTGCTGTTTTTTATGCATCTGGTTTATGTTACACTCTTCTAGTAGCAAAATTACTTAAGCTCTGTCGACACTGGAGAACCTCATGTCCTCTTCTTATTACAGCATGTATTATTTGTTTGCCACTGTGAATGCGTGATGACTTCAAAATAATTTTGTGCTGAAGCAATTCAAGTTTAGAGATTATGAATTTATGGATTTTTTTTTTTTTTTTGCAACGGCATAAGTGTAACAAACCTGGTCAGTACACAGTCAGATCACAGTGAGACGAAGGGCTTTCTACTCTAGGAATAGTTCAGCCAAAAATAAAATGTAAATGCAACCCCAAATCAGAAAAAGTTGGAACAGTATGGAAAATGCCTATAAAAATGCACACAGTGTTTCTCTTACATTTACTTTGACTTGTATTTCATTGCAGACAGTATGAACCTGAGATAGTTAATGTTTTGTCTGGTCAACTTCATTTCATTTCATAAAAAACACCTATTCCTGCATTTCAGGCCTGTAACACATAGCAAAATAAATTGGGATGAGGGCAATTTAGAACTAGTAATGAATAAAAAAAAAACTAACTAATGATGTGATTTCAAACAGATTATCAGTTATCCTGACTGATACAGAGTCTACAGCTTATTTTATTAAACAAAATAAGGGGAGCTAATAGCTATCACAAACTCACTCACTCACACATTCCACACCTGCTTAATCCAATTCAGGGTCACTGGGGACTGGGGCTTAACCGGCCAGCACAGGGCTCTAGGTTTATGAATATACATTTATTTTACATCTTATCTTACTACTGCCCTATTCAACGAACCTGTTTATGTCTATAATATCCAGCATTAACCTTGTAGCTTTAGTATAAAACCAAAACAGAAAAACTCCAGACATGTTCTGGCTGATTAAATGCATCACTTAGTATTCTTTCGTTTGCTTATTCAAGTTTCAAACTATTCCTGCAAAGTGAAATAACCTTTAATCTCTTTGGCTTAGTAGAAAATTCTGAATGAATGGAAACAGACTGAGGATATCTGAAAACGCCAGAATGAAAAAATATAATTAGTCTGTCTTGTCTGAACATGATGAAGCAGCTCGTCTTCACAGGTAGGATGGAGTTGCAACACTAGAGAATCCTTGATTTAATTATATTGTAACCTTAAGACAAGTACAGACATTCCAGAGCACTCAAAAGAGCATTCTTCCTCTCGCTGCAGCCAGAGACCTAATTACCTACACAATAGACACTGACTTATAGCATATAGGGAGGGGTAAAGTAAGAGAAAAAGAGCAGAAGTCTGGCTTGGCTTAATGAAAATGTAATCCAATGTTTGTGGTATTCTGTGTGTATCCAGAAGGAGGGATAACTGCACTGAAATGCAAACAGAATACTGCATTTTATATAAAGAGCCAGCTGTATGCTACATGTTGGTATTTAAAATCATCCTGTTTCTGCAAATCTACAGCGCATAAAGAGAATTTTCTTTAATTACAACAACTCTTAATGATCATTCTTACTTAATTTTGACTGCCTAACAGAACTCATACCTGGTTAAGCCATACTTATTTCTAGAACTTGTGCTAGATTTTTAGACTGCCATTGGTTGAATATTTTGTACACTATTCAAATTCCTACACAATAAATAGTAATGGCCTAACAGTCCCACAACAGTAAGTGAAATTCCCCTTGAATTTGTATTGACTCTGAAAACACTGCATTCCACCCACAAGTTATTTGGAAAAGTTGGCCAAAAGAAGCACATCTGTGATGAGCAGCTTTTCAGTTGGAGATAACTTAAAACTCATCAAGTTCATCTTTACTGCTGTTTTTACTGGCAGAGTAGAAGTTAATGACAGTAGCTCCAAGTCTGTTAAACTTCTTATTTTCATATTAGATCTCTGTACACATATAAATGATATTGGACTTCAGCATTGCATACTGGATACAGTTGACTGCCTATTATAGACGCACAGATAATCATTTAATAATAACTGGCAGTAATATATACACCCACCGGCCACTTTATTAGGTAGACCTTAGGTAACTCTTGCCTTCAGAACTGCCTTAATTTGTTGCGGCAGAGACTTCACAAGAAGCAGGAAACATTCCTCAGAGATGTTGGTCCATATTGACATGATAGCATCACGCAGTTGCCTTTCGTTCCACCACATCCCAAAGGTGCTCTATTGGATTAAGATCTGATGACTCTTGAAGCCATTTCAGTACAGTGAACTCATTGTTATGTTTAGGAAACAAGTTGAGCTTTGTGGCATAGTGTGTACAGTGGTGCTTGAAAGTTTGTGAACCCTTTAGAAGTCCTACAAGTAGATAAATAAAACTCAGTTAAACAAATGAGACAAAAATATCATACTTGGTCATTTATTTATTGAGGAAAATGATCCAATATTACATATTAGTGAGTGGCAAAAGTATGTGAACCTTTGCTTTCAGTATCTGGTGTGACCACCCCTGAGTAGCAATAACTGCAACTAAACGTTTCCTGTAACTGTTGATCAGTCCTGCATACCGGCTTGGAGGAATTTTAGCTCATTCCTCCGTACAGAACAGCTTCAGCTCTGGGATGTTGGTGGGTTTCCTCACATTAACTGCTCGCTTCAGGTCCTTCCACAACATTTCCATTGGATTAAGGTCAGGACATTGACTTGGCCATTCCAACAGATGGAATAAGGTTCTTATATAAAGAGGGATTCATGATTGCTTGACAATTTGCCACATTTTCAAAATGTTCTAAATGTTATTTGTAATAATATGACAAGTCAACCTTACAATCCAAGCTATTGTGGGTTAAGGGCATTGCTCAAGGACCCAAGAGTTCCATTTGAACCCTGGATCTTCTGGTCAATAGTCCAGCACCTTAACCACTAGGCTACCAAGGACAGGACTTCAATTTGACCAGTTCAAAACATAATTTTTCTTTATAACCCATTATTGTTATTACAGTTCCAGACCACAGTGATCATGTAATGCTTAATAACTTTAGATTTTGAATGCAGTGATATACAATAAGGTAATACACAAGTTGTCTGAGCTCAAATGTTGTTGTAGGTGATGCCACTCATATCCCTTTCCATATGTGTTTGTTTTTGTTATTTCATTGATAAGATCCTCTATGTTATGTTTTTGCTAAATTAAATATAGTGCACTCTGATGTAATGTGCAGCCTAAATAAAACTTAGATGCAAGATCCTTATCTTTCACCTAATGAAATGTGTATTTACAGTACTGCTCTACAGTACTATTGTTGGTTATTTGGATTTAAACAACAGAAAAAGTATCTATCTATCTAAAAAACAGAAGTTGGTAGATTTATTTGTTTTCTTCAGGCAGCATCAACAATTCAGGCTGCTCTCACAGGTATTGATTAAGCTTACCATTGTTCCTAAATGATTTGTGACAATTAAACATAAACTCACGATCACGCCTCCTTGTTTCTACACTCCATTTTCTATGTAATCAGTTCCACTTACCATATAGTTTTGTAGTTCTACAATTACAGACTGTAGTCCATCTGTTTCTCTCCATGATTACACTGTTCTCTAATGGTCAGGACCCCCACAGAATCACCAGGTACTATTTTTGGGCGGTGGATCATTCTCAATACTGCAGTGGTGTTGGTGTGTTAGTGTGTGTTGTGCTGGCATAAGTGGATCAGCCACAGCAGTGGTGCTGGAGTTTTTACTCCACCTCAGTTTCACTGCTGGACTTAAAATAGTCCACCAACCAAAAATGTCCAGCCACCAGCATCCTGTAAGCAACATCCTGTCGAACACACTGCTGAATGATTAGAGGATGACTAACAGAAACTGTGCAACAAATGAGCTACTGTCTCTGACTATAAATATACAAGGTAGAGCAATATATTTATATTTATTTGACAGCAATATAGAATTTATTATTTCATTTTAATAGTCGTTTGTATGGCTGTGTTGGTGTAGTTAGTCTTTGCCTTTTTATAATAGGCACCCCTTTTGTTATCACTCAGGAATTCAGGGTTTTTAACTGGATGGGTAGTTGAACAACATAAATCCATATGTGCTGAAGGCTGAGTAATTGTATTATTTGTATGACTACTTTCTTGAACTCAGATTAGATATTATGAGTCAACATGAGCAAGAGGAAAGGAGGAGATATAAGGCACTTTTTGCTGCTAAGAATCTATGCCTTTAATGTTAGTGAGCTCCACAGCTGGCTTTACTGGTTTCCCTTTACATCCTGGAAAAATGTTTACACCCCCAATTCTCACTGTGTACTGCACTCTGGTTCTGACCATTAGAGAACAGCATAAAAGGGACTAACACAGTATATAGAGAAACAGATGGACTACAGTCTGTAATTGTAGAACTACAAAGTGCATCTTTATGTTAAGTGGAACTGATAAAATGAACAATGAATATGGAAACCAGGTGTACCTAATAAAGGGAACAGTGAGTGTAAATTTTATTTTGTGTGATCCAATACATAATTGTCATTCAACAGCCATTGCTCAAATCATTCTAATAAGGTGATAATAAATGTAATAAGGAACTATAAATGTTTAGGGTCTGTTTTATTGTTTTCCACTGGCAACATGCTCATTGGTTTATAAAATGACTTGGATTATTGATAAGCATACTGTAAACTCACACATACATGTTTCATGCAGAATCGACTACAACCTAATGCTAGTATTGCCATCTTAAGCATATCCCTCCTCGAAGGCTTATTTCAGTAATGCCAGGTTTGTGCAGCTATTCTTTCTTCTTTGCAAATGGAGGGAAAGGCAGCGACATTCTCCACTCTTTCACTATGACGTGAAGAGACATGTCTGAACTGTGCCATGAAACAGAGGGTTTTTTTCTGGCCTTAAGCTCCAAATTGTCCGTAGAATGAATATGGTATGGGGAGTGTACTATCCTTCAAGCATGTCTCTCAAGGCAGCCTCTCAGCATGCATGTAGCGAGCATGAATACATTTAAAACAATAATTACAGAGATTTCTCAAGTCAATTAAAAAGATGGCCTTTATGCAAGAAAGTGAATGGTACAGTCCCGTATTGTTACTTATAACAGCCCAGAAATGCAGTGGATTCAGAAATTACTCAGACCACATCACTTTTTTGCACACTATTTTGTGCTGCAGATTTAATCCATAACGAATGGTAAAGCAAAGCACATCCAGGAAATCAAATTGTAGGATTTTGAAAGAATTTAATTCTAAATCATGGTGGAAAATAAGTATTTGGTCACCCACAAACAAGCAAGATTTTTGGCTCTCACAGACCTGTAACAACTTCTTTAGGAAGCTGGTCTGTCCTCCACTCGTTACCTGTATTAATGGCACCTGTTTGACCTCATTATCTGTATAAAAGACACCTGTCTACAGCCTCAAACAGTCAGACCTCCAAAACTCAAGACCAAAGAAGCTGTCGAAAACCACCAGGAAGAAAAATTGTAGACCTGCAGCAGGCTAGGAAGAGTGAATCTACGATAGGGCAAGCAGGTTGGTGTGAATAAATCAACTGTGGGAGTTATGTATGTGTATCCTATTATATATATATATATATATAATATATATATATATATATATATATATATATATATATATATATATATATCTATATATATGTATGTATATATATAGTATATATGGTCCCCCAATTTCATACTGTATGTCCAAAAAAGACAAAAACTGAGGCCACAAACTCTGAGGATCTTTTTCTGATAGACCTTTATGATATAATTGTGAGGAGTCACAGATCTCAGCCAGGGTATAAAACCATTTCTAAATCTTTGAGCATTTACAGGAGCTTCGTGGCCTTGATTGTTGCGAAACAGAAGAAGTTTAGAACCATTAGATTAAGGGGAATAGAATGAAGTTATCCATTTAGAAAATGTTGTTAATCTACAATATTTTAAATTCAGCAGTGAATCTACAGTGTGAAATGTCCTGATGTGTGTATTATCTAGATCATAAAAAGAGAAAATGCAAGCTAGAGAGGGTAATAACTACTTACTTTTTATGCAAATCAAATACTTCCGAATAATTCTCACAGAAGTTCATAATCTCTAATGAGAGACTGGGATGAATCAAGGAACTGAAAACATTTTCTTTTTCATCATTTAATTTTGCAAATCTGTCAGGAACACTTGTTGAGAAAAATAACATCTCATTTGGCAGATAGAAAATGAAAGTGAACACCTGAAAAATGTGTAATACTTTTGCTTATGTTAATGAAAACTGGGTTGTACCTGTACGATAGCTACCAGAAAGGTAGTGGGGTTTTTTGTAAAACAATCATTTTTTCACGTGATCAAAAATGTCCAGTATTTATTACATTCAAATGCAAGACTGAGAGTAAAATTAGTTGGATAAAAAAATCCTCTACAAAAGAAAAGGGATTATCTGAATATAAAATTTGTTATTTCATATTTAACTTAATATTCACATTTGTATATATAAAAACATAGCAAGCATGAGTCTTTTGAGTACCCAGATTACAGATAATTCTTTGTACCGTGCCTCACTGACATTTGTATCTTAATAAAAAAAAATTAACAATATGAAAAAATTAGTCATTACATGTATGGCATTATTACTCTATAGCTTTTTTTGATCCATCTTTTAAACATAAGTCAATAAATTAACGTGCTATCTCTTTCCCTGAAATCCAATGCTCGACTGTGTCAGCAAGTAAGAGTATGACATGTTTGTTGCTTGGCATACAAGTGTGTGTGTGTGTGTGTGTGTGTGTGTGTGTGTGTGTGTGTGTGTGTGTAAACATGTTTCTGGGAATGTGGTAGAATAGTAAAAACATGTCACTCAGTTTAAGAGTGAACAAAAGGGAGGAATTTTTTGGAAGTCCATAGAAAAAATAATTCACTGTAAATATAATATATATATATATAATTTTTACATATACTTTTATATATTTACAAATATACCCAGCACTATATACCGTGTATTATTTTTATCCTTTAAGAATAAATGCATGGGCTTTCATTTGATAACTGAGTTATCAATATAAAATTGTATCGTACAAAACATTCTTGCAAAAATCAACCGAGGCAGTGTTGTAATTTTCTGTAGTCCATCTACTCCAGCTGAAGGTTTCCTTTTTTCCTGTCTTTCTCCTCCGTCTAGTCCACTTGGTGTCCTGCTTGCTTCTGTTGTGTGTGCTTGCTTTTTGTTCCTCTCAGAATTGAAGAGTCCATGGAATGCTGGGCTACAGACTGGAATGGTTGTTTGAAGAACTCGGACAAATGCAGGGGACGAACAACAACAAAATAATCAATAAATGCAGACCCATGGTAATATCTGATCGTTCAGTCAACGGTTACCAACTCATCATTCAGCAAAAAACGTGCTGGGTCCGCAATCTGCGTTTAAGAGCTTGGTTACATTTTTTGAGAAGTGTGTCTGTGCACATTTTGTGTGAGTTTTCGTCACACCAGTTCATTGTAATTGACAGCAGCATTGCCAGAATCCTTGCATCCCTTGCTCCGTAAGTCCAGCAGAAGCAGTGAGGGAAGAAAGGAGGCAAGAAGTTGGGGAAGACAAGGATTTAAATAGTCACACATCTCTTCCTGGTACATTGTTTGTTCGTGGAAGCCTCATGTTTTGATGCCACCATTGATGTGCTGGTATTTTGGAAGGCATGGCTCATCCGCTAAGGGCTCGTGTCCGAAGACCGAGTCATCTCCGGACGAACAGGAGCTACGGGTATCCGGGAAACACGGTGAGTACTGCTCCGTCGGGGCACACAGGTCGATGTATTCCTGGGAAGAGAGAGCGGACTCAATTAAACTGCGTACACACAAAGAACCATAATATGCCATCCCCAAGAATCCATATATGCCATCCCTTGTCCTGCAAGTGATCTTTTTAACAACATTAACAAATGGCTTTCTCTGAATGATCTCAGAGGCGAACTGCCATTGTAAATCGGGGACTACTATACATACTCCTGAATATTATTATTAGCAAGCCCACTTGATCCTATGCAATTATCAATTCAGATAAAACCGGATACTAGTAATTGGAAACTAATATTACGAGAACGGTTGTCTAAGACGTCAAAGGCGCATGGTGTGCTTTCACACCTCACAGCTCCTAGAACCTCTTATCATAGTCTGGGATTAATCTAACAGCCTTCAGACTGAATGCGAAACAAGCTACAGTTATTCAGAGCTACTAAGAGGCAACTAATGCTAACTAGAACTAGTTCTCCTCCGGACTGCATAGATCGATCCTACTTCTATGTCGAGTTCACTTTCAATCACCTCACAGGATTACTAAAAAGGATTCCTCAGGGATCAGTTCCTGATCTGCTCCTGTTCTCTTTTGTACCTACATCACGCGGGTTCTATAATTAGACCCTATTGTTTCCTTCAATCACTTCTAAACAAGATGTACTGGACTTTACTTTTCATTCCTCCACCCCTCCCCAATTTGAAAAAACAAGTGTCAGACTGCCATTCAGATATCTCTGCCTGGATGGAAAAACATCATGTGAAGACCAACTCCTGGCAAAGGACTCCCTAACACTGGATTTGTCAATCAATATAGACAGGGTGAATAGGGAAGATCCTCATATGGGCTTTCATCATTTCTAGTCTTGATTACTGGTGCTTGAAAGTTTGTGAACCCTTCAGAATGTTCTATATTTCTGCATAAATATGACCTAAAACATCATCAGATTTTAAAGAAGAATAAAGTTAATGTTTTGGAATGGCCAAGTCAAAGTTCTGATCTTAATCCAATCGAAATGTTGTGGAAGGACCTGAAGAGAGCAGTTAATGTGAGGAAACCCACCAACATCCCAGAGTTGAAGCTGTTCTGTATGGAGTGATGGGCTAAAATTCCTCCAAGCCGGTGTGCAGGACTGATCAACAGTTACAGGAAACATTTAGCTGCAATTATTGCTGCACATGGGGGGTCACACCAGATATTGAAAATTCTGAAGGGTTCACAAACTTTCAAGAACCAATGTAGCTGTTCTGAATTCATGTTCCATTGCTCCATTCAGAATGCTGCAGCCCATCTGGTTCACAACCTATCAAAGTTTTCTCATGTCACTCATGTACTGAGGTCACTCTGCTGGCTTCCTCTTGCAGCCAGGATCAAATTTACAACTCTTGTCCTGGATTTTCGGGCCTCATAGTTCTTATTCACATTATTTACATTCTTTGATTCAGAAACTACACATCTCCATGCCAACTCAGGTATTCAGATTCTCAGAACCTAGTACATCCTTCTCTGAGACTGAGCCAAGCAGAAAGGGCCAGCTCTTGATGTTTGAGTGTCCTGCCTTCCTTCTCTTTAATGGAACGAGCTTCCTACACCAGCCAGAACGGTCCAGTGTCTTCCTTCCACTGAAGTCTAAAGTCTCACCTCTTCAAACAATACCTAGGAAAACATCTCTTCTATCCTTTGTGCATTTTTGTACTTTCTATGTAAGTTTCGTCAACTTCTTCCCAAGCTCTTTGTGTTTCTTGTATGTGCCCTTATCGTCAAACTGAGAATGCTAGCACTGGAAATGTTAGTTTCTAGTTTGAATGGAAATGGATACTTAATAGATCATCGAGTACTTGCATCATGGAACCTTCAACTGTTTGCATGTTTTATAAGTCGCTCTGGATAAGAAAGTCTGCCAAGTGACATTGAAACTAGAAAATTTGATCACATAGGCTCTATTCTATCAGCTCTGCACTTGCTGCCTGTTGCTTACTGAGCTCTATTAATACTATTACTCTATTATTTCTGTCTGGACTTAATTTTTTTAATGAATGTCAAGTTGGCCATGGAATTTTTCAAAGCCCTGTTTCATTATGCTTACTTTTTGAAGGGTTTTAGATTTATGTATCTTAAGACAATGTTCTATTACATAAATGTGCTGTATAAATTGATTTCTAAGTGAAAATCCTAAAAAATCAGCCAAATGTTGATTGTGCATTTCCATTAGGTGGGTTTTTTTGCTGTTTAACTTTTTTGTCAGTGAATATAAAGTACCAGAATGAAAAGTTAACATCATAAAAGGAGGCAATGTTTAAAAATACACTTCAGACTACTGGAAAATGTAAATTAAGTCTAAATACATGGAGATTGAATTGCATACTTTTGCGTGCAACTACAACATGTGGTAGAAGGCAAAGCTATACTAAACATTTCCAGGAGACCTCATCGATCAAATATAATAAAAAATGTTTTGGAAAGAGGGAAAAGAAGGATTTTGTGGTAAATTTAATCAATTTTCTCACTTTTGTGGCTGGTACAGAAAATTTTAAAGCAAAGGAAGGGGTTTTCATATCTAAAGCCTAATGTTTGGTTTGGACTTCCCCGCTTCAACACAAGGCAGCTCGCATTACTAAAGACCTTCACATCTGTGACCAGTTTGAGAAGTTTGGGGTTGGTGAGGGATACAGAGAGAGGGAGGAAAGGAAACGCAGGGAAAAGGCACTTTATTGGATTTCAAAAGTTCAAAAACACAAAGGCAGAGGTTCTTGGCCTGACAGATTTCCATCCCATGCCATCTCTCATTGTGTCATGCATACAGCAGGGAGGGTTCCAGATGAAAACAACTGGGTTGGCATTTAGATTGGAGGGGTACGGCTGATAATTGAGTGACATTAGCCATGAGGTTGAGGTCTGGAGGAAATCAAAGCTTGTGAAACTCTTGACCCTAACCACTGCCATAAAAGTCATCTGATGATATCTCTCATTCTCTCTCTTCAGTCTTGCTAAATATTACAAAAGTTTTTTTGTATTTGTGTGTCTCTGTATGTGCACCCTTCTCACCTCTTGGCTTGCCAATGTTAGAATGCGGTCCAAGTCCTCCACCAGCTGTTTGAATGTGGGCCTTTGTGAGGAGATGGCGTGCCAACAGTCTTTCATCATCATATATCTGTGAATAAAAGAAAATATAGCGAAAAAATGAGAAAGAATGGAAAAAAAGAGAGTTAACATCAGTGCCATGCACTACAAACACAACAAATTAACTGAAAACCATGTGTGATGCAACCTAACAGAGGGACAATGAAGTGTGTTTAAAATATTGAGTGACATACAATACACAGGGAACAATAAACAGAGCATCCAAAACACACTGATGTAGTGTATGGTCGAAAACAGCGTTTCACAATAATGCCTTCGAGAAAAATGACGGAATTAGTCACTTTCGGGAACTGTAGGCATGTACCGATAATACATTACGCAATAAATGTAATGCTAAATTCAAGACATGCAATATCGTCATTTTAAAATAGCATCACCAATTCTGAGTCCATTTGGAAGGGGTCTGCATAGATAGTCAACTGTTTTGTGTAGCGTTAAGTGTTCCAGAGACAAGCCTGTTCTAATAGTGCGGCAGCATAAGAATACCTGCCCTGTAAGCTACACTAAAAAGTCAACATTTTAAATGTCAACAATGCATTTCAAGTCGTGCCAAATTCACAATTCTGAACATTGTGGAATGAACGTTTTGAGAAACATAAGTGATAGAACTGTCACACCAAATTAAAAAAGTTTTCAAAATGTAATTATGTCATGAAATATTGCAGGGTAAATTAAATAAACAGTTCATTATGAAGAGAGTGAACATAAATTACAGGTCGTTGGTGCAGTTTCCTGGTTTGTCCATGCGATGGCCCTCCTTTAGTAGCTTGAAGAGCTCTTCCACAGGAATTCCAGGGTACGGTGAGCCACCCAACGTGAAGATCTCCCACATGAGTACCCCGAATGACCAGCTGACCAGAAACACACCCAAGACATTAATCAGATTTATGCTACATTCATCCAAGTGTGATACATATTGGCGTTAATCAGCATGGTAGTGCCATTTCATCTAGGGAGTAGATCGTCATAATTCACAGTTGAATAATTCCTCAAAGCAACTGCTGCTTCGCTGTTCAAATTTGCCTGGGTTACTGACAGATACAGCACCCAACTGCATAATTTAAGACTTGCGACTTTCATGATCATTATACACTACTAACAAAGTGAAGACTGTAGGAGTCTAAATGCAGTCTTTCTCCTATTTCAGCCCATGAGACTATGCCTGCAGCGAGTGGACACCGGCCTCAAGGGGACTAAAAGCTGGCCTTTGTCCTCACTGGATGGCCACAATGACATGCACTGTCTGAGCCAAAACAAACAGCAGTTTAGACCCACAGGAAACAAACTGCTGTAGTGAGGGAAGACCGCAGCGAGGAAATTATTTTTCTGCACGCACCACTACTGTCTTACATCATCTCGGATACAGAAGTAATATAAATGGATCGACTGAATTTGAGATACTGTCATGATGATGAAATACCTCTACAGCGTATATTTTGGTTAAGAACACAGCAAAGCCCTAATGGCAAACAGGCCAGTGTTAATTCAGAGCAAGCAATCCTTATCATCCACTCAAGATAAGAAGAGCATGTTCTTTCACAATGGATGGAACAACTTCTAAAACCATGTCTAATAAACATTGTATTTCACAACCCAATTCTCTGAGTTTAGCAAACAGGCCCATGTGGACCACAAACAAGGTTTGTAAAGATGCCATCTCTTTTTGGTGACCCACAATACAGAGAAACTTAATGCCCTCCTGTGAATGGGCATTTGTTTACATACCCTGTGTCTCTGTTTGTCATCTTTTATCTGGTGCTGTTACCTGCCTTGCTCACATGTTCATATGCAAAAGCATTGCTATGTAACCTTTGTGTGTGATCAATTAGTTGGACTCACTGTAATGGAATTCTCCAGAAAGGTTACACAGCATTTTGTATTTTCACATTTTAGTGCTGTATAAGACAGTTTTTAAAAATTTGTGCACATCTTTGATGTTGATGTTTATCTTTTTTTATTTTAGAGAAGAAAGAGAAGAATTCTTTGACCATGACTGGCATATACAGCTACATCAGCATGTTTGTTAACCACTTGGGAGTCCTATTGATCAAAATGACAGCTTTGTGTTATTCATGTAGTAATGTATTCTGATGTCATATATGGATTGGGTCCCAAGCTGTAGGTGTAAGGTTCTAATACATAATCAAGTACAATACAGATAGATGGCATTAAATTAGCAATGAGTGCAACATAAGTGGTTGAAAGATAATTATATTTGAGATGTCCCACCGACATTTAGGTTTCTAATCAGAAATATGAATCCACATCCTTCCTATTTACCATTCAGCTTTGAATATTGGAAACTATTGACTCAACTTAGTGCTCAGCCCACTGCATGCAATAATCACATATAAAAAGTCTAAACAATATCCCAGAAAAAAACTGTCTTAAAAATCCCAGGAAAATCACATCAAAAGAGACGTAAGCATTCACGTCATGGGATCAATGCTAATGGAAATGGGAAAATGAAAAAATGACTGCATTGCAGGAACATTTCCAAAGAAAGTGATGGAGGATGTGAATAGATGAAGCAAAAGGAGGGAAGAAGGGGTTACTTCCGCCAGAGCCTTGGTGAGGTGAAAGCTTGGCCTGTCAGAGAAGCTTTGAAGCCGGCCAGATTAGTAACACAGCATTGGCCTCAAGTCAAGCGTGAAATCTTTCATTTTTTGTCACAGTGCTGGCCTGAGCACTCTCCCTTTCTCCTTCTTTCTCCCTTTGACAAAAAAAAACACTTCCTTGACTCTACTCTTTCTTTCAGAAACCGAATAGCACTGTTCTACATCTTCTTGTACCTACAACACAATACTCTTCTCTAGTTACCTCGCAGCTACAACTACTACTAAGAAATACAAGCTTATAATATCTTAGAAAATTGGTTTTATTTTTCTGTTCCAAGTCTTTTGTGGGCATTAACTTATGATTACACCAGAATCAATAATTCTAATTCAAAATAGTCTGTAGACTGAAGTGCTACTTACACATCACTCTGGTGTGTGTAGACACGGTCAAACAGTGCCTCCGGAGCCATCCACTTCACCGGCAACCGACCCTGTGAACCCACACAGAAACAAGACTTTGAGGTCAAGAGGTCAAACTTAGACAGACAAGGTACTGCACTCTGAATATCACCATGTTTTTGTTTGACATTGTCTATTTTAACTGAATCTTCCTAATTCAGATGCTTCAGTTATTACTAATTCCAGTGGTCCATAAGAAACCATTCTATAAACACATATCTGTTAAGACTATAATAAACTATCTGTATAAGACTATCATTTAAAATTCTCACATTTCTTCCAGTAGCTACACAAAACAAAATTCACATTTTACATATAAATACTAATATGGTAGATGGCAGCTCAAGAGATTAGCACAGAGTCATTTGCTAAATGCAAGTTTACAATCCTCCATTTTAGAATCCTTGTGTCGCTGCCAAAAAGCATTTTTGCTGGGTACCAGCCAGACAGACAGAGTGGTACCAGACTAATAAAATATATATTTCAGTCATCAGTGTTTTCATAGCATTCTGCTAGTTATATTGTGCTGAGCTCACTATATAAAAACGCTAGCTTTGGCTGTTGTAGATTACGCAGAACCTCTATTAAATGGGTCTTGTGTTTTTTCAGGAGGTATAAGATAGCAGAAATGTAGCATAAATCATTTTTCTCATGGACCAAACACAAGTCTACTTCTACATCTAGGCACAATCACAGTGCCTTTAATTCTGTCATGCTAATTTAGAATGACTAAGTGATTATAAGAATCAATTACAGTCTGCCGCCTCACTGAAACACAGATATTTTATTTTTTAACTATATTTCTGATGACCTCACAAATCGATCATATTATTTGACCTAAGTAGGTCTAAACACACATGAATAGCCTTGAAAGATTACTATAATGGTGGGAAATGGCAGGAAAGCTGGGCCAATGTGTTTAGTTTTGTGGCTAATGCTTAAATCCCCCAACCCTGACTTTCTCAGGGCCTGTTTGCACAACAGTGGCTTTAGAAAAGAAAAAAAGTAAGAACAAGGGATGAAGCTCGAATGAATACAGAGCGCTCTAGTCACTTAATGTGCTAGCAGCCTGGGAATCTGAAAATCCTGACAATCCAGAATAAAAATTAGCAAAGAAAATTAGGAGAGAGGGGAACGAAAAAAGGGATAAAGAAACAAGAGGATGAATTTGAATATTGCTTTTAAATAATGTATTTGCATTAGATAATTAGATTACATACAATACATAGACGAAAGGTAGAAACAGGGAGAAGGATTACAGGAAGTAGTTCTGACATGTAACAAAGTAGGGAAACAAACAGAAATGGCTTACGTTGGTAGTCTTTTTATAGTAATCGATGTTGTGGACGTCCCTGGCCAAGCCAAAGTCTGCGATCTTCATCACATTGCTCTCAGTGACCAAAACATTTCTGGCAGCTAGGTCTCTGTGTATACACTGCCATGGGATATTTGCAGTGACAAGATAAAGGGAGAAAAGAAATGATTGTTTAATCTTCTACACCAAATGAAAAACAGAAACCTGCACATATGAAGTGTAGTATTGTAACAAGCTGCTTGTGTGTGTGCGCGTTAGAGAGAGAGAGAGAGAGAGAGAGAGAGAGAGAGAGAAGAGAGTATGTCAGTTTGAGTGCGATAAGGCACTTAGCACATTCCAGATGAGAAAGAGAGCGTGATAAGCGAGCTTACTTAGCATGCTAGCTAATTCCCTCTGTGAGCCTGTTATGGGCTATGCAGTATGCTGTTATGGGCAAAGATTCTTTTTTTTTTTACAATAAAAAACACACTAACTGCTTTCACACTTAAAAAAAACAAGTAATTAACAAGTTACTCTTACCAAACCACCCAGGCTTTACATTTACAGCATTTAGCAGACACCCTTATCCAGGGTGACTTACAAATTGATACGTTCTTACAATCCAAGCAATTGTGGGTTAAGGGCCTTGCTCAAGGACCCAACAGTGGTAACCTGACAGAGCTGGGTTTTGAACCCTGGATCTTCTGGTCCATAGTCCAGTACCTTAACCGCTAGACCACCACAGTCCCACACATATAAACTGATTTTTACCTCTATTAAACCTAAGAGTGCTGATTGTTGATTGACTTAATTCCATTTATCTAATGTGAATTCAGGTCTGCTTTTTGTTGGATTAAGCAGTTTCTAATTCACTTGTGACTTTTCTACTCACTTTCTGAGATGCTAAGTACTCCATGCCACGGGCCACTTGGTAAGTGCAGGAGACCAGATCTTTGAAGGTAAGAGGTTCTTCAGAAACACGTGCTATATCATATGAGTACTCCATCCCAGGAGGACGCCTGGCCCTTAAGTACTCTCTAAGGTTTCCTTTGGATGCATATTCCACTATCACATATAGAGGACCTAAGGAACAATACAAATGAATGTTGAATGATACAGTCAGCGGTAATATGATACTAAATGCTCTGAATGTTTGGCTTCTTACCATCCTGTGTGCATGCCCCCAACAAGTTGATGATATTCTTGTGCCGGCCAATCATCTTCATCATCTCCATTTCTGACACCAGGTCAGACAGATCCTTTTCTGTGGCGTCGTCTAAAACAGACAAGATCTTTTTCATTTTTTCCTTCGTAAAATTGGTGTACTTTAAAATTGTATACATCAATATAATTACCACAATCATAGCATAGTATTTTGCAGGAGTTTAAACATGTTATATATTTACACAAGTATGTGCCGTTTAACGTCTATCCGATCGACGTCCATTCGCTTTAACGACTGAGGTCTTAAAATTATAAGAGATTACAACAGGAAATAGGATGCTACGGACGTAAACAGCTGGTCACCTAAACAGGCAATTCAATGTTGCGGACCCATGGCCAGAGTCAGAAATAACTACCTTCCCCTCATGTGCTCGCTCGCTTGTTAGCTCACGTTTGGACTAGATACTGTTCTAACTTATGTCATATATTAAGAGACTTTTTTGTGTAGGTTACTCATGTTGGTGTGTATGACTTTCGGCTACTTAATTGTAACAAGCTGTAAATGGCATTCCTATTGTAAGTAGTAAGTAGTTGTTCCCACACTACCTCTATATTCTATCTCAAATATAACTATATAAAATGTTGAGTTGAGTCTCTGTATCATTTGACTGATCTTCCATGTTGTTCGTTACAATGTCTAAAATGCAAGTTTGTCTTCTATGAAAAAAGATCCATCATACTGTCCTCTTAAAAGTACCGGTTTTCCCCTAAACAGGGTCATGACAATACTTTACTGTATTTCCTATAATTATTGTGAATTTCCATAAACTAAGAATGCGGTGCCATTATGGAAACTGTGTAGATGGTAGCGTTCCACTTGTGTTTTCAGCTCTGTGCATGAGGTTTTCTTGTGAAAATAACTCTTAAATTTACACTACAGCAGCAAAAAAGACTATATGACTATGGTAATGTCCGGTCAGCACCCATTTTGGTCAACGTCCCGTTTCATAGTACATAATGCAGTGGTTAAACAGCACACGCCTGTATTTAATCTTCTGGCAGGCCAATGTATACATTCAAATAACATGTAATGCAGAATAACACAAAAAGTGTGAAATAATTGTAGGAATATGTGACTTTGGTGCAGTACATTATTTGAGTCCTTGGTATTTGTGCTAAACTGATGGACAATTTAATTAACAATTTAATAAAGCTGTCATTTGAAATTGTATCCAGTGGCCATTAGCCCACAATTATTAACCATGGCATTATAGTATTACCCTAAGTGACCCACTACACAGCCATCCTTTCACTACCTCTGAATTAAAACCACTTCATTCAATTTAGTGTAATTACCTTCAGGACAACCGTCCATTCATTATCTTGCCGCTGATGTGCAGCACACTCCAGAAACAAATATATTTCTGCCATTACTCTCCTCTATGTCCAAAACCTATTTTAGCCTTATTTCTAACTTTCACTTTGTTTAAAAGATTATTTACTAATGAATAAGCTGAAATAAAAGCAGGGCATAACAGATGATGTAGTCTGAGGTCAGTCTCGGGTTCCTTCTTGTCTTGGAGTGTTGCCAGGCTTTCTATTCAGGAGGTCAGCAGGGCATCCCCCTCCCACATTTGCTTTAAGATGTCTTTTTAAACACATGGCCCCTTCCTGAAGTCTTTTGTGTGAGTGTGTGTGTGTGTGTGTGCAGGTGAGGAGACATGCTGCTGCAGCTGGCTGAGAGAGCGAAAGGCAACTATGTGGCCTACTGACCCATGCATCATTCAGCACCTGCAAATAACCTTAAAGCGGCCTCTTTCTCCTTACAGACCCAAAGCAGCCACTTCTGCTTTATCTCCCTCACTCTCACTCAATTTCAGTGTCTTCCTTTCCCTTTGGCTCCGCCTCTATGGACATATCATGGCCTTTCTATTTCATTATTTACTAACTGGATTATTCATTACCCCTTTTTCCCTCACTAACAATATTCTAAACATTTCAAGCTTAGAGACTGAATGTAGCATTCCAGTGGAAAAGGAGTAGCATTTAGAAGGTATAGTTTGGTGTCTTTTCTGTTTATTTTGAATTGTTAGCAATAGTACACAAAGGTGAATTAGGCTTGTGGTATCATCTACAAGATGCTTAAGAACTGATGAAGACTTCAAAAGGCAAAACCCCCAATGATGTGTCAGTGGCTTATATGAAGTAATGAGGTTTACCAGTGGTGCATACCTTTTAGCATCTTGGACTGCTACTGTCACGGCCTCTTTGGGTTTGTCCTTGTCGATGCCCAGGCTCTGCCATCACCACCTGACCAAAACAGCCTTCACACAGGGGCTGCCCATGTCAGCTGCATATAAAAACAGGCAACAAGGGCAGGTGCAAAGTTAAGGACGATGTAATCTCATCTAAACAACATTTTTCAGAATTGTGAAAAAGACTTTGCATAAGCCTGTACAAATTGATAACATTGCATTAGAATAACTTATTTATTCAGAAGGTTAAACCAGTCACAGAAAACAAAAAAGCTATGGTCACAGTTTCATGCCCTATCGAGCCCAAAAAAAGGCCCACTGGTGATATCAGAGTTCTGGCACTGTTAAAAGATAACACAGTTCAGTGTGTGTGTGTGTATGTTTGTGCAGTGCGTTCTCTGTTTACCCAATTTGAGAGTTAAGTGGGAGCCATTGTCACCAGTGGAAAAAGCATACATTTGATATTAGCCATAGGAAGCACAGGGAGTGAGGGACGGCGAAAATATTGTGTTACCCCTTCCAGGGTGCCTCACAATATGCCTGTGGTGACTGGAGGCTCTTTTCAAGCAAAAACCTGAACAAAAACCATGTTTGATGCAATAGTGAATGGATCTCTTGTCTCCTTTGCAATTTTTATATGCAAATCCAAGCAAGTGGCCACTGACACATATAGCGTTCACACAAACAAATCCACTTTACTTTATCTTTGCTGGGACTTTTATGACCCCAAACCCCCCATGGCCTTTGAGTTGGTCTTGATACAGTTCTTCGATCAACCCCACCTCATGTGTAAAACATGTGTAAACACAATTCCCCTTCTGTGCCTCTCAAAGGCCGACTGTGTTCTGGCTAAAGTTTGTTGATAATCATTTTCTCAGATATTCAGTGTTATGTTTTTACGTCCAACGTCAAATGTTAACATTCCACAATTTAATACACTTACTCTAAGAGGCATAATGATAATCACATATACTCACTTTATTAGGTACGCCTCCTTGTTTCTACACTCATTGTCCATTTAATCAGGTCCATTTACCATATAGATGCACTATATATAGTTCGCCAATTGCAGACTGTAGTCCATTTGTTTCTCTATATTCTTTGTTAGTCCCCTTTACTCTGTTCTCTAATGGTCAGGACCCCCGAAGGACCTCCACATATCAGGTACTATTTGGTGGTAGATCATTCTCAGCACTACAGTGACACTGACATGGAGGTGGTGTATTAGTGAGTGCGTTTACATGCCCTTAATAATCCAATAACTGTAGAAAATCAAATGTTGTCAGTAATCTTGGGTGATCAGATAACTGGAAACCTCCAGGTTTGCATGACTCAATCTTGCAATCTTCCAGAAGTATGCAACTTAAACTTCAAATTGCTTTTATTTTTTTATTATTTCCATAATTTATACTTCATTGTTATTATTATTATTTAACTTAAATTTCTCTTCAGAGTCTCCAAGAAAAGATTTTGGTAGCCATTGGGCGATTGCTGCCAAGGGATGAGCCATTTTCACTTTCAATACATTATTCAATAAATTACATGAGATATTCAACACTTTATTATCAGATAAGCTTTGTGTTAAACTATTTAAGTTTTAAGCACACTTAAGGTAGGCTACGCTATGATACAGCATGACTAAACTGTTCAGTTTACGATACATTCCACTTTCGAATGGAAATCATACTATGGGTATACTGAGAAATCTCTCTTTATCGGATTTCTTAATCTTAATTTCATGACCACTTGAATAATCAGATAACTGCACAAGATCAGGCTGTGCTGGTACGAGTGAATCAGACACAAAAATGCTTTAAAGACTTTTTTTTAAACTACTCCATCAACCAAAAATGTCCAGCCACTAGCATCCTGTAGGCCCCATCCTTTGAGGACTGATGAAGGATTAGAGGACCACTAACACAAACTGAAACAACAAAGAGCTACTGTCACTGTCTTTACATGTAGAGGTATAAGGTAGATGGATCTAATAGAGTGCACAATGAGTGAACACAGTTTTAAAACTATAGCAGCACTGCTGTGTCTGATCCATACCAGCACAACACCCACTAACGCACCACCACCACATCAGTGTCACTGCAGTGCTGAGAATGGTCCACCATCCAAATAGCATGACAGAAACAGATCTAAATAGTTGCATTTCAAATTCCATTTGGAAATTTGTTAAAAACCCTAAAGTATCTGTCCATTCAGAAAATGAGCAGTTCAAAAAGATAAAAAAAGCCCAAGAAATCCCAATAAAGTGCTACACATGGCTCATACAAATGTATGTGGTTACTGTCCACTGAGGGTTAAACACCTTATTAATCCTGATGTGTTGTGACAAACTGCTTTTTTGCTGGCCCTTTTCCCCATTACCTTGCTAAATAAAAATTTGGCAACATTTACAGACTTACATTCTCTCTACCCTCTCACAAACGCCACAGAAGCCATGGAATACATGGAATACTCTTTCACCCTGTTTTTTTTTTGTTGAAGATCTATGTTAGTATGAGTTATTGCATTTTCTCTGAGATAATAAAGCTATGTAACTCACAATAAAATACAGAGTACGGAACATAAAGGTCTGTCACGCAATGAACCAATGCTCAGAAATGAACCATTAGGCATAATGTATTCTGGATCCTGGATTCAATCCCTGGTCTGCACTTGCAACAAATGAAATGCTCAAGATAAACTTTGGGGACGCACAGTGGTGCAGTGGCTAGCACTGTCGTCACAGAACCCTAGAGACCCTGGTTTGAGACCCGGGCCAGTTGTGGGATTGCGTGGGTTTCTCTAAAGTGTCTCTGTGGGTCTGAGAAAGACTGTGTACATGTGCCAAGGACTGGATCTGAGATGGAATAAGCGGATAGAGTGAGTGGACAACTGGACATCGCACATCCACATCTACTCACTTGTCTCTTGAGAATTCCCAGCGTGGGTCCTGAGGTAGTTCGTACTCAGGGATGATATGCTCATGCTCAGAACTCCTGCGAGTTGTGATTCTCACAAGAGGTGTACTAGAACTCATCGAGGAGCTTGAGTCAGAGGAAACCTGCAGGGTTTAAAAAGAAATGGCTGATCACCTATGTCTCAGGCACAGAACAAACTCACAGAACCCCAATGTATGGTGTTTGATGTACGTACATTATCACATGCTGTCTTACTTATTGCTACTGATGATACTAAATGTCACACATTCACAAAAGTTATGGACGACTGTGTTGACTCTCAAAAATAGCCTAGAAATTAAACTATGATCGTTTTAAAGTAGACCAAGGAAGCAGAGGCCTCCAGAACCTACATAATGAAAATGCTCTCAGTAAGCAGACATTACCTTTACTCACCACAGTGGAAGTCTTCATCGAGCTGATTTGTTGACACTTGTCAAATGAAGCATCAAATGAAGCATAATTCATTTAACACAACATGTTTCAAAGGCTGAAAAGCACAGTAGATGCAATTTCTCTATACAGGTATACGCCTTCTGAGCAACGTCCCTTCACTATAACGACAGAGGTCTTAACTATTAAAAAAAATTCTAAAAGCAAATAAAAGTCTCCAGACATTGCGGCCGTAAGCAGCAAATCAATGCTGCAGATCCACGTGCATAGGTACAGTGGGGCAAAAAAGTATTTAGTCAGCCACTGATTGTGCAAGTTCTCCTTCTTAGAAACATGAGAGAGGTCTGTAATTTTCATCATAGGTACATTTCAACTATGAAAGACAAAATGAGAAAAAAAACATCCAGTATATCACATTGTAGGATTTTTAAAGAATTTAATTGTAAATTATGTTGGAAAATAAGTATTTGGTCAATAACAAAAAATAACCTTTGTTGGCAATAACAGAGGTCAAACATTTCTTGTAAGTCTTCACCAGGTTTGCACACACTGTAGCTGGTATTTTGGCCCATTCCTCCATGCAGATCTCCTCTAGAGCAGTGATGTTTTGAGGCTGTTGCTGGGCAACACATACTTTCAACTCCCTCCACAAAGTTTCTATGGGGCTGAGGTCTGGAGACTGGCTAGGCAACTCCAGGACCTTGAAATGCTTTTTATGGAGCCACTCCTTCGTTGCCCGAGCAGTGTGTTTGGGATCATTGTCATGCTGGAAGACCCAGCCACGTTCCATCTTCAATGCTCTCATTGATGGAAGGAAGTTTTGGCTTAAAATCTCACGATAATGATTCATTTTCCTGAACCAGATCAGTCGTCTGTCCCCTTTGCAGAAAAACAGCCCCAAGCATGATGTTTCACCCCATGCTTCACAGAGTTATGGTGTTCTTGGGATGCAACTCAGCATTCTTCTTCTCCAAACACGGGAGTTGAGTTTTTACCAAAAGGTTCTATTTTGATTTTATCTGACCACATGATATTCTCCCAATCCTCTTCTGGATCATCCATATGCTCTATGGCAAACTTCAGACAGGCCTGGACATGTACTGGCTTAAGCAGGGGGACACGCCTGGCACTGCAGGATCGGAGCCCCTCACGGTGTAGTTTGTCACTGATGGTAGCCTTTGTTACTTTGGTCCCAGCTCTCTGCAGGTCATTCATTTGGTCCCTCCATGTGGTTTTGGGATTTTTGCTCACCGTTATCATGATCATTTTGACCCCACGGGATGAGAACTTGCATGGGGTCCAGATCAAGGGACATTATCAATGGGCTTGTATGTCTTGAGGTCAAATAGTTGCCATTAATACACATAATGAGTGGAGGACAGAAGAGCTTCTTAAAGAAGAAGTTACAGGTCTATGAGAGCCAGAAATCTTGCTTGTTTGTGGGTGACCAAATACTTATTTTCCACCATGATTTACAATTAAATTCTTTAAAAATCCTACAATGTGATTTCCTGGATTATTTGTCTCATTTTGTCTACTCTACCTTTGTATTCTCTCTAACATATGACTATATAAACTGGTTCACATTCACTCGATTAGTGTCTCTTTTTCATCAGGCTGATCTTCCGTATTGTTCGTAATATTATCTATCAGTGCATTTTGGCTTCCTTCAAACAAAAGAATCAGGTTCATCATACATCACTGAGTGTGTTTACATGCACTTAATAATCCGATAACTGCAGAAAATCAAATTTTGTCAGTAATCCGATCAACAAGTATACATGCACTTGAGTAATTGGATAATGGGAAACCTCCAGGTTTACATGACTTGGGTAACAATCAGATTTCTACATTGCAACTAGCCAATAATCACACAGAAATATGTGTTGTAAACTTCAAACTTTAATATTAAATAATTAAATTCTCCATTTTCTCGAGTATATACTATGCTTCAGAATCTCCAAAGTGTTCAATAGCTGTTTCGCCCTGCCTTTAACTCTGTGGTGCGTTTAATTCTGGGGGCCAAATCCCATGATAAAAACCCCTCACAGTCAATGGAAAAAGAGGCCAAATAACACCAAGTCTTTAGAACAGGCAGACCTGGCAACCGTGTTGGGTTATGATCCCGCACATGCGCAGACTGAGAAAACCAACTAAACTCAAGTAACTGGTATACATGCTATGAGTAATCTGATTACTGGAGTGAAATCCAGCTCTCTTTATCGGATTTCTTAATCTGATTTCTAGATCGGAGAATGCTGTATACATGACCACTTGAATAATCAGATAACTGCGGAAATCTGACTACGACCGGATTATTAAGTGCATGTAGAGCACTCACTGTTAAGGCTTTCTAGTAGATAGGGTCATAGCAGTACATTACCATATTGTCTATAATTTTTTGTTCCATAAATTTAAAAAAGTATCCTTGTGAATATACCCTTTATATTTACATTACAGTAGCATGAAAAGGCTATGTGACTCTGGTAACGTCTGGTCAACGTCCTGTTTCACAGAACGTAATGCGGCTGTTAAATGGCGAAACCCTGTATTAAGTTCTGCAACAGGTCCAGAGTTTAACAAGACAGACAGCAATGGACTGATTAATGCACGCAAACTTTTTTTTTTTAATCATCTTCTCGTGCTTATAACAGAGGTGTTTATATGTGTGTTGGTGGGTATTAAGGGTTCTGGAACTCTTTATCTACTTTCTGTTACCTGGCGGCGCAGTGGGATTTGTTTGGTGAGCTTGTGCACAGCAGGTTGTCCTGCAAAGTCAGGCTTCTTGATAGATGTCCTCATTCTGCAAACAACCACTATCACCACCATGCAGGCTATGAGGAAGACACCGATGCAGTAGATGGCAATCTCAACATATTCCGGAGGGTAATCAGGCTCTGGGATGTTCAACTCGGCTGAAACAGAGAAGCCAGTGTAAGCGTAGAACGACAATTAAATAAGCATAGCACCAGCATGAGTAATAGAGTATTGAACACGAAAGCTTACTAAAGTATGCCAAAAACACAACAGAAACCAAAGTGTAACTGAATCAGTTGTGTGAATCACCAAAATCTCTCTCTCTCTCTCTCTCTCTCTCTCTCTTACACACACACACACACACACACCCACACACACACACAAAACATATGCAAACACTTTCGAAGCATTGAAAACTTGATGATGAGGCTCTGATGATTGAGAAAGTCCAATATTTGAGATGATTGAAAAGTGACTTTCCTGAAAGAGTAAATTATGACACAATTATCAGAGCCAAAGAAACATAACTGGAGTACGAAGCATGCATGAGGACATGTGTGCAATCAGAATGTTAGTAACAAGAAATATTGAAGGAAAGAAAGAGACACTGGTCAAAACCTGAGAAAGTCTGATACAATTTATGCTATTTATAAACATATATATATTCTATCTACATAAATTTAAAGACAAAATGGGTTAAGTTTAAATATACTGGGTATTATGCCTTATTTGCCCATAACTTGCCAGAAAAGAATGCACCTAATTCTAGATCATTTCACAGTTTTAAAAATGTACTCTTTCTTCTCACCAGTGTCTCCCACTCTCCTCCAACCATTTGGTAATAAAATGCAACAACAAAAAGAGGGACAAATGGAAGGATCTGCGGCAGAGTGTATACCTGGAAGAACCGTCAACCAAGCAGAGTGATAGGAGATCCCAATAGAGTTACCCGCCAAGCATGTATATTCACCCGCGTCGTCGAAAGTAACGTTGGAGAGGATGAGGACCTCAATTTCTTTGTCCGTGGTGTTTACACCTGCCGTCTGAAGAGAGGGAGAGGAAGGAGGAACCAAAGAGACACCAAGAAGAGGTGAAAGAATGAGGGGTTGGTCCAGGAAGGGGAGAAATATGGAAAGGAGCGAAGACCAGAGAAAAGAAGGAATTAAACAAATGAGACCCAAAAACCCAAGATGTGAGCAAAACTGGGGGTTGTTTATAGCTGAAACTCTCATCTACTCATCACAAATGCAGTAGATGACCCTAAAGCGAGATAGGGCTACACTAATAGGATGCACCACAAAAATGGATTCCCTTGAGACATTTAAGTGGATGAAGGAGGAGTAAGCCCAAGAATAACTCAGGTGGCTCAGCAGTCCTTCAGAAAACATGCAAACACACACCCAACAAGGGCAACCATGGAGATCAAGCCAATAGTTCCAATATCTCCAAGATAAGAGAAAAGGAAGAAATAGGAGATCATAAAGAATATACAATGGAATCTTATAAGAGCATAAGGGTGAAGGAAGTTTAATCAAACAAAAACAAGAACAAAATAGAACAGAAAGTGGAGAAGAGAACTTTATTAAATATAAATAAAAAAGAGTGTGAGAAGGAAACAGACCTGCGAATCTTATGAAAAGATTGACAGAAAATGGAGTGTAGAGAACTCGGAGAAAAGTGAAGATGAAGAAAAACTTGTTTCCATGGCTTCTTGGAAGACTGCTGGGATCGCCATAACCCATTCACAATGAAGAAATAAAAGCGCACTGAAGTGCTTCCAGGAAAGGTCACCACACACCACGATGAGACAAAAAACACCTCATGACAACCCAAAACACCAGAGGGGGAGTTTGACACGGGACGAGGTTCACCAAGGCTGATCTTTTTACCTGGTAGGACCGTCAGCCAGCCTGACTGGTTGACCTGCCCAATGTAATTGGAGACATGGCACGTGTATTCGCCCGCATCTTCCAGTGAAACGTTGTGGAGAGTTAGCATTTCCACTTCAGTGCTGTTTATGCCCGAGCGCTAGAGGGCACCACGTCAGGCCAACATGGCAGTGCCATGGGGTGAAAAAACACAAAGTAGCCTGTTAAAACTTTTGGTGTTTTTGTTTACTGATAAGTGGATATGGACGTTAAAAAACCCTCCACCACAATAAATGTCAATAAATGGCCGCCTGTTAATAAAAAACACAGACCACTTAGCATTTGGATGCGTTTCATGAAGTAGTAAAAAGAAGTTATGGTTGATAACTATGAAAAGTAACCATGGTTTTTGGTGTAAAGAAAACGGTTACTATGAATGGTTACTATGGTATCTCCACCATGGTTTTACCAAAGTACCATAGAAAAACCATGGGAGATTCATAGTATACATATAGTTACCATAAGATACCTTAGTAGTTCATAGTAGAATCAAGGTTAACTATACAATAACTATAGTTACTATAAACTATGTAGCTTATAGTTAGTTCTATTAGTCCTAGTTGAAATACTAAGGTATCTTATGGTAACTACAAATATACTATGAATCTGCCATAGATTTACTACGATACTTTGGAAAAACCATAGTAGACATAGTAGACAGTAGCATAGTAATCATTCATAATTTTCTTTCCGCCAAAAAATATGGTAAAACCATGATTAATTTTCATACGATGATCAGGAACGTATGTTCATGTATCATATACCAAATGAACATATTTTAAGCAAAAACCGTAACAAAAAAGTACAAGTTTTTTAAGACACTGTGTTATTTGTCAAACCACCAATCAGTTAATTGTCATGTCCTTTGCATTAAAAGCAAGCTAAGATTAGTAGATGCCAATGATAAGGTCATACCTTGAGCACGCGGACATAGGGATCTCCGTTAGGAGCCTTGCTGCTGCCATTCCTTGTTATGTGATGTAGCCACTGGATGTGTGGTTGTGCATCACTGTACACCTTACAGACAAAACGAGCATCCTCCCCGACATGCACAGTGGCATTAGCTGGCAGGCCGGCCTGGAGAATGGGTCGATGTGGAGAACGTTCTAACATGGAAACATTTCCAGAAACTTTAAATCACATCCTATTGAGACCCTATATCCCTAGATTACATTTACATTTACATTACATTTACATCATTTAGCAGACGCCCTTATCCAGAGCGACTTACAATTGGTCCAGTCTTACAATCCAAGCAATTGTGGGCTAAGGGCCTTGCTCAAGGACCCAACAGTGGCAGCTTGGCAGAGGATTTGAACCCTGGACCTTCTGGTCCAGAGTCCAGTACCTTAACCGCTAGGCCACCACAGTCCACAGATTACCTCACTAGTGCCACAGATCAATACACCTGAGGTTATGGACCAACCCATTTATCAGGGCAGTTGGAATAACATACTTACAAGCAATGAGGCAAAGGCATAAACAAATTTTCCATGGTTCAGACGAGCACCTGGCACCACTTGGCACCACCTGACTGATAGCAAGTACAATGCTATCAGTCGCTATTAAGACTCTTCACACAAAACAAACAGGCCGAGCCTTTATCGCTGATGATAAGGGCAAAACAAAAAACAGTGCCCTGGAGAGATTGGAAAACATATTATGTTGAATGAGTATGTGTGACTGTATGTGTGTGTCCTTACAGCACTGTGCAAAAGTCTTATGCCAACCATTAGATTAGATATACCATTGTTTTAGCAATGGTATAAAGACCGTATGTAATTATTTCTCAGTTGCTTAGAATACAACCAGACAATACAGATCATTTGTATTAAAAGTATCAGTATGAAATATATCAGCATTGAAAATTGAAAACAAATCTGAAAAACAGGATCTATAATCTACAGTGGCAAGTAATTACTATGACCTCCCCTTACACTTGAGCAATAGCAGCAGGTGCTTTATCGGAATGCCAAGTTGACCCTTCTACAGTCCGAAGAAGCTTGATCAGAAATGGTCTTTTTGGGAGCGTAGTAGCCAAGAAACCACTTTTTTGGAAGGGGAACAGGGTGAATAAGCTAAGATATGCTAAAGCTCACAAAGAGACTGGAATGAATCCCAATGGAAAAGAGTATTATGGAGTGAGGTATCCAAGTCTGACATTTCTGGGTCCAGTTGTCGACAATACATTTACATTTACATTTACAGCATTTAGCAGACGCCCTTATCCAGAGCGACTTACAATTGGTACAGTCTTACAATCCAAGCAATTGTGGGTTAAGGGCCTTGCTCAAGGACCCAACAGTGGCAGCTTGGCAGAGGTGGGATTTGAACCCTGGACCTTGTGGTCCATAGTCCAGCACCTTACCCGCTAGGCTACCACAGTCCCAATATGTTATATATGGTCATTATACCATTTCTACAACAACAACTCTAGTGGTGGCCTATGACTTTTGCACAGTACTGTATGCATGTGAGGCCCAAATGCCCCCACAAGAATAGAAATGTTTGACACTTTTCCTTGTGAAGACCATTTAGCTGTTTTTATGGAACTGATCACAACAAATTCTTAAGTTGTACAGACCAAACTAAACTTTGCATAAGGAAATAGACCTGCCATGCATAAGACTTAATATCTTTAGTTTTTTTCTTGTTTAGTAAGGAATTATGAGGTTCCTTTCCTGACTTTCTTTCCAACTTCTTATAAGCAAAATAGCTACGTTTGGGGTTTCTTTAAGTAGGACTATCCAAAGGGAGCAGAGATTGAAAATGGCACTGTGTCAGTGCTAAATGGTTACTGATGGTGTGTCTGTTTGGGGGATAACAGGACTGAGCATTGATGATCCAGTGAAGACAGAAGAATATGTGCAACAAAAGGGTGCAAAAAAAGGACAGAGTAGAGAGTAAGAAAGAGGGGGATGGGGTCAGAGACAGAAAAAGACTAAAGAGTGCTCAACAGATGGGGAGAGAAAAGAAAGATGAGGGGAAAACAGAACAAGGAAAAAAGTGGGGGGCCCTCTTTGTGTGTTTCAGACTTTCTCTTAACAAGAAGCAAACCTCATCTTTTTAACTACCTAGCAGAGCTGAATTTTACAGTGTCTACAATTACAGTTAGCGACTGGACTGAAGTATTTCTCACTGAAAATAATGACAGTGTCTTTCATACAAACTATAACTTTGCCTGTGACTGTGAATAGTCAAGATAAGTAGAGAAACACTTTCGCTTGTGCCAGTGTCAAAGTATAGCATCTGACACTCCACCCTAGGCACTGAAAATGGTAGGTGTTCATTAGCTGCGGGAAAAAAAATATGACGCAGAGAACAGAAGAACCAACATAAACACAAGGAAAAAGAGCAATATGAATCAAAGAGATTTACTTTTTGTAGTTCTCTATTTGTAAAATGGACAGTCATGTAGAAAACAGAAAGTTCGTCATCAAGTTATTAAGAGCCAGTCCAAGAACAAATGTCTATCAAAACCTGAAAAAGTTCATGTTTTCAATTCAATGTATTCAGATTCCACTTAAAATTACTTTGCAGCTGGTATACTTGTAATGTTTCTCCTATTTGAACTCCTAATTAATGAAGCGCAAACACAAAGCACTTTTTACAAATGGCCTGTAACACAATTCAGTTACTGAGACACACCATACCAAGATGTGTTTTCACATTTTCAAGTCAGATCTATTTATATAGCGCTTTTTACAATGGAGCATTGTCTCAAAGCAACTTTACAAGTTTAGATTATCTCCTAATAACTACGTCCAATCCCAAATTGAGCAAGCCTAGGGCGACAGAGGCAAGGAAAAACTCCCTGAGTGTTATAGGAAGAAACCTTGGGAGGACCAAGACTCAAAAAGAGACCCAACCTCCTTGGGCGGCGTAGATGATAAATCTAATGACATTTTCACACAATGTCATTATCAAATCCCATTCAGGGCCATACGTCCTCAAAAACCCTTAAAAATCTCACCAGATTGTTTTTCCTGGTTCTCACTCATCTGCAATCATGACCTGTCAATTATGTCATTAGACAATTACAATTAAGCCTGTAAAATACTGTTTGAAAGTTGAAAGACAGATATTAATGATAAAAGTATGCAGGTAAAGTCCTCAATTTTGAGTGTGTTCATTGGTACTACCTGTTACCAAGCAATACAAACAGTACAAACCTGTAATCATCACCTGCTCTCCCAACAAATCTAGTTTACTCATATTATTAAAGAAAGACATTACAAAGAATGTTTAATAAATGTTGTCTGTGTTCATTGTTACGACTGAAGGAATGAAAACTCAGTCCACTCACTATTCCTAGTGAACTTCTTGTTACGTGCTGGGCGACAGACTGGGGCTTGTCACAAAAACAACTTTACTGTTGGGTAGTAAAATATCAGACACAAATTTTGAAAGGCTGCTTTTATGTCTAAAGCAATTGTACCCTGAATAGGGACAGTTTATGTGTCTCAACCTTAGTCTGCCAGAGCATGGCACTGCTACGGATACTGGTCTGTAAAAAACAGACCAGACGTCAACATACTCTAGATTCTTCAAGGACCTTTTTTAAGCCCTCACTTCTGTCTGTTTTTTTTTATTTTACATTTTGCTAATGCGAGGCAAGGCACATTTTTAAAAATAAAAAAGTGTTTGGCTATTCTGTTCAGATCAGTTTGGACTCAAATTGGCACAGGTGAATCAAAGGGCATCCAGACCAGCAACATTTGGTCACACATTTACAGCCCACATTCCTTGTCCGACTCTCACACCAGCACTGTGCACTTACTTCCTATGAACCTACAGAATAAAAGGAAGGTGAAGTCATACAGATGCATACATGTACTCACCCACTACATCCAACGTGTAGGTGTGGTTGATGGAGCCATACTGATTCTCCACCACGCAGGTATAGTTGCCTTTATCAGAAGGGACTACGCTCTCCATAATCAAAGTCCAGTGCTGGAGTCGGACCTGTAGAAGAACCAAAGAATTAGAACTCTACTGCCATCAGTATCCAGTCAGCACTGACTCTCATAGGTTTGCTATTTCTGTACATTTTCAGAACTCGGTATAAGGTTCTGCCATGCTCAGACCCAGTCAGTAATCCGGCACTTAATCACAACTAGTTTCTTTGTCCACTGCTTCTCAAACAATACATTACCCATACTCCCCCAGGCTTTATTAAGTACCTCCTTAATACCTACTGATACCTCACAGTATTCACTCTACAATATCTCACTGGTTATTCAGTATTTATATCATATTCTAACTATTATGCATCCAGTACACATTCAGCACTAATTGTATCACTACTACGAGGCTTTGTTGGGAAGCGAGAAATGAGACAGAGGTACAAGCCTTTTCTCAGAGCATGCTATTGAGGTGAGCTTGCAACCAACAGTCCCATGGGAAAAGCAATAGCGGTGTGCCGACAGACCGCTCAGAGCGTGAGCCCCCACCCAAGGAATGTGACTCTCGTGACTGTAGGCTACACTCCAAATCCAGCCTGTATCCCTCTCACTCTCTCCTACTCTCAGTGCCATAATCCCCACTATAGCTACTCCTATCATAGACAGAGTAAATTAAATATTTGCACTTTTTGCATAGTACAGTATTACAGTAGAGATGCTGTATTACAGTGCATGTTAACTGAAGCGTTGAATTCCAGCAATGGACTTGTTAACAGTGATTCTTATGTCTGAGGATTATCTGCTTACATTTATCTATCCTTATAAACATTGTTATAAAGGTTTAGTGAATTTTGCATTGTATATACTGATTCTGTAAATATAATATTATCTCAGTGCAGAATTTTAAACTGTTGTCAGAAAATACTACCTTATTACCAAACTTTTCTTAGTCTTGATGTCTTTCATTTGTAATTATACTGTATATGTAAAACGCCCCTGGGCCATGGAAAGACAACACATTAATAAGTCATTGGGGTTTTTTATGAGTGTGATAAAAGTAATACCTTATATCCACCCATACGGTCCTCTTGCCGGAACGGTTTGCCATTTTTGAGCCAGTGTAATGTGGGTGTTGGGTGTCCCTTTGCTGCACACCGGAACTTCACTGTGTTAGCTGCTGGTACTGCATGGAGCTTCTTCTCCATCTTATCTGGCATGACCCATTGTGGTGCATCTAAAAGTTTAAGTTAATAGGTTAATATTTATGAATTTACACATATGGAACGTCTAGATAGAAATCCATTGCATTTTTAGGGAGCATTAATTGTATGTTTTCTAATTCTTCTAGTTTGCCATTTAGAAAAACAAGACAACTCTGTATATAATTTGGTCACGACCCCTTGAATTTCAAACCATCAAAGACCTATTTATGGCTAACTTAAGTCTCGATGCATCATTTAGAAGATATATGCAGTATGTCAAAACACTAAACAAAGCAGGAAAATGCAGTGAACAAAAACAGACTAAGTATTAGAGAGAGCGTGACCAAAGCTCCCAATGCAGCTTAATAACAACTTAATCGTGCAATTATATTAATCAGCCTAAATGAAAATATATTTTAATAGTTTTTAATGATTTATCACCTCTCTGCCTTATGTACTTTAAAGTGGTACTGTAAACACCAGTGTTTTAGAACAGTGGATGTTCCAAAATACTCACGCATCTCCTCATTGTCTGCTACGAGATCGTCTGAACGCTCTGCATCATCCTGATAATCACCAGAAGAAATGGCATCTGCAGAGAGCACCAGCAACACTGTAACTCTCCTTTAGCTTTTTGTGGGTGGCTCCACATTCATTCACTACTGCTACTACTTTATCACGAGACTTCAACATAGAAGTCTACAACATAGAATTCCAAACATAAATAAAGCCAGGGTTTTACATTTTTACAGATGGTAAATGGGATTTGAACTAGTCATCAACATCATAAAAACATATAAGGTTAAATATTTAAAAACTATGCCTGTTGAACTTGCTTCCATCAGCAGATGATTAGTTTTATCTTTCTGCCATGGCATCTCACCTGTGACATTTACGATGAAACTGTGTGCATCAGCGGCTTTAGAGCCGGTGGCATGGCACGTATACAGGCCTGAGTCTGTAGGAGCAGCATGGCGGATGTGTAGTTGCTTGTGCTCTATAAGTGTGTGGTTGTCCGGAACAACCATCATGCCGTCCTTGGACCACACGATGGCAGCTGCCTCAGGCAGCAGGCAGTTCAACTTCACAATGTCCCCTGGATGCACTGAGTACACGGTGGCCTTTGAGCTCTCGGCTTTGGTGAGTCGCTCTGCAGAGCAAGAGGAGGAAAGGACCGAGCAAAAGGAAGAAAACAGTCAGAGTGTACAATGCAGGAGGAAAAGTGAGAGAAGTACAAAGCAAGATGACCTCTAATACCACTAATTTTAAATGAACTGACCATATTTAAAGTACTGAAACTAATCAATGTTTATTCAACAACAATTCTGTCACATACTGACTTTATTTATATGCTTTACTACAAAAATTGAAACTCTTGTTCTGTAATCCATATACCAGGGAAAATTCTTTAGAGGTGCTGGACATATCTTTCCACTGGTCTTATGATTGTAGTGTTTTAGTGTCATGCCAAGAGATGCACCAATCAATCGGCCAGTGACCGGAATTTTTTATTGTGATGGGCCATACCCAATGATTGGCCGATCAGTCTCTTATAACTGATTCTGTTCCAGTCACATTCACTGGGCAACAACAGTACAAATACAGCCACACATGAACAGCACTGTCCTTTTACTAACTATAATTCAGAATTTAGTTCATGTATGTATAGATGTTTATCATGAAGTATCAGATTTCAGTTGTGTTTTTATTGCTACTTAATAGTCCCTCCCTATGACTATATGATGCAACACTGATGAGGGAGTAGGGAAACTAATGAGGGAGTAGGGATCTATTTCAGATACAGCCATATCTTTAGCATGGAAGCAGGCTACTTCACAGTGAGTGCTGTTTGCTATGCATGGTGAAAGCAAGCCATGGAGGAACATCTCCAAAAATGTTAAAAACAACAAATGTAATAAGACACTTAAAACAGCATCACCTCACCAAATATCCAGAATTTTACAAAGCTAACAAAGACAAAGAGGTTAAAGATAAACCTAGCAAGAATGCAGAACATGAAACACTAAAAAGAAAAGTTGAACAAAAATGTTTCCGTATTTTGTGATTTTTAATTCTCAGACAGAAAAAAAACTCAGAATCGGCCGAACTTGGAATCGGCCAGTCATACGTTTAAAAAACAGGAAATCTGAATTGACCAAGAAAATTGCAATCGAAGCATCTCTAGTCATGCCAAGTCAAAATTCTACCAGCTTGAATGATCACATTTGTAAGTATTTTACTGGCTATTACATTTCATTCAGTCAAGCACTTCTAACATTTCCTTTGTCGAAATTCTCTTTAAGCTGTGTTTATTCACTGAGCAGACTACATAAATTAGTAGTAACTCCACTGAATGAGTGGTGGAGGTAAATAACAGGGATTCCTAACAAATGGCTCCTTTTGCTTCCCCATTTGTCACCTGGCCCCCGTCTAACAACCTTCACTTAACACAGCTGCAGCCCACCTTCCTTGTCTAACCATTACCGACACTCTGTAACTGAATAATAGGCCTGTAGGAGAAGGGGAAGAATGAAGTCATACAATTGGATACATGTACTCACCAGCTACATAGAGACTGTAAGTGTGGTTGATGGAGCCATACTGGTTCTCTGCCACACAGGTATAGTTGCCTGTATCAGAAGGAATTACGCTCTCCATAATCAAACTCCAGAGGTTTGGTCGGACCTGTACAAGAACCAAAATGTACATCCAGTCAGGACTCAGTCCATACTCTCCAGACACTCTCAGTACACTCAAACTGTCCATGTATATTTTCAGAACTCAATATAGGTTCCTAACTTCTTCAGATCCCAAGTTCAGCACTGACTCGGTATTACTAAAATGACTTGGTTCTGAGTCAGTCTGTATATCATATAGGGTTCAAGCACATTTCTAACCAAAATCATGTTTCTTTAGAACATTATGTGAAAACAACAGTGCATAATATCAGTCTCTGATACATCTGAAACATTTCATGTTTATATATATATACAGTTTGTAAATTGGCAGGCAGTCTTATCCAGGGCAACTTACAACTGATTCAATCTTACAATGTGCAAGCCAGGCAAGTGTGGGTTAAGGGGCTTGCTCAAGGGGAAAACAGTGGAGGCTTGGCAAAGCTAAGGCATAAACCCTGGACGTTCTGGTCCATAGTAACTGCTACACCACTACGGTCTCCAGCAATAGAACAAACAGCAAAGAAGGTAGGGGAAGGAAGAAAGGTGATAGAGGTACAAGCCTTTTCTAAGAGTCTGCTATTGAGGTGCACTTTCCAACCTAGAGCCTCATGGGAAAAGCCATAGCGGTGTGCCGACAGACCGCTCAGAGCGTGAGCCCCCACCATAGGAATGCAAATCTTGTGACTGTAGGCCACGCTCCAAATCCAACATGTATCCTTCTCACTCTTTCCTACTCTTAGTACCATAATCCTTACTATACCTACTCCTCTTAAAGACTGAGTAGTAATTAAATATTTTCACTTTTAACATAGTACAGTATTTCAGTTTGCTATGTAAGAGACTGTTTCTGTAATTCAGATAACTGCCTGTGACCTTGCCTAAAAGAAACAATCTATCCACATCCAATCCAAATAAATCATCACTGTCAAACATCAAAGTCATCTTAAAAAGATTCAAATATTGTACAGTTGGCCCTCTGTATCTGCAGGCTCTGCATCCACGGATTCAACCAACCAAATAAATATAAACAACTCAGAAAGTTCCAGGAAGCAAAACCTGAATTTGCTGAAAGCCAAGCACTACGCTAAATTCTCGCGGATGAAGTGATGTGTAAGTATACCCTGCTGTAGCCTCCCGCAACTTCACAGATCCTTCACAGTCTCATTTATTCACATGTATAGACTTTTTTCTCATCTTATTCTCTAAACAATACAATGTAACTGGTTACATATAACTATTAAAGTATAACTATTTACATAGCATTTATATTGTATACAGAGTACATTTGGGGATGCGAGTACATTATGTGTAAATACTACACAATTTTATATAAACTGCTCTCCTGAAACCAATCCCTAAGGATACTAAGGGCTGTCTATACTGCTATTTGGATTTCCCATGATATCTAACCTCAGAATTAAAAACCAAAAGTAAAGCATGAGATATGCATGTTTTGTTGACTTTAAATATGCTGAAGATACAAGAAGTACATGTTAAGTGGTATGCATTTTTTACTTACAGTGATTATATTCCAATACTAGAGAATTTTAAATCAACTTTCAGTTTCGTATCCTTATATACTAAGTTATAAGTTTAGAGAACGTTGGTGCATTGTGTACACCGATTCTGTAAATCTATTATCTCAGTGCAGAAGAACTCTGAGTCTTGGTTCAGGAAGCACAAATGAGGTATGCTGGCCAACAAAAAGTCCCAGTCATGTATTAAACTTTAACCAAAGGGTCATTCGGAGCCTTTTCACTAGAATGCCGCTTTTGACTGATGTTATTACTAGTGACCTCATGCTGGGCACATTCAGAGAAACTTTTAGCCAGACGTTTTACTAAATAACTGTTTCCTGGAATAAGGCTGCCTTATTACCATCACAATAAAGATTTCAATCAACACAGACTTAGTACTGATTTTTTTAGGTTTGAATTCATAGATGTAAAACATCCCAGGGTTAAAAAATACAACAAAGACATTCATTCTAAAAACAGTGGAGAAAGTAATACCTTATAGCCACCCATTCTGCTCTCTTGTCGGAATGGTATTCCATTTTTGAGCCAGTGTAATGTGGGTGTTGGGTGTCCCTGCACTGCACACCGGAACTTCACTGTGTTGGCTGCTGGTACTGCATAGATCTTCTTCTCCATCTTCTCTGGGAAAGCCCAACGTGGTGGCCCTAGTGAGCAAAGAATGTATAGTTATAGATCCTTGCTGATCTCATTGTTTCAGGGAGCATTAATTATTTTTTTTCTAATATGCAAAGTAGTAATATTTGAAGCTTGTGTCCATATCTTTGTGAACAGAACCCATCAAAAACATAACCATGAAATGGTTTCTAAGCATCCATGTGTGCAGGCCTCATTACTGAATTTTACAGTTTCTCAGAAAAAAATGTACTTTAGCAGCTTAGTGGATGCACCCAGTTTTCCAGTATTAAACAATAAGGGAAATTACAATGAAGTAGCCAATAAAATACACACAGCACATGTCCAGTGCAAAAGCTGAGAAGTGCTAGAAAGGACAAAGCCAAAGAGTTGGCAAGAATTTCATGACCAAAAAGAGAAGTACAAATCGTTATTATGCTCACAGAACAAGACCCAAGTGCAGCAAACTTAGCCATGCAATTACACTGAAAGGTTTACATAAAACATATTTGCTTTCCCAAGCATGAAATATAGAGGCAAAAAAAATAAAACATGACATTCGGGGGTGTGGGGAGGAAGGATTGGTAGCAAGAAATAGAAGATCCTTTCTAATCTCCTTTCACTGGGTTTCACATGTTAGTTTTTGTCTTATTAGAAAGTTACCTCCTGTTCAGAGGATGGTGGGGACTTAAGTGGCAGAGCTTGAGATCATTAGCTGGGACTCACAGGGAACAGGGAGCAGAAGGAAGAATGTTTTGGAATGACATGTGGTTTTGATGAAATTCTGTATCCAAATTCCTTTCTGGGACCCCACCAGCGCTTGAAACACAAGACTAGGAAAAACTTCACATATTCTATTGTTCAACTCTTGTTCTGTCCTGTGAATGTATAGTTTGTCCTTAACACGCTGCAAACTGTGTTCTTCTGAGAAAATGCGCCACATGACACACACACAACTATAAAATGACAAACAAAAAAAGAGTACAGAAATGCTTCTCCAACAACTAGCCTCAAAAACAATCAAAACGCAATAAAAAAAATTGTTCCTCAGAACACAACACAGTTTCTTCAGAGTTCATCAACACTGCATGATGTGTCCCACTTTCTCTCTATGTGCCTTTTAACCTCCCTGACCTACCACACCATAAGAATCCAGGCAGTTTTCTGTCAGTATGTTTCTTAGGACATTGTAATGGTTTGGTTCTCGTTCCATAGCACCATGAACCTTAGGTAAAAAGGTCGGTAATGTTATGTTCCCATGCCCCCTGACCAACAAGCCACACTTCAAAGAAGCTGACCTCCCATACCCAAGAGAAAGTGAGCATGTCCACCCACTGAACCAGCAATGTATCTCCCAAAGGAGCCTTTTCACATTTCCTCCATATGATATAACAGATTAATCTATTAAAAATACACAGAAATCGCATCACTTTTCCAGCAAATACAGCACATGCATATTGTTAGAATCTTGTTTTCTATACTGATGTTGCTAAGGAATTCTCTGTAAAGGCGGAGTTAAGCACTGCAGAGTTTCAGCCTGCTGAGCCCAAAGCTACCTAAAGCACCATGTTACACAGCAGCAAACTTGCCCCTTTCCTTGCCCATTCTCCCCCTTCATCCTCAGCCAAAGCCCAGAACAACATATCACAAACCGAAAAGTACTGGTCCTGATCCAAATGGGAGGCTGCTCGTTAGAAAGCTTATTGCTGACTTTGTCTTCTCTTTCTTCCCAATTTAACGGTCATTTTTGAATTGGTGAATGGCACCAAATCTGCATGAATTGCCAGAACAGATTTTGCTTTGTTTTCAAAATAGCCTGTTGCAAGCAAAAAGGATTCTACATCACTGTCCCTACTTCTGTCTTAATCAGTAAACATGCCCTGCTTTTTCACATCAAAAGAAATGTTAATACATTTTAGAGAGAGATCATGGTGACCAAAAACTGTGGACATATTTGATGTGTCTGATCGAATTCTACTTCACTTACACAGACCTCACATACTTACTCTACTAACACAGACCTTGGGTTGGGTATCGTTTGCATTTCCATTTTCGATTCTGAATCCGATTCTTGCTTATCAATTCCGATTCTTACTGGTGCCAAATTTCAATTCCAAAATAGTGGAAAAAATGCCAAATGTTTATTCATAAAAAATGTTCATTGTATTCTTTATTCCAGTAAACAGAGTTGGCTAATGCAGGAGTCTAAAACGCTTAACATGGCTTAAATTCATTACTAAAACAATGGCTTAGGAACACCAAACTTCTCTCAATGACAACTGGCGATGAGTACTCCCTATTACTGAAATGAAGAACATGTGGTCCAAAGGTAATGTAATCATTTTTATATTAAGGTTTTTTCTTCCCATTTAAGCCTAAAAATCTTAACGTAACTTAAAGTACAAAAACAGTGACCTAGTATAACCAAACTTCTCTCACTTACTACTGGTCATGAGTAATCTCTACTGTTGAAATGACAAACATGTAGTCCAAAGGGAAAATCATTATTTTTACGTTAAGCTTTTTACATATAATAGGTTAAAATTGGAAGAAAAACACTTAATACAAAAATGATTACTTTACGTTTGGATCACAGCTTCGTCATTTCAGCAGTAGAGATTACATAAAACCAGTAATATGTGAGAGAAGTTTGGTGTTCCTAGGTCTTAGTACCTTAAGTACCATTAAGAATTTTTACTCTCCCAGCTAATGCAGCATTTGATTAAGGAGACTGCAGTCGGTTGAACACGGTACACTGCTCAATATCATGATGGTGCCTTAGATGTTTTGCCATTTTGGAGCTGCAACCTCCTTTACAACAGATCAACTTTCCACACAAATTACATTTAGCCTTTTCGTATTCTCTCAGAGCAAAGCCAAGCTTTTGGGAGCTTTTGAGCATCCATATTCTGGTAAAGCTACAGCAGAGTGTATCAAAACAAAACTATGTCATGAAGTACATGATTTCATGATGCACCAGTCCTGCCAGATAGGTGACTGTTTACAGACATATTTTGCACTACCCATGACCACTGACCATGTATTTGATGTTTAAATTGCATTAATAGGAAGCGATAAGTGGAATCAAAACTTTTTTCTTGCAATTTTAGAACCGGTTCCGAATCAAAAACAAGTTTTGATACCCTATCCTACACAGACCAAATGCATGGTTTCCATAATGGAAAAGGTTTGCAGCTAGGCGCATTATGGCCTCCCACCTGAGCGAAAGAGAGCAAGTGAAAGAAATAAAAGAGGAATGGCAGAAATGCATCTGTTTTAAAGAGTGACAATGTAAACCTAAAAAGATTGGTGACATTGCATGACAGGCAAGCCCACAACAATTCTCTTCCATTAACACACCCGCTATGCTTGAGGCAAACACAGGAATTTGTGATGAACACAACTCTAAACTCTGGTGTTTTGAAAAAATAGTCACATATGTTCAGTGATTACAGCCAAAACAAGTATCAATAAATCTCTCACAAAAGGAACTTGGCAACTATACAACAACTTCTATCATGTAAAACTACACGTTATTAACGTATTTTCACACAAGTAGGCAGCTGTGATTCGGTATATTCTAACAAGCTTGCATAGTACACCGTACAGCACTCTTGGAGCAGCGTTGTTCAGTGGATCTGAGGTCACAATCTTCTGATCTACCATCTTCCTAACTGTTTCATGCACTTTCAAGTGATACTCTGAACACCAGTGTGACAAAGAATGCTCTGCCCCAGTTCCCAGATACTCACGTATCTGTTCGTCGTCTGCCCCGACATCATCCAATCGCTCTGCATCGTCCTGATCATCACCAGATGAGATGGCATCTGCAGAGAGCACCGGCAACACTGTAACTTTCCTTTGGCTTTTATTGGGTGGCTCCACATTTTATTCCACTACTTCTACTTATAAAATCTCTTTTGGGAAGAATTAGCAGGACAGCATGCTAGCTACTCTATATCTGTTCTCTATATATTACATATCCATATGTTTTGTCTGGAGAGGAGAGTGACACTAGAAAGACTGAAAAACTGTCTCAGCTGAATATTGAAACCATGCTAAGCTTCTTGAAACAAACAAAGGCAGCAATCCAGACAATGCAAGCATTCCACCTTTTAAACCAACCACTCCACTGTTTCACCACTACAAAACTCCTGGACAACCACATCAAATTCCAAGAATAAGGGCATAACTAAAGCCAGACATTCGAACGGGGCACATTTTAGTTCTAAGTCTGTTCACAAACTCCAGTCAACGTCACATGCTAAAACATGCTCAGCTGTATCCTACAATAATTACAGCTATACAAGTTCAACTTGCTTCCATCAGCAGATGGTTAGTTTTAATCTCACCTGTGACATTTACGATGAAATTGTGTGCATCAGTGGCTTTAGAGCCGGGGGCACGGCACGTATACAGGCCTGAGTCTGTCCGAGCGGCATGGAGGATGTGTAGTTGCTTGTGCTCTATAAGTGTGCGGTTGTCCGGAACAAGCAACATGCCGTCCTTGGACCACACGATGGCAGCTGCCTCAGGCAGCAGGCAGTTCAACTTCACAATGTCCCCCGGGTGCACTGAGCACACGGTGGCCTTTGAGCTCTCGGATTTGGTGAGACGCTCTGCAGAGCAAGAGGAGGAAAGGGACGAGCAAAAGGAAGAAAATAGTGAGATAAAGTGTTTGAAAAACAGGAGGAAAAGTGAGAGAAGTGAGAAAAAAAGCAAGAGCGTGAGATGGGCGGAAAAAAGGAAAGAACACCACTCTGACCCAGCAAAGGCTCTTGATATGATTAGCAGCATTATAGCAACTTATTTTAGATGAAAACTGACCAGATTTTACCAAATGAAGGTTGCAATTCACCAGTTTGTATTCAACAATTAATAAAATTTGTCAAAAGCGGATTCTATTCAATTTTATGAACATCACCACAGCACCTCTTGCAATCATCATGAAACAGCCCTATACAGACCCATCAACAGAACGTGTTGTGAAGCAAGAAAAATGTGTGTGTAATAACTGTAATAAAATTGTAGCACTTACAAAAATCTTTGCTTTTCTTCTGTCCTTCGATTCCACATGGACCCCAAATTAAGCCAATAAAACTGCTTAAATATATATTAAATATATAAAAAATAAATTTAACAGCATAATTCTGGTATTCCTCCCCAGCGTAATTTAGTGGTAAACCATAAAACATTCCAGCAGAAGAAAATTTGCATTTTCCCATCAACAAGGCAGGACAAAGACAAATCATTTAATCAAATGCACCCTCAGCAGAAAAAGCAAAACAGGTTTTATGGTGACTGCAGGAAATACAGGAATACTTCCACTCAATCTGTAACACCACCTTTGATTTGATCCAAATACTACAAAATACTTCATGTGCTGGGTTGCTTTCAGTACCTAATGTATAACTTTTACGTCCAGTTCTAATTAGGTTGTACACAGTGTTACTCTACGCTAGAACCAAATGTGAGAATTGTGCTTTAGTACTGCTGTACAATCACAGTCATTATCCAAGTCCTCAAAAATTATACAGTAGTTTGTTGATAAGTTTAAAAAGAGAGCCAAAAGAATATTGAAAGCAGGTCAAATCAAACCACTGTGCCTCACAAACGCATCGGTTTAGTTTTCAATTCAACAAATTTTCAAATGTTCAAAAATTTCAAAGGTCTAATTTATGAGACTACAGTTCCGCTTTTACTTTTTTAATTGAGTGCCTTAAAACTAACCTCAAGATGGGGAAAAACCTACAACAATAATAAGAGCAGCACTATGGAAAAAAAGCATGGTGGAACTTGCCTGCTAGATTTTGGATGATGAGTAGCAGCAATAATTAGAGGTGCAGCAGCACTCCCAGGCTTTCCTGCACACTTCTCCCACAGCACATTCCTGCGCTATTGTGTGGACCACAACTGCTTGCTCAGGAGGGGGAAGGCCAGATCACTCACAAACGGGGCTTAAGGGGGCCCGAGAGTGTGCGTGATGGTCTAAACCTTTCCCTCAGGCACACCGAACGACACAGGTACAGTTGCCTTATTGTTACATTTTGCCCTTACTCCCCCTTTTCCTGCTTTCCGTCACACAGGAAATAAAGTCCTGTTTAAAAACTCACTGTTTAAACTGTGTGGTCATGCGGCAGTTGATTGATGGAACCTGTATTCACTGCATTATGTTTCCGGAGGCCTCTGTTTGGCGAGCGGTTAGTTAGCTGTTATTTGCTGTTTGCTTCCTTCCATAGTGCGATCAAAGGCCAATCTGAATGAAGAGAGTGGTTTAGATACACGTGGTCTGTTCGAACCTGAGTCTTATATCCTGGCCTAGTAGGTATAAGTCAAGGCGAATAAATTTTGTGGCATGATGTTAAATACGTTTAGCAGTTGTAAGGTTTCATTTACAAATCCAGGCACCTTGACAATTCCACAGTTAGGGTTTACTAAAAAAATCAATTTCAACTAGGTGCGTGTCTGACAGCAAGACACACTTGCAGGCTGTTACTACATTTGACTACTTCTTTCCGTGGCAAATAAACAACAGGGTAATGAATCAAGAGGCATGAGCAGTGCGCAAGAGAAAGCCATGCATTTCCAGATACATGCAACAAGCCAGGGACAGCTTCAATAAAAAGACTGAAAAGGAGTCAAAAGGTCAGCATTGAGCTCTCCTGAAGCCGTCAGTTTATTCCAATAATAATTTATTGGGGTCAGTCCACAGTTTGTCCTTTCTTCTTGCTGACACTTGATTTGTCCAGTCCAACCATCCCTTGTCTGTGCCTGCTTTTTATTTTCAACTCATTGCATCTGCTTTTTACCATCAACACTCCCTCCTATCCTTCTCTCACCACAAACCCATGATCTTATGACCCCATGACACTGACCCTAACCTCATCAGAAACCACAGTTTCTGACTTCACGGGAAAAACTACCAGTGATGCTGCGGACAGACAGAAATAAGAAGGACTGTGTAAAGATCTCAAGGCTACAACCTCCAGTGAAACAAATGCTGAAACTGTTGGTAGAACTGAGAGGGTTTCAATGAGGAGCATGCTGTCAAGAAAATTGGAGGTACAGCCATTATGTATCAGTCCAACAGGTGTAATATCCACTTCGTCCCTATTCTCATTTTATTATTTGCTCTGTACCAGAACATAACAATGTTCCACAGGATGCTTCTAATGCAGGATGTTATGCTGTTTCTAGAAACACTTTTTCTATAATAATGAAATTCATTCCGGCATCACTGATAATGCAAATGTTGAAGATGTTACAGTCCTTAACTTTCTCAGGACTGCAATCATAGTGCTTCCTGGAGAGCATACAGATCTCTGTGAGCTGTGGGCTCTCCCACCAACCAGTTCCTCTTTTCCATCTCCACCTTCCTAATTTTCTCGCCCTTTCTTTTCCCCATAGGCCACTGAGATTGTAAGGCTCTTCATCTGCCCCTCCTTTTCTCCCCCTCACTTCTCCATTCTTATCTGTGATGCCTTTTCAAATTGAAATTTCTCCTGGCTTTATCATCATGACAATGCATGCACAGCCAAAGGGCACAAATCTCTTGGGGTGCCCACGGCAACCGTTTTACTGATAATAATCGGAGGCCCCTCAGAGCCCTCTTATCAGTCAGTTCTCCCACCAAAATAAAAAAGGGCTAACATTTTCGTTTGGCAGACATTAAACATACAACCGACTGCATACCTCTTATGTAAAACAATTTTGTCTTGTGCTACATTAGTCAATTATATCTACTACGTCACAAATATGTGTTCTCATAAATAAAAAGCTTTCACCTTTCACAGAGAAATTGAATGTCACACTGTAGTAATGTCCTTAACAAGAGCATCTGCAGGTCAGGCTGCAAACACATGCAACACTTTTATTGGAGCCAGGTGTCACATGGAGGGCCAGAGTATATAGTTTTTCGCTTAATCAAACAAGGGATCAAGACAACATCATACAACATCATAAACCCACAACAGCAATTAAAACAGCAGCATCCACGTTAAACCAAAAAAATACAGCAGGCTTGCACCTAAGTTTGTTTTGTGTGAGAGTAGCAGATAAAGGAAGGGTGTTAGCAGATACTTGTACAACAGCAGCCTAATGTAATAATCACATAATGTTCAGGATTAACCAGGAACTTTCATCTTCCAGTATCCTCCATGTGATACTTGGGATTTGTCTATGGAATCACACATGGAGTGAAGACATTCTGATAAGTCAAGAATGAAAGCGTTCTAATAAAAAACCTACACACGTCAGCAACTAATTATAGCATAGGCTGGTGATACAACAAATACAAACCGGCAACTAATTCCTTTCAGTTTTGTTGGTGCTTTGCACATAAATGGGAGAAGATCAGAAACTACATACAGTAAATGGTTTTAGGGGATTATATTAAAGACTTAATTTGTAATATGACTAACAAGTTAACCTTTTCAGCTATGTATAAAAACATAATCTTGGAATTAATGATATCAAATTATGAACTCATCATGTTCTTAATGTGAAGCTTGGACACTAAGTAGAGTTGCTCAGTCTTGGTAAGATACATGTCTATCCTCGTGATGCATTTCTTCCTACACTACTGGTGTGCTACAGGATTTGGACATTATGCACTATATGGCCAAAGATTTTTGGTCTTCCATTTCTAATTAGTGTTCTTTTGTTATTTCAGCCACACTCACTGCTAACAGGTTTGTAATATGAAACATACTAGAAACTCCGCAGAAAACAGTGCCAACAGAATGGGTTATACTGAAAACCTCAGTGGCACTCAGTATGGCATTTCAATAGGTCTCCACCTCACTAACAAGCCAGTTCAACGCCATTCTGTCCTGCCCTCCTACAACAAAGTCCATAGAGGAATGGCTTGCCACCTCTGATGGAGAAACTGGCACTAAGCCTTGACTTTAACTCCATCAGACACCACTGAGATTACTTGGAACAGCAACTGTGAGTCAGGGCTTATAGTCCAACATCAGTATCTCAAAGATAATATTCTCCAAATGCTCTTGTAGTAGCCAAGGGGATCTCCATGCTAATACTCCTGTTTTGTAATGAAGTTTTTGGGTGTCCATAAACTTTTGCCTATATAGTGTAAGTTTCAGCAAGGATGAATGACCTCTTGGCAAGATTTTAAAGAAAATTCCTTTTTAAGTTTGTCAAAAATATACAGCACATACACACTAAAAAACAGGCCAAATCACTGTGTAATAAAATCAAGAGAAATCGTGAACTATTTTGGTAATTTATTTAATTAATTATAACACACCTAAAGAACCAAGAGAAATGTTGAGATAAGACTGAGAAACGTCGAGTCAGTATAGAGCAGGTCCTTTCAAATGTGTGCTATTTAGCCAATTTCACATTCCCACATATTCATGCTTGTCTTTAGTTCTCTTGCTTTAAAACCCCCTGCTTCTGATCATTAACCAGAAATGTTGGTGGTAAAAAATGATACAGAGGAAAAATCTAATCTCACCAAAAACTTCAGTTTGTGTGAAAAGCAATGTCTGATTAAGGGTGAACTTTAGCCTCAGTTCAAGGGAATGCATGCTCAGTCAGGCCTCTACTTTTACAGAGTCAGTGAAGAAAACAAAGTAGTAGTGCTGATATACTATCGCCAACACCTACTACTCAGAAACTGGCTCCATAGGCATCAACATTCATAGGAGTGGGCACAGTCCTCAACGGACTCATTACTAGACTAAAAGTCTATATGTTTTTTAAAGACTTGTAGGTTCTATCCCTTTCCCCAGGACATGCATCACCTTCAGTTAAGCCAATTTGACATTTATTTACATTTTATATCATGATCACATAATAATCCAGCCCAACCACTTAATGCTACATCACATCCAACCACATGATTCCTCCATTTGAGGATTCAGAACATACATGAAAATTTGCTTATGATTTTCCAACTCATTCTTATAGTGACTGGATATAAAAAAGCAAGAATCTTTTGCCAACAATTAGCCTAACAGACCAACATCCTAACTCAGAGCTAATGTACCTTTCATACATATCCTTACAAAACAACATGGAGGATAGCCCATTTGTGTATGATTAAAGTGATCTTCAATCCAAACAGCAAGAAGCATTTGGCTTGAAAGGGGGGGGGGGGTTCTTATACTGACTGCATCAGATCGCCTTATAATTAACATAATGATTAAAGCCCCTGAAATGAAAGTATGCTTATTCAACACAACAGCTGTAATTATGTACTGACCAAGTCTTCATAGTCAAAAATGGACTCTGACAGCAAAAAAATTTTCCTTGAAAAATACTGTTACCATTTCTACTTACATCATGCAAAAATAGCCAAGAGAAACAGAATGACAATTAAGACTGTTCTCTAACATTGGTGTGATTACTTCTCAAAAGAATTCAGTTGAATCCATTAAAAAGGGTGGTATTTTAGAATGTTTTAAGGCCTAAGTCAGAAACAAACCACATCCTGTTCTGAATAAATCAGTGGAAAGTTTAGTAAAAAAAGGACCACTCTTTTTCAGTAATGCTCCATTTTGAGACCGTTAATGCTCTATTATTTTCTTCCAAAATAAACCATGAGCTGTTGGAGCTGTGAACGCATGCCAGCTAGCAGGTATGTGGGTGGTCCATGGACGAGAACAACATTACACTCAGACTAACGAAGGAGAAGAAAATAAGAAAAGGGAAGGCAAACATGTCACGGTTAGAAACAGAAAAAATTCACATAAACAACTCTTTTGAAAGCAAGCCACAGGTATTTGCTACACGAAGCGCAAGTCAAACCTAGTCAAGAATGACTTGACGAGCACCATAACCTTTTCTAGCTGCATTTCAAGGCTTGAACAAAGTGTTGTAAGATCTGCTAATATGAAATATTTTACAAGATTAATAGTAATATAGCCTTGAACTACTGTGCTATGTCGAACCAAACCCTCCATCTTAAATCTCCACTGTCAAAGGCTTGTTTTCCAAAAAAACAAAAAGCACATCAAGCATTAAAAAATGTATGCAAAGAATAAGTCTCAATAAACATAGTCCAGAGTTGAAACCTTCACCTCTGCCATGAGCTTTCTTGGCATGTGAAGTTTCCATCCACTTCATCCTTTAATTCCCATTAAAATCAAAATACCCTGAGTGAAGAGGATAACTGGCTTGGAGAGCAAAACCACTACAAAATCCAGGAAAAAAAAAATCTTTGCTTTCTCAAATTTGCTTTCTCAGCATTCAGAACTGAAGCTCATGTAGCTATCAAATACTATTCAAACTGCTGCTTTTTTGCTTTTGCACTCTACTTTGTGTGATAAAAGTAACACTGTCAGACCTCTAGTCCTGCTCACCTTCAAAAATTGTGGTCTCCTCCTCCTCTTCACTGGGCACGATGGGTGGCCGTGCCAGAGCGGCTGATGCCAGGCTCAACAGCAGGAGTGCCCCCATAAGCCATGGCCAGGCAGGCATGGTGTCAGTGGTGCGCAAGCCTCCCCATCCCCCTTTCCTCCACCTCCCCCTGGACACTGATCCCATCTGAGGGCCTCCACCTGACCATGAACTGCAGGAGACAGCTCATGAACTGTACGTCACTGGAAGAATCCAATCACCTGCAGCAAAGGAGAACGGGTGAGGTCAGAGAAATCTTAAATTGTTATTTGCTCCACACTTTTAAATAGACAGGGTAGACAAACCTAAGTAACGCAAGTCAAAGATGGCAAACAAAGCGGCACCTAACTTGCAATCACCACTAGGACAGAGTTCTGTATGCCAGAAAGCATATAATTACAACAAAGCTGCGTAGTGTCAGTTCAGCTCTCATTTTTAATGCATATCATCAAAAAACTGAGGGGGTGGGGTGGACAAGTTTATATATCGTTGTTGGGACCATGCTGACATTTTTACATTGGGGGACAACAGCAGCTTTCTCTAGAAAAACCAAAAGAGTTTCTTTAGGTTACTGAGGTCAATGTTGGGGCTATTTGTAGGTGTGGAATTAATTAGCTACAGTAATATTATATATTATGTCAATGGAAGGTCTTCACAATGAGAGAAAGACAACCTTGTAGGTGTGTGTTTGAGAGAGAGAGAGAGAGAGAGAGAGAGAGAAGCATGCAGACAAACCCATGGCTCTAAATGCTGTCAAACAAGCCATACCACACACATACCAAAGCACTGATACTATGGAGCACTAATCTCTCCACTGTTTTACACCCACACCTTTACACTCTTTATACACACCTTAAATAGGTCAATCTGATGCAGTTGCATCATTGTATTACCTTAAAGTAGTGTGGACTTTTTGTTTAAGACTTCTACAAAGAAGCAGGTGAATTCTGATTATGACTACACCTGTACATCAAGTAATAATGAAGTATTAATTTATAATCATTTTTCTGGACTTCTTTTTAGAATATATACGTTGTTTTCTTGTCTGTGGGGCTTACACACCCGTTGAAAGTAAGTTCAGCCATATGCTGCTTGTTCTAGCTAAGAGGACCTCTAGAGGTTTCGGTGACGTAGCTGAGCTATATTTCTAGGGCTCTATTCGTGGTAGTACATATTATTAATTCTGCTGTATCTAAAATAGCAGGATACATGTGGGTATGTACTATTTAACGTACAATTTACTACCGTGGTGCGCGTGGTTCGCTGCCTAGCGATTTAACGTATTTTTAAGAGATAAGTGGATGCGCGCGACGCTCTCGGGCCGACTCAGCTGCGCTCCCCAAGCGCGTGCACGAGTCCAGCAGCGTGTCATCGATTAGCAGATTATAACCTAATAACCATTTAGTCCACGGGCTGCGGGCATGGCGAAATGGGTTTAAACACAACGGTAAGTTCATTTCACCCGAAGCTCAGGAGTTTGTTTTAAGGCATTCTGTGTGCGGCAACGTATCGAGAAACTTCTGACGCTCGAGCTTAGACGGGGCAGCAGGTAGCAAACCGTGTTCATAAATGCACGCCGTGGAAACCGCGCTGAACTACAGCATTGGTCTTTATTTTTTCGTACAAACAATGATAGAAATCCAATAAAAAGCAATTCAGAAACCAGTTTTCCAACATCTGCATCACTGCTCAGTTGCAAATACGCAGGTTAATTATTACAACTAAAAAGAAAAAGTTTGAACCCCAGTTATCACAGGTAAACTAAAGACTGTTGATAGTCTAACACAAAATGAGCAATCAGAGGCAACCTAAAGGCGTTAGCTAATCATCATCACCATGCCTTTTACATTCTAATCACTGCGTTTCCACAATGAAATCCCATAGAAAGCGCACAAAGATTTATGAAACTTCTACGCATGAACTCAGTAACAACCCAACAAATTCGATTGTTTCGAAGCTTTTTTGAGGAGTGAAAACATAACTGTTAATTAATGCAGGAGTTTCAAACTAGCTGCTGATTAAGGAGTTTTGGTTACTAGGCTTAACTCCTCATAACACGAGCAACTTAAACATACCTACATATTTTATTGCACTAGCCCTCCAAAAATTTTGTCTTGCCGTTTTTCTTGCATACATGGCGTACCAACACTAATTCATCTAACCCGAATCGAAAAGACACAGCCCAATTTACTTTATATAAACCAACTCAAACCAGCAGAGCTCGGGCTGCTCCTCCTAAAACCGCACAAAAAGTTCTGACAATGTCACAGCCGCATCTTGTGCAAACCGTTCATGTGTGTACTTTTTTTTGTTTTTGTTTTTTTCTTGTTTTACAACAACCCCAACCCAACCCGACACTTACTGCTGCGATCCGCAATGCTGTGGTTCTTAAATCCGCATGGGAGTTCAAACCTTTTCCGATTCAACCAGCCCAAAATTGCAATTCTTCACAATCCCAAATTCCACACGACACAAAAAAAAGTTGCAGCCAAAATCGCCAATCCGTTTACGAGAACAGCATCGCCGAGTCTGAGCGTCGGTAAAATCCCGTCGTGGTTTTTGTAAATCCCTCCAAAACAGTTCTGTAGAGCAAGCAAACTTCCAACAAGGGCAACAAAAGCAAAAATCGGTCTTCCTGAAACTTTTACTTGGTGCCTTTGCTTCGCGCAAACAGAGAACCTCCTGGATTTGTCGGCCAGTCCCAGACTCCGCGTTCCTCTCGCTCTAAAAGCTGGAGACTTTTAAACTACAGCAGTGCATGCGAAACGCGGCGGCTGGATGTGCACAATGTTACACACACACACACACACAAACACACAGACACACACTGCTCGCAGTAGCCATCAAATGCTTAAGCTCGCGCTCTCCTCAGTCTCCAAGGATCCTGCTCGTGTTCTCGGACACTTTGGTCGGGCTTACTGCTTTTTTTCCTCCTTCGTCTTACGTTCCCCCTTTCGTTCCCTCCAGCCCCTGAAGAAATGTCACTCCCCCGCTCCCTGAAACCTGACACGTTTCCTGACTAGAGATTTCGGAGCTCGCCAATGAAAAATCTCATACGGTCCAGCTCCCCTCAGCCGAGCGCACAGGCACCATGATCCGCGCACTGCTCATGCAAAGGTCTGTATCACAGGGAAGATGACAGGAGCAGGACTCAAGCACGTAAACTTTGTCCGACCCGGGTTCCCCCTCCTCTTTCCCTAGATACCCCCCAGATTCACGCTCTCAAGAAACACGCCACCTGCTGGTGAACTGCGTCTATTCATTCGTTCACACAGCGCAACTTTTGCACCGTGGTTGGGATTAGTGTACGAAGGGTATATACCTTGCGAACAAACAGCTAGTCTAAAACATACTAGATTTTTTTTAATCTAGTCAACTTTTAAAAGATTAATTAAGTACTACACCACTTTCCATGTAACTTTGTAGGTATTCATTACATTTACATGTATAGCATTTAGCAGACGCCCTTATCCAGAGCGACTTACAATTGATATATTCTTACAATCCAAGCAATTGTGGGTTAAGGGTCTTGCTCAAGGACCCAACAGTGGCAGCTTGGCAGAGGTGGGATTTGAACCCTGGACCTTTTGATCCAGAGTCCAGTACCTTAACCGCTAGACTAAACACAGTCCTATTCAGTCTCGATTTATTATCAATATTGTCCAAAGAACAAGAACTGTGGCAATTTCTCCAGGAATATTTCATCAAGATGCTTGGAAAAAGCTGCCAGTCAGTGTTTTTCTAAAACCACAGTGCACCTCAGAGAACTGACAACAGCTGTAAAGGAGAAGGGTGGTTCAGCCAAATATTTGATTAAGGTTTTACTGACCAATGTTCAGCTGAAGTGAGTAGTTTACAGTTAAGGTGCTTGCTCTGGTGCTCAGCAGTGGCAGCCATAGGAACATTTTACTTCTCAGTGGTTGCTCTTTCATACAGTGATGGTCAAAAGTCTGAGATGGTCAGCAGTCATTGATCTTCTTTGGTCTTCAAGTGGTTGTTGCATTGATTTGAGATGTGTTTTGGGTCATTATCCTGCTGCCGTATGAATCCTTCTCCACAGAGATCCAAACAAGCATGTGGTCTCAGACTTTAGTCCCTCTATAGACACAATGGTGATTCTCATTTGTGTTTCATTTACTTATCAACTTTGTTACAGATGTTTTCTTAACATTCCTTAGGAGAAATAGAATTAGTCAAAAGGAGACATAAATAAGGTGGCACAGTGGCTGGGTGGGTAGCACTGTCACCTCACAGCAAGAAGTTCCTGGGTTCAATCCCAGGTGGCGTGGTCTGGGTCCTTTCTGTGTGGAGTCTGCATGTCCTCTGCATGGGTTTTCTCCAGGTGCTCCAGGTCTCTTCCCACAGTCCAAGACTTGTGTGTTAGGTTAATGGGTGTCGCTAAAGTGCTCCTAGTGTGAGCGTGTGACCTAGTGTATGAGTGTGTGAATGTATGTACGATGGATTGGCACCCTGTCTAGGGTTTTCCTGTTTTGCACTCCATCCCACCGGCTAGGCACCGGCTCTCCCACGACCCTGTCCAGGATCAAGCAGATAAGAATGTGATATGTGAATGAGACATAAATACACTTGGGATTAAATGAACCAAAATGAGTTTATCTTGAGACGTTTATTGGTGCAGGATCCTTCTCTGTTTTTCCTTGCATTAATCTCATTTAAAACTATTGGGTGCAGTCAGTGGTACACTTTGACTGGGCACTGGAATATAACAGGGTTCTGTAACTGCACCACTCAGCCTTCTCATTGCAACGCCAGCTCAACCCAGGTTCTCGGGACTGCTGTTACCCCTGATCCACAAGAGGGTGTTTCTAGATTCAGTGTATTAAATAGATAAGTCTAAGTCTGAAGACGAGCGAATTGTTATAATGTTGTTTGAGTGATGACTGCAGACATAAACAATGAATGGAAATGTATGTGTTTATGTTAAGTATGAAATATGAACAAGTACAGGAATGGGCATCTATTCAAATTATTTATAAATATTTTAGGAACCATAAAATAATGGTCTGGCATGGCCTTTATATGGACAATTATAGTTCTCATAAAATACTTCACATTCAATCAAAGAAACTGCTGGTATGGATGACAAATGTCTGAGCTCAGTTTATTTTCTCAGCAGCAGATTTCTCTTGGCAGATTTGAGCACAATGTGAGTCTTCACTGACATGTCTGCTAAAACAAAAATGACCACACAGGAGAAAAACCTGAGAATCAGGAGACAATTAAATGTCTAATTCTTTCCATTTGATCTCACTGTTGTCTAGGAAAAACTAGAGAGATACAGTGCCTTGAAAAAGTATTCGGCCCCCTTGAACTTTTCAACCTTTTGCCACATTTCAGGCTTTAAACATAAATATATGAAATTGTCATTTTTTGTGAAGAATCAACAACAAGTGGGACACAATGGTGAAGTCGAACGAAATTTATTGGATATTTAAAACTTTTTTTAGAAAAAAAAAACTGAAAAGTATGGCGTGCAAAATTATTCGGCCCCCTTGCGTTAATACTTTGTAGCGCCACCTTTTTGCTGCGATTACAGCTGCAAGTTGCTTGGGGTATGTCTCTATCAGTTTTGCACATCGAGAGAATGAAATTTTTGCCCATTCTTCCTTGCAAAGCAGCTCGAGCTCAGTGAGGTTGGATGGAGAGCGTTTGTGAACAGATGTTTTCACTCTTTTTCCACTATTCTCGATTGGAATTCAGTCTGACTTGACTTGGCCCATTCCTAACACATGGATCGTTGATTGTGACCATTCCATGTAGATTTTGCTTTATGTTTTTGGATCATTGTCTTGTTGGAAATAAATCTCCTCCCAGTCTTCAGTTCTTTTTGCAGACTCCAACGGGTTTTCCCTTTCAGAATGGTCCTGTATTTGGCTCCATCCATCTTCCCATCAATTTTAACCATCTTCCCTGTCCCTGCTGAAGAAAGCAGGCTCAACCAATGATGCTGACACCCAACCATGTTTGACAGTGGGATGGTGTGCGGTTTCAGGGTGAATGAGCTGTGTTTTGCTTTTTTTCCGCCAAACCATAAGTTTTTGCAAAAAAAAAAAAAAACCACAAAAAATGTTGTGGCAAAAATTCTGTCTGACCAGAGAGCACCTCTTCCTCCACGTTTGGTGGTGTCTCCCCAGGTGGCTTGTGGGCAAATTTTTTATGGATATCTTTTGAGAAAACGCTGCTTTATCTTTCCCTTCTTGCCACCTTCCATAAGGGCAGATTTTTGTGGCAGTGTACGACTGATTGTTGTCCCTAATGACATAGTCTCTCCCACCTCCAGCTTGTAGATCTCTGCGTTCATCCAGAGTGACCATGGGCGCGGCTTTGCTGCATCTCTGCTCAGTCTTCTTCTCCTTGTTTGACTTGAAAGTTTAGAGGGGACGGCCAGGTCTTGGTAGATTTGCAGTGGTCTGATACTCCTTCCATTTCAATATGATCGCTTGCACAGTGCTCCTTGAGATGTTTAAAGCTTGGGAAATCTTTTTGTATCCAAATCCGGCTTTAAACTTCTCCACAACAGTATCTCGGACTTGCCTGGTGTGTTCCTTGGTCTTCATGATGCTCTCTGCACTTTAAACAGAACTCTGAGACTATCACAGAGCATGTGCATTTATACGGAGACTTGATTACACACAGGTGGATTCTATTTATCATCATCAGTCATTTAGGTCAACACTGGATCATTCAAAGATCCTCACTGAACTTCTGGAGTGAGTTTGTTGCACTGAAAGTAAAGGGGCCGAATAATTTTGCACGCCCCACTTTTCAGTTTTTTATTTCTAGAAAAAGTTTAAAATATCCAATAAATTTCGTACCACTTCATGATTGTGTCCCACTTGTTGTTGATTCTTCACACAAAATTACAATTTCATATATTTATGTTTGAAGCCTGAAATGTGACAAAAGGTTGAAAAGTTCAAGGGGACCGAATACTTTTGCAAGGCACTGTATACATGAGATCTCCTTTGTAACTTACATTTATTGACAGCTTAGCAGAGCCGTGATGCAAACTGATATCCTGTTGATTAGGAGTCCAGAACCTTAACCGCTGAGCAACCACTCTCAAGAAAAAAACCTAGATGCCTTGAATAATAACTTGAGTGAAAAAAAGAAGTTTCTAGCGACAGTGTGGGACAGATTGATCTTCTTATTGTTCTCCCTACACGAGTAGTGTGTACTGTTTTGTTCAGTTTTTGTCAACTACATACTGTGCAAATGTCTTAGGTCACCATCAGATTTGTTGATTTAGCAATGGTATAATCTTCATCTTCTCTTCATTCCAACTTTTTGTGAGCTTTAACATAACTTTTCACCCTGTTACCCTTCTGAAAAAGCACTTTTTGGCTGCTACCCTTCCAAAAATACTATTCCTAATCAAGCTTCTTTGGACTATAAAAGGGTCAACTTGGAATCCTCAAGCAACATCTGGCACGAAACTGCGAGATGCTGCTATTGCTCAAGTGTAAGGGGAGGTCACACTAAATACTTGCTACTGTAGTCTACAGAAGTTTTTCTTGTTTGTTTTTCCATTTTTTGTAATATGGCATAGTATTATGAGAGTTGGAAGATAATGAATTGATTATTGCATTGTGATCTTTAGTGAGAATAGGGAGCAGGTAGAAGAGAACTTGGAGAGGTGGAGGTATAATCTGGAAAGGAGAGGAATGAAAGTCAACTGTAGTAAGACAGAATACATGTGTGTAAATGAAAGGGAGGCAGGTGGAACAGTCAGGCTACAGGGTCAGTGGTCACAAAGGTCCAGTAGTTCAGTACTTGGAATCAACTGTCCAGGAAATGTGGGAGTGTGGAAAGGGAGGAAAGAAGAGGTACAGGCAGGATGGAGTGAGTGGAGAGAGTGTCAGGAGTGCTGTGTGAAACAAAGGGTCGCAGCAAATGTGAAAGGAAAGATTTATAAGACCAGTAGTGAGACCAGCTTGTTGTATGCTTTAGAGACAGTGGCACTGACAAAGAGACAGGAAGCAGAGGTTGAGGGTTGGCATAACTTAAGTTTGGTTGAGTTCCTTTTAGGAGTGGTCTATGTGGGCAGGAATTAGGGAATTGAGATCATCAGAGGGACGCAAAGGTTGGAAAATTGGCAGACCAATTCCCGAGAGGGAAGACTGAGATGGTTTGGGACTGTGCAGAGGAGGGATAGTGGATATATTGGTAGGAGGATGTTGGAGATGGAGCTGCCAGGCAAGAGACGGAGAGGAAGACCAAAGAGGAGTTATTTGGTTGTGGTAAATGAAGATATGCAGGGAGTTGGGGTGACAGTAGAGGACGTGGAGGACAGGGTGAGGTGGAAACGTTTAACTCGCTGTGGTGACCCCTGATAAAGGGAGAAGCTGAAAGAAGAAGAAGAAGATTTTCCTTATATTTTATCAGCACTTACTTACTGAAGCCATAAGAGACTAAGAATAAAAGCTGACGGCAGCTTGGGGTCAGAATTGGAGGACAGATAATTAAAAGAGAAGATCTACAGATTTAGGGAAGCACAATAAGGAACAGATCAGTTTCTCAGGAGTATACTCTTATCATATGTCCAAGCTCAATATACTGTAGCCTCATATTAGTGTTCTCAGACTTGTACACTGCATAATGCCTGTAAGGAGCTCAGAACAGACTAGTCACACCTATATGGTAAATGTATTTAAATATTTTATTAGTAATTAGTTAATTTTGATCAAAATGTTGTGGCCCAAGCCTCAACCATGTAGCATCAATATCTCACCAGGGTGTTTTTAATATAGGCCACTGGAAAGCAAACTAGAATGACAATGTGGAACAATAACATTTCATTTTACTATTTTGTACATATCCACTTTCTGTTTGAAAAAAAAGTGTAGCCTAGGCACCCCATAGGCTACACTTTTATTTTCTCCACTACCTTCCCCTCTAGATGCTGTCTCTTCCATTGGACATGGATATTTCAAAGGTCACTCTGTCCATGAATGCTCTCTTTCCAAAAATGTAGAAGTGAGATTCGGAGAAAGATCGTCTGCTCCCCTCTTTTTCTGCTAGAAAAGAAGCGTCCTCTTTCACTCTGAACAGACCAGCTAATAAGGGTGTCAAAGAAAGCTCAAGGGTGCTGTGTCAATGGAGCTGTCTATCTGCGTTTTCTCTCTGTGGTTTTCTCACCCATTTTTTCTTTTCCCCTTCATTTTCTCACCCCTGCTTACTCAGTAAAGCCATCAGACGCTCCCTGAAGTATGTTGACAGCTTGGGTCAGAGCTAGAGGACAGGAGAATGAAAAGCATAGAGTTACAGGTTTAGAGGAAAGCAATATGGAAGATGGGTCCCCATTGCCTGTCCAATGCTGATTTACTCTTTTCTCATACTAGCCTTTTCAGACTTGTACAAAAAGACACAGAGAAAAGAAAAAAAAACAGGACATGTCTCTGTCAGTGTTCCCCCTCACTGCTGTTCTGTCCTTTTGTCATGACTACGAAGCCCCTCAATTACAATACACGTGTAAAATATGTACACAGTTTAGTGTAAAGATTTGCACTAAACTGGTCGAATTACATGCTTTGTTGATTGTCTATGTAAAAAGAATTGAACAAAACCTTTGCAGGGAATAAACTTAAATGTAACAGTTTTCTGTCCATTTTATTGCATAAATATAAAAGAAAACACTTAAAAATAAACCTAGAAGTTTGTATGTGCAAATGAAAACAAAAACGAAATTATATGAACGATCAAGGGTGCCTTAAGACTTTTGTACAGCACTGGATGTCATATCCAGTACAGGTTTGTGCCTTGCAGACATTATGCTAAATTAATTTCATTTTGAAACTCTGTAGAACATGTCATTTGACCAGTTGTGCCCAAACATTTGCCTAAATTTGTATATCCTGCTCCAGTTGCTTACCTGTTGTGTGTCAGTGGTGTATATTATATTTATACTGTAATCTATGCTATATTTCCTGTATTGTAACTGTTGCTTCACTTGTCACTGTACTGATATTGTAGTTGTTGTGCAGTGCTCCTAAACTTGTTGTACTTAGAGCACTATATATAGTCATACACTATAAACAAAATTTACTCGTAAGAGCTTTTTATTGTTGATTTATACACATGGGATTTTATGTGCAAGGGTATTAGGAGCTTTTTTGGTTTCTCAAGAGCTAATTTAGTGTTTTTCACTTTACATTTTCTTCATAATCAACTGTATTAGTGTGAAACACATCCTATAAATTATATGAATGGATTCTACTATGTAACAGTGATTGGAAAATGCCACAATAAGAACCTTATGCCAGTAGCATTACTGTGTAATATTGAGTGGTTTCACCCCTCTGTGTGAAAATGACAATTCCAGACAATCATGCTCATCCCATTCTGTTTTGTGGTTTTACAGTGGCAGGGCTGTTTTACATTAAATTATATAAAAATAAAATCCCAGTTATTTACAATGTCATACTAACCAGTTTGCCTTGAATCATCATGCTGATTTTACACACAGCTCCTGACCAATATTTTCCAGTGGAAAGTCTACTGGTACATCTGGAATAATAAACCTGAACGTCAGCATAATTTCATAACAGCATTTGAAGTGTAAGTCTATTGGTCATGTGCATGCTAGTAAGAGATCACCAATGAGTGTTGCCTGTTGTGAATAAGGCAACATTGGTATGAACCGACTGGAGTGGTGGTACCACAATATGTTTAACCGATAATATTATGTATTGTAGCTCTCCTATACAGCAAATACACTGCTGCTGGTGTTTTTAGGGTTTGAGATCAATCTGATGACCTGTAAAGATGGCATTCACATATCTGACTGTGTATGTGAAATAAATTAGTAAATTAATATAAAGCTTTATATTTTTATTAAGCTTAAGGTAACTAATAGACCTAGAAATTCAGGTTTAAAAGTATTGGGAGTGTCTTGGTCTCTTTATAGTAGCGTTGTTGCTTTTCACTGCTTTTCCCAACAGAATCTGTTCATTGTTAGATTGGCTTAAAATCATATGTGAGACCAAATGATTTTCTGTTACACAACCAAAGTGACAGCTCTTGTGGCTTGGAAATAAGATAAAGTTGCTGGAAACAGCAGTTCCTGAGGACTTGGGTTTGAACACCAGACTGGGCTTGCAATATGAAGGTCAAGTGGTGCAGTTACCGGGTTCGGTGATGGACTAGTGTTCATCTGTTGCTTGCACCCAGTGAATTCCAGGATAGGCTCCGCTTAACAGCCTTTATGCCGTTTCTACAATAGCCCTTCTGTGACACCACTTTGATTTTACTATAGCATGGTTGAAACAGGATTTTTGTTCTCATCAAACCCTAGTTATTAAAATCTTAGATCCTTCTAACCTTTTGACTTCCTAAAACCCCTCAGGGATTCTGGACAGGTAAATGAATTTTTGCAAGCTTATAATTAAAACATCAGAAGTAGATGAGTCACATCCCGTTCAGAATGTGAAACAAATGTGTAATGGTATGTGTGTGCTTTTGTGTGTGTTAAGCTCAAATGCCTAAGGCTCTAATAGGAACCATAACTGATGGTGTAGGTCCCGTATTTTGGGAGGGACTGGAGTGAGGTTTTGACAGCATAATAATGATCGAGCCACTTTTCATAGAGCCAGAAGTCAGTTTTGACTAAACTGAAATATCAGTTGTTTTTCCAGCTCATCCATATAAAACTGAGAATTTTTATTTGGAGCTTACAGGAACGATTTTGAATGAAATGTAGATCATCTCATTCATTTGACCATTTATATGGTATCACATGGCGTAACATTTTATTCAGAGTGAGGCAGAATACAAACTCAGGATAAAACAAACAAAGGAAGGACTGCAAACACTCAGGGACGCTACAAACTTTATTTATGAAGCAGTCAGATAAACTGTGACTTCTACACCATTCCAAATCAGAAGAGACTAAATTCCAATGGAACATCAAGTTGCCCATGTAACCACAATCAAGCATTATCATCCTATCTATCTATAACAGAACTGCATATGAGAACATGCACCTTGATGCAGCTATGAGGGTATAAGCTGCATTAAGTTTGCTAACAAGCTATGTAAACATGGTAGTCATGCAGGAATATACTTCTACGCAAGTCATGACTGAAGATGGTTCACTTATGTCAGTGGATCACTGTTTCTTAAATGAACCATAAGTGCCAATTCAAAGGGATGGCTTTTTAAAATGTCAATTCCACACCTCCCCCCTTCATCAATCCTTCCGGCATCATAACCAACATGCTGAAGCAGCTCCCTGTAGCCCAACCCTACATGTACCTACACAGTACTATGTATGGGAGTATTTGGCGGTGCTGTAGTGGGGTGAGTAGTTAAGCTTAAGATGGAATCAGAAGTGCCCGACACAAAGAATATAACAAATATCCTTACTTCATACTGTAGTCCAATGATAGAAAATTATGATGCAATACATTGGTGTGGAAAAGTGTTTGCCCATTTCCTGATTTACTATGTGTGAAAAAGTGATTACAGTATACAGTATATAGTACTAGACTATGACAATACATTATCTGCTCTAATCAGCATCCATGAACTTAGTCTGTATGAGTATTGCATCAAATAGCTAAATTAGTGTTAGCTATACTAATAGATACACAGTTCATTAGGTACACCTGTTTGACTTGTTAAGACAAACATGTAATCAGCCAATCACATGGCAGCAGCTCAGTGCATTTAGGCATGTAGACTGGTCAAGACAGCTTGCTGAAGTTCAAACTGAGCATCAAGATGTGGAGGAAAGGTGATTTAAGTGATTTTGAATGCGTCATGGTTGTTGGCACTAGACAGGCTGGTCTATTTCAGAAACTGCTGATCTATTGGGATTTTCACACACAGCCATCTCTACGGTTTACAGAGAATGGTCCAAAGAGAGAAAATATAAAGTGATCGTCAGTTCTCTGGGCAAAAATGTCTTGTTGATGCCAGAGATCAGAGGAGAATGGCCAGACTGGTTCAAGCTGATAGAAAGGCAACAATAACAAAAGTAACCACTCATTCCAACGGAGGTACGCAGAAGAGTATTTCTGAATGCACAAGACATTGAACCTTGAAGTAGATGGACTTTGGACTCTGGTGCCTCTCATCTCAGCTAAGAACAGGCAATTGAGGCTACAATTCACACAGGTTCAACAAACCTGAACAACAGAAGATTGGAAAAATTCTGCCTGGACTGATGAGTCCCAATTCCTGCTATGACATACCTATGGTAGGTTCAGAATATGGCATGAACCACATGAAAACATTGTTCCATTCTGCCTTGTATCGTCTGTTCAGGCTGCTGCTGGTGGTTAATTGTCTTGGGGATATAGTCGTGACACAGTTTGGACCCCTTAATGCCATTTGAACACCGTTTGCTCAATTGCCACAGCCTACCTGAGTATTGTTGCTGACCATGTCCATCCCTTTATGACAAAAAAGGCTAGTCACCTGACCTCAATCCAATAGAGCACCTTTGGGAGAATGCTAATGCTATCATTTCAACATGACCGATATGACCAAAACCTCTGAGGAATTTCCAGGACCTCGTGGAATCTATGCCACAAAGAATTAAGGCAGTTGTGGAAAGGTGTCCAACCCGATACTAGCAAGATGTACCGAATAAAGTGGCCAGTGTTACACAACTCAACATAATCGATTACTGAGGTTTATGTGGGTCAGTAAAGCAAAATGTGTTGAACTTGTTGTATAAACATGTCCTTTTAGCTTGTCAATAGTCAAACCAGCCTGCCAGGTATATTTGCAGATTTAAGTAGTGTAACATTTGAAGTCCTTTGTAGTTCTTAACTCATTCATTCATTTATTCATTAATTATTTTTTCAGGGTAGTGGGGACCGAGGGTATAACAGGACAGGACTCGAGGCAGGAAGTCTCCCAGCCCATGTCTTTGGAATGTGGAAGGAGGACAGACTACCTGGAGGAATTATACACAGTGAGAAGTAGTACATTCAACCTCCACACAGACAGTGTTCAGGTTGGGAATTGAACCAGGGACCTCTGGAGTGCTAACCACTACGCCACTCTTCCACCATTAGTTCATAATATACAACATCGTTTAGATCCAGATAGATAGATATATAGATAGATAGATAGATAGATAGGTGGGTAGGTAGGTACAGTGGTGCTTGAGAGTTTGTGAACCCTTTAGAATTTTCTATATTTCTGCATAAATATGACCTAAAACATCATCAGATTTTCACACAGGTCCTACAAGTAGATAAAGAGAACACAGTTAAACAAATGAGATAAAAATATTATACTTGGTCATTTATTTATTTATGAAAATGATCCAATGTTGCATATTAGTGAGTGACAAAAGTATGTGAACCTTTGCTTTCAGTATCTGTGCACCAATAACTGCAACTAAACACTTCCTGTAACTGTTGATCAGCCCTGTACACTGGCTTGGAGGAATTTTAGCCCATTCCTCCGTACAGAACAACTTCAACTCTGGGATGTTGGTGGGTTTCCTCACATTAACTGCTCGCTTTAGGTCCTTCCACAACATTTCGATTGGATTAAGGTCAGGACTTTGACTTGGCCATTCCAAAACATGAACTTTATTCTTCTTTAACCATTCTTTGGTAGAACGACTTGTGTGTTTAGGGTCATTGTATTGCTGCATGACCCACCTTCTCTTGAGATTCAGTTCATGGACAGATGTTCTGACATTTTCCTTTGGCATTCTCTGATATCATTCAGAATTCATTGTTCCATTGTTCTAGATGCAGCAAAACAGGCTCAAACCATGATACTACCACCACCATGTTTCACAGATGGGATAAGGTTCTTATGCTGGAATGCAGTGTTTTCCTTTCTCCAAACATAACACTTTTCCTTTAAATCAAAAAAGTTCTATTTTGGTCTCATCCGTCCATAAAATATTCTTCCAATAGCCTTCTGGCTTGTCCATGTGATCTTTAGCAAACTGCAGATCAGCAATGTTTTTTTTGGAGAGCAGTGGCTTTCTCCTTCCAACCCTGCCATGCACACCATTGTTGTTCAGTGTTCTTTTGATGGTGGACTCATGAACATTAACATTAGCCAATGTGAGAGAGGCCTTCAGTTTCTTAGAAGTTGTCCTGGGGTTTTTGTGACTTTGCCAACTATTACACGCCTTGCTCTTGGAGTGATCTCTTTGTTGGTCGACCACTCCTGGGGAGGGTAACAAATGTCTTGAATTTCCACCATTTGTACACAACCTGTCTGACTGTAGATTGGTGGAGTCCAAACTCTTTAGAGATGGTTTTGTACCCTTTTCCAGCCTGATGAGCATCAACAAATCTTTTTCTGAGGTCCTCAGAAATCTCCTTTGTTCTTGCCATGATAAACTTCCACAAACATGTCCTGTGAAGAGCAGACTTTGATATGTCTGTGTTCTTTAAATCAAACAGGGTGCCCACTCACACCTGATTGTCATCTCATTAACTGAAAACACCTGACTCTAATTTCCTCTTAAAAGTAATTGCTAATCCTAGAGGTTCACATACTTTTGTCACTCAATAATATGTAATATTGGATCATTTTCCTCAAAAAAAAAAAAAAAAGACCAAGTATAATATTTTGTCTCATTTGTTTAACTGGGTTCTCTTTATCTACTTTTAGAACTTGAATATCTAATGAAGTTTTAGGTCATATTTATGCAGAAATATAGACAATTCTAAAGGGTTCACAAACTTTCAAGCACCACTGTAGGTGGATGGATGGTTGGATGGATTGATAAACAGATGATGATAGATATACAAAAAGACTTTAATGATCCTCACAGGGAGAAATTGATGCCATATTGCTGAAGGGTTTGGCTGAAATATCAGTACTCTTATTCAGCCCACCCATGTGATAAAACAAAGCTATTATTAATTTGGAGCTGATAAGACCTACTACACTGAGTGAAATCTGAATCATCATATTTACATCATAATTTCCACGATATCATTTGGTATACGTTTTTATCCAAATTGAAGCCCAAGCATCTTTCCATTCCTATATGGGGTGACACAAGGACAGAGTGTTGCATTTTCTTGTGATACAATAGTGATATGGGGTGTGGAGTCTCTCAGCTTATTGTTCTTATTATGCTTGTGGTCCAAGTGGCAATGATAAGTGAACAATGATCATTGTTCAACTGTCAAGACGATGCAATAATATTCTGGTACAGAATTGGGAAACATTTGTGACCAACAGAGTTTCACCATGCTTAATGCTTTTGCAGCATTTATAGAAGGGGAGTACCTACAGTGGTGTGAAAAAGTGTTTGCCCCCTTCCTGATTTTTTTTATTTTTTTGCATGTTTGTTACACTTAAGTGTTTCGGAACATCATACCAATTTAAATACTAGTCAAAGACAACACAAGTAAACACAAAATGCAGTTTTAAAACATAACGTAATTATGGTCTATCACACCTGAGTTCACTGTCTCTAGCCACATCCAGGCCTGATTATTGCCACATCTGTTCCCAATCAGGACGTCACTTAAATAGGACCTACCTGACAATATGAAGTACACCAAAAGATCCTTAAAAGCTACACATCATGCCGAGATCCAAAGAAATTCAGGAAAATTGAGAAAGAAAGTAACTGAGATCTATCAGTTTGGAAAGGGTTATAAAGCCATTTCTAAAGCTTTGGGACTCCAGCGAACCACAGTGAGAGCCATTATCCACAACTGGCAAAGACATGGAACAGTAGTGAACCTTCCCAGGAGTGGCTGGCTGACCAAAATTACCCAAAGAGCGCAGCAAAGACTCATCCAAGAGGTCACAAAAGACCCCACAACAACATCCAAAGAACTGCAGGCCTCACTTGCCTCAGATAAGGTCAGTGTTCATGCCTCCACCATAAGAAAGAGACTGGGCAAAAATGGCCTGCATGGCAGAGTTCCAAGACAAAAACCACTGCCATTCTCATGATCATTTTGACCCCACGGGATGGGATCTTGCGTGGGGCCCCAGATCGAGGGAGATTATCAATGGGCTTGTATGTCTTCCATTTTTCTTACAATTGCTCCCACAGTTGATTTATTCACACCAACTTGCTTGCCTATTATAGATTCACTCTTCCCAGCCTGGTCCAGGTCTACAATTTTCTTCCTGGTGTCCTTCGACAGCTCTTTGTTCTTGGCCATGGTTGAGTTTGGAGTCTGACTGTTTGAGGCTGTGGACAGGTGTCTTTTATACAGATAACGAGGTCAAACAGGTGCCATTAATACAGGTAACGAGTGGAGGACAGAAGAGCTTCTTAAAGTTACAGGTCTGTGAGAGCCAGAAATCTAATTTACAATTAAATTCTTTAAATATCCTATAACGTGATTTCCTGGATTTTTTTTTCTCATTTTGTCTCTCATAGTTGAATGAAAATTACAGACCTCTCTCATCATTCTAAGTAGGAGAACAATCAGTGACTGACTAAATACATTTTTGCCCCACTGTACTTGTGTTGTCTTTGACTAATATTTAAATTGGTTTGATGTTCCGAAACACTTAAGTGTGACAAACATGCAAAAAAATAGTAAATCAGGAAGGGGGCAAACACTTTTTCACACCACTGTATAGGCAAGTAAGTGAAATTTAAAACATGCAGCTTCATTATTCTGCAAATAAATCAGAAACCTAACTGACATTTACAAATCTTCTATAGAAGCACGAGTCAACTCTGTATACCACTGCAGCATAATCATTTTTAACTCATTAGCATAAGCTATACACCATGGCCTAGATATCTATAACGACAGTTTTGTAAGAAATATTAATATTACTTTCTATCACCAGATGATGAAATGGGTACAACAAGAAAGTTGATATTTTGAGCCGAATCGGTTAGACATTAGTGCTGACAGTGTAGACTTGTGGGTGTAGTTTGTCAGAACAGACAGGAAGGTGAGTTAAACATTCCCAATGTCTCTGCTACAAACAAATCTCTAAACCAGCACCAATATGCAGTACCTTATACCCTAGTGTTATTAATGCAGCACAACCTTACGTGTGTGTATACGCACAGTATATACAGTATATACTTGGGGCGCCCTGACATTCATGTGGTTACCAGCTACCTAAACATTGTTTCACACCTCCACAAGTACACTCCTTCATCATAATTTTAATTAGACTTAAGTTCCACAAGAGTTCAAGTTCCAAAGTCTGTAGATCGCAGTCGAATCAAGCATCTGTGTGATGTGCTGGACAAACAAGTGTGATCAATGGAGGCCCAACCACATAACTTACAGGACTTAAAGGATCCATTGCTGTGAGGTGACAGCACTAACCACGTTCTCTGGCTTATCCTCATGATTTTTACCAAGCATTAGATGGGCAGCAATGTAGCAGTGGTTTTCTCCTTGCAACCCTGCCATGAACACCGTTGTTGTTTAGTGTTCTCCTGATGATGGAGTCATGAGCATTAACATTAGCCAGCATATACCTTTAGTTGTTTAGAACTTACCTTGGGTTTCCCTTGTGACATTTGTTGTCAGACCACTCCTGGGGAAGATAAGAATGGTCTTTTTTATATTTCTTCCATGTGTGCACAATCTGTCGGACTGTGGATTGGTGGAGTCCTTTAGGGATGGTTTTGTAATCTTTTTTAGAGCAATGACCATCAAAAACTCTTTTTTCTGGTCTCATCAGACATCTTATGTGTTTGTACCATGATACACTTCCACAAACACATGTTGCACTGATCAGACTTTGATAGACTGTGGTTGACTAGCGGGTAAGGTACTGGACTATGGACCAGAAGGTCCAGGGTTCAAATCCCACCTCTGCCAAGCTGCCACTGGTGGGTCCTTGAGCAAGGCCCTTAACCCACAATTGCTTGGATTGTAAGAAAGAATCAACTGTAAGTCACTCTGGATAAGGGCGTCTGATATAAATGTAAGTGTAAATGATAGATCCCTGTCCTTTAAATACAACATTTTAAGTCGTATTTGTTTAATTGGGTTCTCTTCAAGATCTTTGAAAACCACACAATGTTTTAGGTTATATGTAGGCTGAAGGGTTTACAAACTTTCAAGCACCACTGTACATTGGACGTCTACTGAAAAATGCAGTATTCAGGATTTTATTTTAATTAAACTATCTGCTTCAGTGCTTAAATGACATAGTCAGTAGTATATTGATGGTGTAGTTAGGTTTACTCAAAATAATTACATTTTTGTAAGGTTAAATACACTTAACCCAAATAAAGTACACAAATATTTGTTCCCTTTCAGCACTAAAGTGTGCTGTAACACAATCACATTTAGTGTACTTAAGTGACCTTTTTATACTCGGGATCCTCAGCAATCCATCACCAATGTGCAAACAAGTAACACTCTTCTTATCTCACTTGTGACACAAGCTAACACATCACAGTCCTCTCCCACCTTATCTGCAACACCTCATACACAAGCTTCAATTATTAGAGCACACTGGATTTTGTGATGCTAATGACCATCTTTCCTTTGTCTGAGAACATCAGCACTCAAGAACCAGCTTTGTTTTACACTCGTTTCATTTCTGAGGGGTGTGAACACAAGGAGCCTTTCAGAAAAACCAGTCAAATCATGTCTGAGATGAAGAGAGTTTGATGTACTGCTTGTGCAATGTGGTACAAGAGGAGTAGACCATATTGTGCTATGACCTGGTTTCAGATCAGTCAGAGAAACATTGGCTGGAACTTGGCAACTCTAGTTCGGGGAATGCCAATAATCGTGTTCTATTAATAGCCAGTGTTGTCCGTGGTTTTGGAAGAGTACAAAGTTAATGGAAATTAACAGAGCAAGAACAGCTGTCCTTTAAACAACTCTCATGTCCCATGGTGTGAACTGACAACTGCTAAAGATCCTAGAACATTCTTAATTAAGAATGTTTTTTATTACAATCTAGTTATTGGAAATTGATGTCTTGAAAAAGGATTACTTTTAGATTAATTTTGTCGTTTTGCAGACACTTAGCAAGAGCAAATTAGGAGAAAGGAGCTGAAAGTTTAAGGACCTTGCTCTTGGCACAAGAATGGCAGCTGGAATGAGCACCAATGGAATTTGACTGCCAATCAATAGTTCAGGACCTTAACCCCTGAGCCACTACTAGCTGGGAGAAACATGTGTAAAAGCTAACTGAGTCGTGTAAAACCTATAGAATAGAGAGTGATTTTATTTGTACAGTACATGCTCTACATAGAGGAAAGACATAATTCACTTCATAAGATAATAAAATGATGAAATGAAGTTAAAAGATAAGTATATTGCAGCTCCAGTCTAAGTGATAACAACCAGCTGCTGGAAATGTCAGTGTGTAAGTGTCTGGGTTCAGTCCTGTGTGGGGCTTGCAACATGAAGTTGGGGTGGTGCATTTACGAAACAGTGTGATGGACTGGTGCCCTGGCCTGTACAAGGTGTATCTCTGCCTCTGCCTAATAAATTCTGGGTTTAGGCTCCAGACCCTCCCTCGTCACCTTAACTAGAATAAGTGGGGGTAAAACAGGACAGGGATCAGTATGTAGAAATTATACAGAAGCAAGTAAAATTAATTCAAACTGACAATTGAAAAGGCACTGGAGAAGGGAAATGTTTTTAGTTTTTATTTAAAAAATGTCTGTATTTGGACACATCAGTATTCTTTTGGACATTGGTTCCAGTTGCATAGATTGATATCAGAGATATTTCTATAGCGCTTTTTACAGTGGAGCACAGTCTCAAAGCAGCTTTATAATTTTCTATCATTTTTATTATCTAAGTCCAAGCACAAACTGAGCAATCCTAGGGTGACAGTGGCAAGAAAAAACTTTAAATGTAAAATGTTATAATGAAAAAACCTTGGGACAACCAAGACTCAACAAGGGACCCAATTTACTTGGGCGGCTTCGATGATGTATGAAGAATTAAAAGAAGTAAAGTTACGTAATGAGATTATAGTACTAGCTGAAATAAACAGAAGCTATATATAATGATATGTAGACTAATAAGAGATACAGCGTAATGTAATGTAATATTATGAAAAGTATAAAATAGAGAATATGAAACAATAGCATACAAGACAATACTGTAAATGAATAAAATATTTAATTAAACACTGGAAAAATATGCATATCTGCCTTATTTAGTCCAGTCACTGTATACCTAAGCTAAATGCAGTTTAACTGTAGCTTTTATATTCTCTATTATTTATTATACTCTTCATAATATTTCATTTTCATTAGATAACTTGGATAATTCTTACATTATAGCATCTAAGCCACCCAAGGAGGAGCCACCATTTTGAGTCTTGGTTGTCAATGTGGGATTGGCCTTATAAATTAGAAGATAATATACAATTGTAAAGCTGCTTTGAGACAATGCTCCACTGTAAAAAGCGCTATAGAAATAAAGCTGACTTCACGTGACTTTTATTTTGTTCAGGCTGGATGTTGGGAACTACTAGCTGACCTGTGTTCATGGATCTAAGAGAATTACTGGGCTTAATAAGTTTAAGAACATAATCTATTCAGTAGGAGTATACACTTGTAGTTTATGAATCACTTGCACACTTATAGTGGTATATGTAAGAGATTGTTTATTGCCTAGGTGTTGTTTAAACTAGAACGTGCATGAGTTTGTTTTCAATTATGTCTGAGTTAAATAAGACAGAGGTTTCGAAAACCAAAGGCGTGCTTTATGTCAGAGGCAAAAGGATACAGGGTTAAATGTCTAGACTGTGACCAAAATATATTGCTTTAGAGTGGGGGAGAATTGTGGTTTTGGAGGTGCAACCTGAGCCCAGTGACCTTGACCCAAGGTGGCCTAGACTGTTTCTGCACTTCATCTACTCATTCTCACACAAGCAGGGCATCTCACAGAGGACCCATGTGCATGGATGTGATTTATTAGAGGTGACAATTTTATTACACTTACTAGCTTGGATTCAAGAGAACCACATATGTTTTGTGAAATTGTGTGTTATTTGCAAAAAAAATGTAAGTAGTTACAAAGTTATTCTGCTCCTCATAGTAAACTCAATTATTTGTATGATTCTATACATACAGCGATGCTTGAAAGTTTGTGAACACTATGAGTTTCTATATCTCTGCATAAATATGGCCTAAAACATAAGATTTTAACACAAGTTTTATGTGTAGATAAAGAGACCAAAAATATTACACTTGGTCATTTATTTACTGAGGACCTTGATCCATTATTACATATCTGTGAGTGGCAAAAATATGTGAACCTTTGCTTTCAGTATCTTATGTGAGCCACTTGTGCAGCGATAACTGTTACTAAACATTTCCAGTGACTGTTGATCAGTCCTGCACGCCAGCTTGGAGGAATTTTAGCCAATTCCTCCATAAGGAATAGCTTCAACTCTGGGATGTTGGTGGGTTTCCTCATATGAACTGCTCCCACAACATTTCTATTGGATTAAGGGATTGACTTGTGCATCCCAAAACATTAACATTAAGCTTGTCTGCTTAGTCAGTATGTTACTGCCTGACCCACATTATCTTGGTATTCAATTCATGAACAGATAAAATGACATTTTCATTTAAAATTTGCTGGTACAATTCATTAATCATTATTCCAGCTTTGAGAATCCTGCATGCCCCTGCTAGCCTGCTTTTAGCAAAACTGTTGAACATGGAGAGTAATCAGTTGTGAAGGTGCCCTAAAGCTGAATGACATGGCAAGCAGTTAGCACAGAGGTGCCAGACTCCAGTCCTCCAGGGCTTTAGTACTGCTGAGGTTAGCATTCTACATCATTTATCATGGGGATTCTCTTCAGGCCTCGGGACCCACTGGATTATGCAGTTTTGAGGTTAATATTTTGTGTTTTTATAGTGTGTTTGGATAACACACTATAAAAACACTTTACTAAGCCTGTAGCACTCATGGTTTATCCAAACCACAGTAACTTTTTTGCCAACTATCATACAAGCAGGAATAAACAAGAAGTGAAAGTGCACAGTGTGTTGAGGTCAGTTAAAATGAAGTGCCACCATGCTTGAACTTAGATGAGAATGTTGCAGATTCCTATATGAGACAGAAGCACACCGGCCCAGCAGCTTATTTCAAAATGATGCTGGCTGAAATTACTCAACAAAAGATAATCCTTAAACACTGACTCCACGCAATGCAGTTGTGCTAACTTGAATAAGAAAAGTGCCTTCTTTATGCATTACGAATATACACCCACTGTTCACTTTATTAGGTACACCTCTTGGTTTCTACATTTACATTTACATTTACAGCATTTAGCAGACACCCTTATCCAGAGCGACTTACAATTGATACAATCTTACAATCCAAGCAACTGTGGGTTAAGGGCCTTGCTCAAGGACCCAACAGTGGTAGCTTGGCAGATGTGGGATTTGAACCCTGGACCTTCTGGTCCAGAGTCCAGTCCATCTGTTTCTCTATATACTTTGTTAGTCCCCTTTACTCTGTTCTCTAATGGTCAGGACCCCCACAGATCAGGTAGTATCAGGTAGTATAACAACACTGACTTGGTGGTGGTGTGTTAGTGTGTGTTGTGCTGGTATGAGTGGATCAGACACAGCAGTGCTGCTTGAGTTTTAAAACACCATGTTTACTCACTGTTCACTCTATTAGACATGTCTACTATATGGCCCCACCTTGTAGATGTAAAGTCAGAGACAGTAGCTCATCTGTTGTTGCACAGTTTCTGTAATTCATCCTCTAATCCTTCATTAGTGCTCTAAGGATGCTCCTTATAGGATGCTGGTGGCTGGACATTTTTGGTTGGTGGAGGTGTTTAAAAACTCCAGCAGCTGTGTCTGATCCACTCATACCAGAAAAGCACACACTAACACACCACCGGCACATCAGTGTCACTGCAGTGCTGAGAATGATCCACCACCCGAATAGTAGCTGATCTCTGGTGGTCCTGTGTGGGTCCATTAGAGAAGAGAGTAAAGGGCACTAACAGAGAATGCAGAGAAACAAGTGGACAAGAGCGTAAGTATAGAGCTACATTGTGCTTCTGTATTGCAAGTAGTACTGATAATAGACAATAAGAATAGAAACAAGGAGCTGTACCTAATAAAGTGATTGTTAGTGTACTGCAGCCAGCCTCAAACGTGAGGCACATTTGGAACATTATATTATGGGATCATTTCATCACAATCTAACAACCGTGTTGAGATTTCACCCACTTAATTTATGACTCTTTACTGGCCAGTCACTCCAGAGCTGGGTGGAGAGTTACAGAAAACAACTTTTCCAAACTGCTTCACCACACCAGCATGAGGCATCTGTGTGATCATTTGAAGGCTCTGGAAGTCTTTTCAGAAGGAAGTATAAACTTGGAGTAACCCCCAACACATCTCATCCAACCCATAAGCTAATTATTAAGCTTTTTATGAGTTCATTTCAGGCATGTTTGGAGCAGGGAAACCATGAAACTGTGCAGGGCAGTGGGTCCCCAGAACAATTGTTGAGAACTTACTAGTGTGTGTTTACAAGGGATAGCAGCAGTCTCAACAGGGCAGTGGTCTTCTGTGATATGTTTGACACCTCTAATCTAGCGTGATGTATTAGCCCTGGGCTTATTTTTTCGAAATTCTTGAGAACATTGGGAGCACTGAATGATTTGTCCAACAGCAAGCACCTAATGAAACACAAGTCAAAAGTGTTTTATTTTCCTGAAACGATGAAACCAAAGACAATGTTTTGATGTATACAGTTACATTAGGAACAACCTTCCCACCATCTCTAATTTCCCATCAGGGATTAATAAAGTGCTATCTTATCTTTATTTGACACAGAAAGCTTGCATGCTCATGGGGGATTCTTATTTTTGTTTCTCGTAATATCTCTTAGCCTGCCTCCATTACTGCTGCTAACAAAAGGCGTCTGTGTTGATTCGGCCGGCACGTCGCAACATGTGCACTTGCTGAGAGGGAAAAAGAAACTGAGAGATTTACAGTGACAGTTTTTGCCCTGTAGCCTGGTCCTGTGCTCTGCTCTCCACCTGCCTCATTACCTTGCGCCACTGTGAACAGTTTATTATTTCTTGTGTCTTTGTCACCAAGTAGCTCTTTCTCCCTAGCATTGTAACATCTTCAGCTTTTCACACATAAAACCAGTGAGATTCCATTGTAAACCTCTCTGGTGTAATGTGTGTACTTAAAAGTATTTTTCAATCCAGATATCTAAGTGGATGTTTCCAGAGTTGACTGTGTCATTTTCCATGCACCACCAAGCAGACCTTTTAAAGAATCTCAGATGTTAGATCTTGGAACAACAGAAACAATATTTCCTCATTATCCTAATAGGAAAGACGTTAGAGACTGAATGTGATAAGTTGTGGGTGTGTTTAGAAAAAAGGTGGCTTCATATAGCTCTGCACAAATACATCCATCAGTCTAAACAATATTACCTGCCAAACTTGTTGGACTAATGGCAAACCATTCTTGGAAATGACTATTTGACGGCAGTGATTGATGTAAAAAGGCCAGTGAATCAAGCACTAACTTTCTCCAAGAATCTGTCAGAACATTTTTTTTACATTATGTCCTTTTGTTTCTTATTACCTCAATTTGATCTGTATTTCACTGTCAATAATCCCTATGCCAGACATATGATCCAGATTATGACACTTGGTTATATACTTGAATCGTGAATAGATTTTAGGTGTTATAATAGTAGTCTAATAATCATTTGGTCAGGGCTACTAGAGTTTAGTTATTTTAATCATTGTGCAATGCAACAGCATTTTTGGAACAATCATGTTTTTTGGTTCCAGCAAAATGGAATCCCTTACATCGTCAGTTTAAAATGTTGTTGGGGTTGCAGTGTTTGTGAAAAGCGATTTTACTTGTGGGTTCAAGACAAATTTCCCCACATGTCATCTTTCTATTTTTTGTGGGGATATTTGTTCCTGAGAATGATATATAAACTTGACCCATCACACACACACACACACACACACACACACACACACACACACACACACACACACACACACACACAGCTTTACTACCTCACCCAGCATGAGGCATCTCACCTCCAACATACCAAAGTAATTTGCTTCGACATCACACAACTGGCAACACCAGCTATCCACGATGATCACACCACTCTGTGGTGATAAAAATTTTATTATTGTCATATGTCAGAAGTTGAGATGGGATTGATGCATAGTTCAGGTAGACACACTGTCATGAATACTGCCTGTGCTGTTTTCATCTGAGTCTCTCATTTATATTGGCTTTATCTCTTCTTGGTTTGTATGCTGAGATCCGACTTGTAGATGCTCATATGTCATGCCAAGCATCAAAAGAAATACCACTTGTTTACTATGACGTTATGAAGATACTGATGGTCCACTAGAAGGCCATACAATGTAGTTGATTTTTTTTAGCCCTGAATCCTAGTCAGATGTAGACTGTTCCATATCTATCAGTGTATTTTACTTATAGTGCACAGCCTTCGATTTTCTGAAAATACGGATAATTGCCTTTCAGAAATCAGAAGATATAGATGGATATCTCCTTGTAATTTAACTTCCCAAATGTCACAAAAATGGATGTTAACAATACAAGCCAACAAACCGAAAGAAGGTTTTGGAGTGACTGAAAACCTGTGGGTAGATTTCATACAAGGTTTCATTTCAGACTGTAAGACAAAAAAGCGGCTATTTAAAAGAGGTATGATGATTTTCTATAGGCAGTGTGGAAACCAAATTGTTTGAACACACTGAATTTTAAGTTTTTAAGTTTTATTTTTCTATTATATGGTGTTTAAATTTGTTCCCAGCGAAATTTTCTTTCAATTAGAAAATCATGTAATATGACCTATTACATGAGCGTAAAAGCATTTTTCAAAAAATACAAGGACTTTTGGAGTTACAAGAAACATTTGGAGGCCATGCAAGTTCTGCCAGATGGAATGTTACTAAATACTGACCACAAAGATACACACTTGGAGACTGTGAATTCTGCCAAATGGATTCTTACTAAATAGTGACCACAGTATACACTGAGACTCACAGTCTTCACTTTTATTGTTTCGTTTTTTCCAATATGTTAGATTCAGCAAGTAAACAGTAGTGGTTCATTAAAATTTACTGAAACATGTCATGTCAATGTTTGTTCCCTGTAGAGGTTCTTTTAACTTCATTTCATTTAGAAAGTCAACAAAACATGTAATTTCACCAGGGGTGCCCAAATTCTTTCATAAGATTGTTTGAATGGTAAGAATAAGCTGTGCTTAATGCAGTTATGAAGACTTTTGCAACATAATCTATGCTGTCCTGTTTGTAAAATACATTGTTGTTAATCATATCACATCATTGTTGTTATTAATATGGCAACAATGCTGTTGTTGTTGTGCCCTGTTATTCCTGATGCTTTTGTAATAGTGATGTTGTACACAGTCATGCTAGGAAAGTTTTGCTAATTTAATGTAATTTGTGGGAAAAGAACAACGAGATGCTTAAATCTCTTCTGACAAAGGGGAACAGCTGATTAATACCAGACCTCCTAAATCAAAAAGAGGTGTAAATGAAAGGAGGTGTGAAAGTTTGGCTTCCACCATCATCTCAAATGGAGGAGCCAAATTGTATTTGTGTCACACAATCTACAGATAAGATGGATTACGGTTTGTTTTCCATGAGGCCTTAATACAACAAGTTACTAGGCTTTGCATTAGTTCTCAGAAAACAAATCAAAACAAAGTGTGACACTTTCAAGTTATACTTATTACCATATGAGTATATTTATATTATTGTGGTTCTTACTCTTTTGAACAAACCCAAATCAGAAAACATTGGCACAGTATGGAAAATACAAATACAAAAAAATGCAGTGTTTATTACATTTACTTTGACTTTAATTTCATTGCAGACAGTATGAACCCAATATTATTTAGTGTTTTGTCTGGTCAACTTCATTTAATTTGTTAATATACATCCATTCTTGCATTTCAGGCCTGCAACACATTCCAAAAAGTTAAAGCAGCGATAAAGCATTTGCCACATACTTACCGTAATGTTGCCATTTATTCTCACAATAGTTAAAAGATGTTTTGCAACCAAAGAGACCAAGTGATGAAGTGTTTCAGGTCTTATTTTGTCCCATTATTGATAACAAGACTTAAGCTACAATATTGTTTGAAAAAATGTATGGATATCCCTGGAAAAGATGTCGTCTTGAAGGCAACATGTTGCTCTGAAATCTCAGTGTACTTTTCTGCATTAATGCTGCCATCACAGAAGTGTAAATGACCTTTGCCAAGGCCACTGACACAACCCCATACCATGACAGAGCCTGGCTTTTGCACTTGTTGCTGATAACAGTCTGGATGGTCCTTTGGTCCAGAGCACACAGCATCCAGTTTGTCCAAAAAGATCTGGAATACTGATTCATCTGATCACAACACACATTTCCACTATGCGATGGTCCATGCCAGATGCCTCCTAGCCTAGAGCAGTTGGCATGATGGTATACACAAGGCTTCTTTTTGCACATTAAAGTTTTAAATGTCATTTGTGACTGTAACTCCATATTGTAGTGCTTGACAAAGGTCTTCCAAAGTAATCCCTTGCCCATGTGGTTGTATCAGTTATTGATGGGTGGCGGTTCATGATGCACTGCTGTCTGAGGGATCAGAGATCACAGACATTCAAGCTTAGGCTTGCACCCTTGCCCTTTATGCACTGAAATTCCCCCAGATTCCTTGAAGTTTTTTGGAATGTGTTACAGGCCTGAAATGCAGGTATGGATGTTTATTAACAAATGAAATGAAGTTGACCAGTCAAAACACAAAATATCTTGTGTATAGTATACTATGTACTACTATACAAATACTAATAAATACTAACATTCACTTGGGACTGTGGTAAATGGTACTGGACTCTGGACCAGAAGGTCCAGGGTTCAAATCCCACCTCTGCCAAGCTGCCACTGTTGGGTCCTTGAGCAAGACCCTTAACCCACAATTGCTTGGATTGAAGATTGTACCAATTGTAAGTCGCTCTGGATAAGGGCGTCTGCTAAATGCTGTAAATGTAAATGTATATAGGTTTTGGGTCAGAGAAAACTGATGTAAATTATGGTGATTATGATGACCAAGAAGAAGAAGAAGAAGAATATACATTACATTACAATGGGTTATGAAACTAAGCAATTCATCTGGTATTTTATTATCTAGAGAGGTCAGCTAAATATGGTAGCCATTTAAAATAACTACAGATGACAGCCATGTCACCATGTATGTATAAGATCTTCTTAACGCAATATTATGGTTTATACGATTAGAGAGTTTAGCAGCTACCTTAATTTGGAGCAAATCAAAGAATTTATTTGTATTCTTCATGTAACTAGTAGAATGAAACTCTCCAAAGTGATAATGTAATACTAAAAAGGCAGTTTTTGTAACTAGTTGTAATGAGTGTTATTCAGTGGTAAAATGGCAGACCTACAGTGTTGCTAGAACGTTTGTGGATCCTTCAGGATTTTTCATATTTCTGTGTATATATGACTAAAAACATCTTCAGATTTTTTACATAAGTCCGAAATTAGACAAGGAGAACCCAATAAACCAAATGAGACTAAAATATTTTAAATGTGATCATTTATGTATTGAGGAAAACGATCCAACATTGCATTAGACCCCACCACAGTCTGCAGTCAGATTGTGTATAAATTGAGCAAGACCATTTTACATTTACATTTACAGCATTTAGCAGCTGCCCTTATCCAGAGCGACTTACAATTGGTACAATCTTCAATCCAAGCAATTGTGGGTTAAGGGCCTTGCTCAAGGACCCAACAGTGGCAGCTTGGCAGAGGTGGGATTTGAACCCTGGACCTTCTGGTCCATAGTCCAGTACCTTAACCACTAGGCTACCACAGTCCCACAGTTTCACTCAGTCGATCACTCCAAGAGCAAAATGAGTAATATTCAGTGAGGTTACAAAGGAACACAGTGTACCTTCTAAGCAACTAAAGGCCTCTCATACATTGGCCAATGTGTATGTTCATGATTTCACTTCAGGAGAACACTATTGCTTCCCAATTTGTTGCACATGGACAATCCAGAAGGCTACTGGAAAAATAGTTTAATATTTTTAAATAATATTTTAAAATAGACTGAAGTAGACTGTTTTAGCTTAAATGAGAAGCATTTTGTCTAAAGAAATAGGTTTGGGGCTAATTTTATGCATCTGGCCAGGATGGCTTGCTACCATTATTGGAATAATTCATTCTGAATTATACCAGTAAATTCTAAAGTAAGTACATCTCAAGAGAATGTGGTTCAAGCAGCAAGACAGCAAAGCATACAAATGGGTAAAGAAGAATAAAGGTAAAGTTGTGCAATGACCAATGCAAAGTACTGACCTTAATTAAAACAGAACTGTTGTGGAAGCAGTTTGTGTGTAAACTCACAAACATAACAGGTGTTGGCGATGTTCTGTGCATAGGAACAAGCTAAAAATGCTCCTAGCTGGGGTGCATAACTGAAAAACAGTTACCAGTTATTGTGGCACAAGATGCTGAAAGCAAAGATTCACATAATGTTGCCACTCACAGATATTGTGATATGTAATATTGGATTTTTTCCTCAATAAAAATGCCTAATAAATAAATGGCCAAGTATAATATTTTTTTTCTACTTAACTGGGTTCTCTTTATTTACTTTTTTAAGTTGTGTGAAAATCTGATGATGTTTTAGGTCATATTTATGCAGAAATATAGAAAATTCTAAAGGCTTCACAAAATTTCAAGCACCACTGTAGCAATTCGGCCACATAAAACAAATGCCTACAAAAAGCCTGTTGAATGTTTATATTGTGTGGCTTTTAGACCATTCAGTTTGCTCCCTGATATATTCACTAAAATCAAAAGTGATGATTGAGCCTAAAAAAGCAAAACCTAAGAAATCAGCAGTTGCTTTTTTGTGCTATTACAGTCATGTTGACTTGTGCACACCCTATCAAAATGCGAGTACAAACATTCTATCACTGGGGCCGAGCTGAGCTTTTTTACTATGTGGCATAGCCATAAAAGTATTGTTTTTAACTGTTGTTAACACAAAATCCAAATGCCTACCTGAGAAAGAAAGAGGAATATTTCACATTACAAGAGAGAGTTCATTAAACAGACTGGGTCTTCCAAACTTCAGCCTGAATGTGTGTTTGTGATGTCTGAAAAGTTAAAAATGAGCTATTAAGAGGTAAATGTTTATAAATGTGAATTCAATGATACCTTTAACAGGAGCCTTTGACACCACATGTGTCTGTTATTCCATCTGTGTACCGGCTTGGTTGGCCAGTGGGTGAAGTGTCCCTGCAGTTTGTGGGCCTGTTAGAATTTTGAGCCATGTGTGTGTGTGTGTCTGTGTGTGTGTGTGTGTGTGTGTGTGTGTGTGTTAAGTGTGAATGGGAGCTGAGATAATGGTAAAACCATCAATCCATGACAGATCAGACTGTCACCCCTGGGCTGATTTACAGAGCTGGGATGTCACACATAAAAGCGAAAACACAAACAAAACGAAAATTAAAATCAACCCTGCTTCAAATGGCACTGTTGGTCCACAATAATGATTATGTTTGCTCAAACTGCTGTGTGCAAGTGTGTTTAGTACCTACAGGGCAAAAAGAATCTGTCTGTAATGAAAATCTGTCTGTAAGCCAAATTAATTTCAGAGGCTTTTAACTGAAAACAATCCTTCTAGACATGTATTATCAAAGTGCAATTTTAATTACCACCTTCCACTATGCATACATCATTTTCTAAAATAGACTGAGGGCGATCTTCTACAGAATACAAAATGATATTCAAAAAACAGTCAGACAAAGGCTTAATACAAAAATGCTAGCAGTAATGGTCAACAAATTCAACAAATGTTGATTATCAACCTCTCATTTCAATGCCAGCTAGCAACGCCTGACTTCTGCAAATGATTAGCATTAGCATACGTTTGGATGAAGCATTACTTTAATCCCTATTAAACTGTCACACTAGCGAGACTGGGGGAAATGAGTTGAAGGATCTGCATGAAGAGTGTTTGTGGGGAGTTAAGCTGGGTCATATTAGATGCAGGGAACTGTGAGAGGATACAATAACCCAGAGATCCAGGAGTAAAGGGATAAAGATCCCAAACAGTGCCATCAGTTTCCCAGCTTCCCAGTCTCTTAATCAGTGCTTAATCAGGGAGGTATGACAAAAATCTCACCGATATCTAAAGTCTAAAATTAAACATTTTAAACTATTTTAAATGAAAATAAAATTAAAAGCAAAAATGTAGACTTTTAAAGAACCTGCCAAAAGGTAAAAAGATTAAAGCGCTGCTGCTGTCAGATATGAAAAATACAAATTGTTGCACATAAAGTAGTTAAACTGATTAGGTGATAAGTTACCAAGCTACAGTTACTCAGCTAAAAAACAAAATTATTCACAGCAGTGAGATTTTCTGCTTGCACAAAGAATATCACTGACAGGAAACACTAGTAATACATTTGAAATATTAACAGAGTTATCAACCATTTGTACAACCCCAAATCAGAAAAAAGTTGGAAAATGTATGGAAAATGCAAATAAAAAAAACACAGGGTGTCTTACAATAACTTTGACTTTTATTTCATTGCAGACAGTATGAACCCAAGATATTTCATGTTTATCTGGTCAACTTCATTAAATTTGCTAATAAATATCCATTCCTGCATTTCAGGCAACACATTCCAGAAAAGTCGAGACGGGGTCAATATAGTAACAAGGAAATCGTCGAAATGTTTAAAAACAATGTTCCTCAAAGAAAGATTGGAAGGGATTTACATATTTCTCCTCCTATAGTGCAAAATATCATGAAACGATTTGAGGAATCCGGAGGAATTTTAGTCCATAAAGGGCAAACTGAAGAAATTGACGTAGTTTGCTCCGGACCAAAGATGAAAAGGACCATCCAGACTATTATCAGCAAGTCCAAAAGCCAGGCTCTGTCATGGTATGGGGCTGTGTCAGTGCCCTTAGCAAAAGTCATTTACACTTCTGTGATGGCAGCATTAGTGCAAATAAATATATTGAGATATTAGAGCAATATGCTGATTTCAAGATGACAACTATTCCAGGGACATCCATGCATTTTTCAACTAGACAATTCAAAACCACAAGCTGCACACATTACAAAGGCATGGCTGTGGAAGAAGTGGTACAGGTACTGGACTGGCCTGCCTGCAGTCCTGACCTGTCCTCAATAGAGAATGTGTGGGTAATTTTGAAAGCTGAAAATTTGACAACGACCTGGTACTGTTGCACTTTTTTCTGTTTATTGCCTTAAGACATGCTTGCAGGATGAATGGGACAAAATAAAACCTGTAGCACTGAATCACTTGCTATCCTCTTTGCCAAAATTTCTTTTAAGTTACAAATTGGTAAATGCTTTAACTTTCTTTAAATGTAGTGCAGGTCTGGCTGTTTATGGGTGTTTCACAAACAAGACAGAGTTGAGAAGACAAAACATTAAATATCTTCATACTTTCAGCAATCAAATAAAGCAAATGTAAGAAACACCAGCTTTTTCTGATTTGGAATTGTATGAATACATTGGGCAAAAGTGTTGAGATGCAGTTTTCTGGCAACAGTTCTTTGATTTTCTGCACACATATGTAGATACGTCTTAAAGGAGCATAGTTCTGCTTTATTGACTTCCTGTAAATTAGTGAATTAGTTTAACTTGAAATTTAAAAATGTTATGTATTTAAGATTCAGAAAGACATCATCTGTGAGAACAGATTACAAACATTGGATATAATTATGGTTTATTGTGCCTGGTCCAGAGATCACCAACTGTATGGATTTTGTATGTTCTCCCCATGTCTGTGTGGGTTTCCTCCAGATACTCTGGTTTCCTCTCACATTCCAATTGAGTTGGGATGTCTGAAGTATCCCAGTGTTATTGAGTGTGTGTGCATGTACCCTGCGATGGATTGGTGCCCTGTCTAGGTTTGGTCCTGCTTTGAATCCTGTGCTTCCAGTTAGGTCCCAGCACTTCACAACTCTGAGCTGGATTAAGAGGGTATGAAAATGAGTGAATGAATGAAAAACTCCCTTACACAACTTCACTGTTTTATCTAAAACTAGATCTATCTACTGTAATCCCTGGAATTAATAATGGGTTTAAAAAGATTTGATGATCTTCCTTTGACTGCATTAGTAAATAAAAAAAAGATCTATGAAAGGGAGGACATTTGAGCCATGGCTCATGCTGGGCCAGACAGAAAATCTTGGCTTGACACTACACTTCTACATCAAGACCAAACTGCAGCAAAAACCACAGTGAATTACTGGAAATGCAATGTATCCTTTAACTGTAAGGATGTCATCCACATAGTGGTACAGTTCAGTCCGCTACTGATCAGCTGAGGACTCAACATTTTGTTCCATCATATTGGTCCCCATGCAAGTTAAGTTGTTGAATCTTTCAGCTACATACAACAACTGCCCCAACTGCATTCATATTTCCTTAGTTTTAAAAGCCAAGAAAATTTTGTTTCAGAAAAGTCATGCAACCACACAAAAATTATCATGCTGTAGTACAATGACTCTTTAAAACAAGCATTCTATACTTGGCTTTACTAAATACAGATCCAAATTCTGCACAGTCTGTGCAAGTCATTTCCCTTCTATTTATTTTGTGAGGGTCTATCTGAAGTGGGAGGTTTCGTGAGGTTAGACACAGTGAGGCCATGGAGGGATGATGGATGAACGATGTCTGAGCTCTCTCTGGGAGGATCACTCCATCACTGCACACCTCCATTAAATGAGTGAAAAGCAAGCTTATGAGAGGCTAAGAGAAAGAGAAATCTGAGGGAAAGGCTGGCAGTGACTTCTGTGCTTGATATTCCTGTGCGGCCTGGTCTGAAATCAGTGTAATGAAAAAAAATGGTAAAATGAAAATTCACTTTTATAGGTGTGAAATGCCTCATATCATAAGTGTGCATGAAGAAGCTTGAACTGAGATATTCATGTTACTTTTGGCACACATTTCCACTGACTTTGACTTTCCAAGTACTTTGACTGTTTGAGTGAGCTCACCTCTTCATATGGGCAACAGTGACCAAAAAAGAATTTCACATTTGTGAAAGAATGGGTCCACAAACCAAGGTCTATAAAGCCATGGTTGGGTAAGTTTGGCATGGAAAATTGGTGTTCAAACATCCCACAGACAGTCCAAAATCTTCTAAAAAGCCTCTCCAGAAGAGTGGATAGCTGAAAAGTGGGACCAACTCCATATTAATGCGTACGGATTTAGAATAAGACGCAATAACAACTCCTAAAGGTGTAATGTGTAGGTGTCCCAATACTGTTGTCCATATAGTGTATGGGCAATGCAGTTCATCACTAGGTGATAGGGGTTTCACTGAAAGTATACAATTAAGGCATTTCTTCCAGTGTAAGTTATTTTAATATAGCTAAAGACTTTATGAAACCTTGACCTGCAGCTCTTGTTTCATGTTACTCACATTCTTTACGTTTTCACTTTCTTGTGATATTCAAAATGTTATTTGACTATTTAAATTGCTTGCCCCCGTTAGCTACAGTCAAAAGCAGCATAATAATGTAGCACCACATCTGTTTTCACCATATTGGCTATGCCAATAATTTTGCTGTAATTGTATTTTCGATATCACCCAGCCCAAGTGTGTGTTTTTACACTCAGCAGGCACTGGTTAGCAATAACACTATGCGTACTGTGCTGCCTGAGCATGGTTCAATGTACTGTTCCATGAAATGGTATGGAGCAATCACACTTGTCAAACGAACAATGCTTTTGGGGAATAAACTTGCTTGGGCACGGTACAGATTGCCTAGAGTGAGTACACCCCAAGCGACTTTGAGGTTATTGTTGGTCATTGACTGCATGGTGAGTAAATACAGAGAGAGGGAGCATTCAGAGATAAGACAGAGGGGGAGAGCACTAGAATCCTATTTATCTAATCCAGAGTGACTCAGAGTGACAGAGTTTCTAGCTTTATTTACAAATTTAGCCTCATAATATTCAAGTAACAAGAAAAAGGATGCAGTTATGAAATTCAATAACAATTTGAATAACAGGGTTCAAAAAGTGGCCAGGCCACTTAATTATAACCCTCAGTCTTTTGGGGTATTGCACACATTATGTATAATTGTCTGTTGGGGAATATTTGCCTATTCTTTGGTGCAGAATTGTTCCAGCTCAATCAAATTTCCTGATAAATTAAAGTCCATCTACAGATTTTCTATTGGAAAATAAGTCAGGGCTCTTACTTAGTCACTCAAAAACATTCATCATACAATCCTTATGTCACTGCATTGTTCAGGGTCGTTGTCATTCTGGAAGGTGAACCACCTGCCCATCTTCAGCTGTCTGATTTTATTTTCCCATCAGTCCTGAATGACCCAGTCCCCCACTGAAGAAAAACAACCTCACAACATAATTTTGTCATACCCATGCTTCAGAGTAAGTGTGTTGTGCTTTCCATAAAAGCATAGTGCTTGGATTTCAGTCCAAAAAGTTCAACCTTAACATCAACCCTTTTTACCAGACTTGGTATGACACTTTTTCTGAAGAGGCCAGTTTTGTTTAAAGCTTGTGAGATTGTTGTCACACACTCAGATCGATCAGTCTTAGCCATTAAGACCTGTAAGTCCTTTTCTGTAAAGTCTTGGTAAAGCCTCTTCCCAGTTCAGTATCCTTCAGGCTCAGTCATCCAGTTTGCAGGGATGGCCCAATCTAGGCAAGGTGTTGGTGGTTCCTTGCACTTTCCACTTCTGTGAGGGATAGTTAAAGCCTCTGAAATCATTTGGTATCCTTCTCCTAACTTGTGTCTTTGCACAATTATATCCCAAAACCATTTTGAGCCATCGTCACCTTCCCAACCATGGTGAATCCTTTGTGGTACCGGATACTACTAGTAGTGCAATGTCAGGGAACCACAAGTTTTAATTTATTAGCGAAAACACTACAATTCATGTTTGTATTTGTAAATATTATGTCAAATGTACACAACATGACTATGAGTATGAAAAGACATTGAAATACATTGAAAAAAGCTGGATTATTTTGAAGGAACAATTGCTTCCCAGGAGCTGTTGTAAGTAATGCAATACTCACAGGGCTGTGTGTAGAGTAACCATTTGGGTATTGAACAATGCGGCAGGTACTACAACAAAAGCATGTGCATGTCATTTATGCTCAGATGATCTGTTGTGTTTCTGGATTTGCTTTTGCATTTTCAAATTTGCTGTTGTGTGTTTTTAAGCACATCAGGGCTTTTGTAGTTTCACATCACAAACCTCATGGCACATACCATGTACAGTTGAAATTTGATGTGGAATAAAACAAATTTGTATGTTTGGCAGAGCTGCTTTATTGAGCTGGCCTGTAAATGAGATGGAGCCTCCATCTCACCACATCCACTACCTTATACCAGATTACACAACCCATTAATTCTTGACATAGTTTAAAGTCTGTCAGAAGACTGGATTGCATGGCGTAAATGTCTTTCATTTTGTGCATTTGAGACCATTTTCACAAAGTGACATGAACATTTCTGGAATCTTCATGACTTAATGTAGAAGTCTAGGCTTCGGTGATGAGAATGGGCGTGTCTCTGTATAGCTCTGCAAGCTCTCAATTGTGCAAATGTCAAGTAGCTATGAATATGGAAAAAACACAGGATCCTTCAACTCCTTGTGTCCAGCTACTAACATTTCATATGAATTAAAGTAGACATGGTGGAGATAATGGGTGAAGGTTAAGATTTAAACTCCTGACCTTCTTTGAGGCTTAAGTCATATAGATCTGAGTGCGTAAGTAATTACATGTGACTTGTGGACCAAGTCCTGAGGTACAAAATGGCCATATGGTCATGTGTTTTTGATTCTGAGTGCCCTTCCATTTTGGCTCCCCTTGACATGTCATTTTTTACTCCTCCCAACCCCCCATCCAACATGTTGATAAGCCACTAAAGCTTCAAAAGTAATTCCTTCAGGTCTTCATCACAAGCCATGAGTGAAAATTCACTGAATATTTGCTGTACAGTGACCAGAGTCAAAATATTTAATTCCCTCAGTTATGTGTAAAGGTTATGGTTTTGTTGTTTGTTTTGTTTTGTTTTTTAGCTTTGGTAGCCACCGCCACTTATGTGGGTACATTACATTTACTGCTTGCTTCTTCTTCAGCAGTGGTCACAACACAACATTTCAGATCCACCACCCAAAAGGTTACACTTAACATCATATGCTGGTTCTTTCAGGGCTCGTAAATGAATCCTAATTGCATTCAATCGCCTCAAGTTCTGGTTTCGAATGGAAAAATAGAAGGGAGACAGAGAGAGCGAGAGAGAGAGAGAGAGAGAGAGAGAGAGAGAGGCGTGAGGGACTTTCTTTCTTTCACTCTCCTTCACTCAGAATTCCTGGCTAATGGCTGGGCTGTAACCATACAGCGCCACTCGCCGCCAAGTGAAACAACGGCCACTGCCAGTTTTTCTCTGTTTATTTCTCTCCATTTTTCATCTCTTGTTTTTTTCCCCTCCTCTAATGACACACATGCACAAAAAATCATATACAGAATCTGCATTTAATTTGCATGGCAGGCCACCATGTCTTTTTTTCTCCCTCTCCTCTTTTTCACTTTGTTCAAGCCTCACTGTTCTTTTGTGCATTCAGCAAATATTTAGGCCAAGGCAGAGATTTGTGGCTGAGGTTTCTTCACTCAGAGTGGAGTATATTTTCTGAGAAAATGTTCTTGCCAACAACGGATCCTTGCAAAAGCTTAGGACACTGACCTCATTAAATTAGATTTAAACGGGCAAACAAAACGTTTACTGTGAAGGTGAGACAAATATTCTGGTGCTTTTGGCATCTGTATCAAGTTCAGGGGTTAAGAACATCTGGCTGCATACACTCATTGTAGCTGTATAGGAAATCCAGCAGCAGTATAATAAAAGAAAGGCAGCCATTAACTAGATTTGAAGTTTTTTTGAGTAGAACACCGATCAGTTCTACAGACACAAAATGACCTATGAGGAGTATCTTGAATATTCCTTGTGAGCTCTACTAACACAATCATTACATCATATTTAGAAAGCTTGGAAAGCTCCACAAGAACTATCCAGTGATTTCATGGGTAGCCTGAGTCTGTGTAAATCTGAATAAAGGTTAGTGTGCATCTTTAAGAAACAAAAGAACACCATGTACAAAGAAGACACAATGGAGGAAGGTTGTCCGTACACAGCAAAATGTCTGTTGAGCTTGGCAAGCTGGCAGCTAGGCTTCATAACACACTGCAAGCGAGCTGCTGAAAGACTCCTTAAGTCCTCACACTCACGCACCCAGACGCGAGTCGTCTCCAGATAATCTGGGCCTAAAGGCCCTGGTGTGCTGCAGTCCAAAAACCACAGCCGCTAGGGAAGGGAAATTCATGCCCTGCAGCGGAAAGGGGTTTGGGATCAGTCCACTTTCTGATTTTGAGGTCGGAGGACTTAGCCCACAACACACTAAGGGAGAGAGGGAGATTGTTCTGCCGAGAGAGCTCCATATATGGTTGAAATTACAATCCACAAAGCTGTGGTAAAAATGTGATTATAATATGTACTTAGTTTCTGAGCCGCTTCGAGATCCTGCTGCTGAGCTGAGTTTCGGAGATAATTAGTTTCGGACTATGTTTGTTTTAATAAACTTTGGTGACCTAAGCATACAGGGTTGCACATTTCACTGATTCCTGCTATCTAAAACAAGTCAATTAAATGGCTTTGATACTCTTAACATTATAGATTTACACTTTTAATGTTTGTTCCATTTAGTCACAACAGTGTACAAAACTACAACAAAATCTTTTTTTTTCCATATTGCCGGTTTCATGCATTTCACTTTCTGTTCAAAGCACAGTGCTAGATTTACCAGGACAACTACAAAACTGCTGAGGTTTATTAAGAAATTCACTGTAAGCTACAGTGTTTGAAACATTACTTAGTTGTTAAACACATTCTTCAGTCTAAGCTCATTAATAACCAGAGGTGGTAAGTAATTCAATACAGGTACTTTGTTACTCTACTGAAGTAGTGTTATAAGGTATCTGTACTTTACTTGATTACTTTTGTGGCTTTATACTTTAAAATTTTACTTACTACAATTCAAAGGAAAAGTCTGCTTTTACTCACTACATTTACAAAACAGACTCGTTACATGAGCTTTTATGAATCTATATATTTATCTATCTTATTTTTCTTTTTTCGCCAAAAATGTTGGAATCATAGTGGCATAAGAGAGGTATATTTTAAAATGACTTAATATTTCTAAACATTTTACATAAGTATTTTTTATTAAGTAATGTAGTGTTTAAAAGACGAACTGCTCTGAAATTGGTGTTCAACTAAAATGCAGTGAAAGTGTCAATAATAACAATTGTTTGGTCTAAATATCATGATATACTGCATTACTGAATAATGCAGATGATTTATGCAGCTGTAGTACAAACCATTATGGACCCTCAATGTCATGGATCTATATCTTTTGCCTCCAATAAAAGACATACTGTCTCAAGTTACTTTTTTACTTTAAGTACATTTATACTTCTACTTGAGTAATACTGTATATAAGCCAAATTCAACTTTTCCTTGAGTTTTTAAAAGAAATACAATTACTGTAGTAGTACTTTCGCTTAAGTAAAAAACTTGAGACCTCTGGTAATGACATTTACCACCTACAGTCCTGGGCAAAGAAATGGGCCAAACCTAAAACACTGGTTTAAAAAAACACAGTGGTCAGAAAATAAGCAAACACTAAGAAAATACACTCCTGAGACCTGTGCCACTATTTGTTAGCAACTGCTCGTTGCTGCAGTTAACTGTTGGCTGGAAAATTATGGAAATGGAGAATTTCTGGGAAGTTTAGTGTGTTCAAACTAAAAACGAACGGTTTGGTTCAATTAAAACGAACCCTCGTGTGATTACGCCATTAGTGCGGTTCTTCTTGGTAAGTTGATCTTTACACACCTGATGCAGCCGACCACAAACCTTAAAACATGCTCTTAAAACAGAACCAGGATGGACAGATGTCATTGTGTAGTCCTGTGAGTCCCAAGGTAATCCTGAGAGAAAATCTGCTTCAAAATTAGCAAAATATCATGCAGGGGTGGCAGAAACCTCCAGAAACATTTACAAGACTCTGTTGGGGTAGCCTAGCGGTTAAGGTACTGGACTATGGACCAGAAGGTCCAGGGTTCAAATCCCACTTCTGCCAAGCTGCCACTTAACCCACAATTGCTTGGATTGTAAGACTGTATCAATTGTAAGTCGCTCTGGATAAGGGCGTCTGCTAAATGCTGTAAATGTAAATGTAAGATACAGCAAATCCTTATTTCACTGTCAGCTATTAAGAGAAAAGGTCAACACATTGAAACAACAGGTGATGTTAGACAGAAAGGATCTGGAAGGCCCAAAGTCTCATAAAGCAGAGATGACCACCTGCTGAAAATTTACAGTTCTGAAAGATTGGGAGAAAAAGCCTTCAAAAACTCTCTCTCTCTCAAGACCTCAGAAAACAAGACTGTTGGAAATGTAGGATTAAATCATTTTTATTGTTATTATACTGTTTACATAAGACTTTCTGTTATTGTGCTATCAAATTGCAGATCATGAATTGAAGTTTATAGGTTTGCAGTTGGGCTGAGCAAATAAGATGTATGGAGATGTGTGGATACACTAAAGAATGGAATGCTATCATCCTCTGTCGAAAACTGTGTTTGTGACAAAATAATACACTGAAAAAATGAACATTAGATTTATCACTTAACCTACAAGGCTGAAATAATACAACTCACTCCCTCACATTTCTTTCTCTCTCTCCTACATACACACACTTGACACACACAGAAATGTGCCTTTTAAAAATAAAGTCCCTGGTCCTGTTTTTTATATGACACATAAATAAGAGCTTGGGAGTATGTAGTGCTTGAAATATGTCTAGGGTTACATTGCTGAGATGTGTAACAAATCAGGAATGCCAGTTTCTGTCTGTGTCCAACACAACATAGGAGAACTTGTTAGTTAACTCTGGGTCTCCATGAGACTAAAAGTGATGGGTAAACCTTATAAATAGCTACAAGCAAGCATGATGTATGGAAGAAGTGCTTAATCCCTGAACAGATTATTCCAAACCATTTAAGTCTATGAAGAGTCCGCATTAGCTTGCATTTGTCAAAAGGAACATGAGTGAGATTGTAGTATTGGAGTCTCAGTTTGAAGCATCATGTATTCTCAGACTGTTAAAACACAACCCCAATGAAATGAAGACAGTATGAACCCAACATATTTCATGTTTTGTCTGGTCAACTTCATTTCATTTGTTAATAAACATCCATTCCTGCATTTCAGGCCTGCAACACATTCCACAAGTTGGGACGGAAACCAATGATAATGATGTGGCTTCAAACATGTAATGTCAACAGGTGATTGTAATCATGATTTGGTACAAAAGCAGAATCCACAAAAGGAGTCTTTGAGGAGTCAAGATGGGCGGAGGCTCTCCAGTTTATTATTAAAATGTTTAAAAACAGTGTTCCTCAAAGAAAGATTGGAAGGGATTTGCATACTGCTTCCTCTACAGTACATATCATTAAACAATCAAGGGCACAAGGTTAAGCTGAAGACCCGTGTTCTCCGATCCCTCAGACAGCACTGTATCAAGAACCTTCGTTCAACAACAGCTGATAGAACCACATGGGCAAGGGATTACTTTATCAGCAACAAGTCCAAAAGCCAGGCTCTGTCATGGTATGGGGTTGTGTCAGTGCCCTTGGCAAAGGTCATTTACACTTCTGTGAAGGCAGCATTAATGCAGAAAAGTACATTGAGATTTTAGAGCAGTAAGCCGCCTTCAAGACTTTCTAGGGGACTTCCATGCATTTTCAACAAGACAAACCCCATCCTGCACACATTACAAAGGCATGGCTGCTGAAGAAGTCGGTATGGGTCCTGATCTGTCCCCAACAGACAATGTGTGGAGGATTTTGAAACGAAAAATGGGACAATGACCCCGTACTGTTGCTTAAGACGTGTTTACAGGAGGAATGGGACAAAGTAACACATGAAACACTAAATCGCTTGGTATCCTCTGTGCCAAAATCTTTGAAGTGTCCACATAACTGTCCACATAAGATTCTTCTAAACAGCATATCAAATGAGTGCACTGTCAATGGTCGTGTCGGTATTCCAGCACAGAACATATACATTTACATTTACAGCACTTAGCAGACGCCCTTATCCAGAGCGACTTACAATTGATACAATCCTACAATCCAAGCAATTGTGGGTTAAGGGTCTTGCTCAAGGACCCAACGGTGGCAGCTTGGCAGAGGTGGGATTTGAACCAGTACCTTACCCACTAGGCTACTTATTAGTCATGGGGTTTTCATTTTCACGTAAATTCTTTACGTTTTTGGAAGTCTAAGTAAGTTTGTGTTTAGTCCTGTGGCAACTAAGGTATTCAAAAACTACTGCATATCAACAGAATTATCTTATTTTGTCATTCACAATTGACATATTATCACTTTTATAATGTTAAGGTTTATGTGCATTATGGAATAATTTGCATTATGCTTGAAATGATACTTTCACCAGATTTTTTCATTACATTTTTTAATAATGATGTGTTCAAAATTGTCTTTGTACAAATGGTTTTACTGAGCCAAACAATGCCTTGCTGAGGTACGTGTGGGATAATTTATTCATTCAGTTGCCATTATGCTAAACCAATAGCTATAAAACTCCATTATTTGTTAGCGACAGTGGACTCATAACTAAAATATACAACTAAATACGTAATCTTTGGACCAGCCATGTCCTGCCATTTAAAATAGTGGTTTTTATTTTGAGTTATTCTTTCGTAGATCCCATTTGGAACACAGATACCATGGCAATTAGAATAACTGAATGTATTCTTATGTTAGAGTCTCAAAACACCACTGTTCTTTACTCCAATTAAATAATATATGCTTTATTATAGGTGTAGAGGGAAAAGTGCAGACACTGGAATCAGCTGAAAATGAATGCAGCGAACAATAGTAGCTCTTTAAAAAAGATGGGCCATTACAGGCTATTAGAGGGAAAAGCTGCAGTTTACTAGACAAACAACAGAGCCAAGTCATTTTACAGCATTAAATGAGGTGTGAGCGACTGCAAAAGTGGAAAAGCAGAGCAGAGAGGTACCTCTTTGCTAAAGAAAGTGTTTAGAAGGATAAACAGTTGTTTACTTTCCTAAGAATACTTCCATAGAAACAGGGATCGACCACAGCACATGCAGGAGGCTTTAACGTGTGTGATGTGTGAATAAAAGTCAGGGCTGATGAAAAGACAAACATATTAACCAAATCTGAAACGAATGCCTGTTCATTTGGTTTTACTGCTGAGCATTTACCCCACCCCGGTGGAGCAATGTTGTCTGAATCAGATCATGAATATGAAGGGTTTTTTTATCTTAAATATATAGCCACTTCACTGCTGTCATTCATGGCCCTGCTAGTGCAGACTGGCATGCAGGGTCAAGCATCGAGCAAACAACAAGAAGAGAATTCAGAAAAAAGATTTACGGCATTTTAAACAGACTTTATTTCATGAGGCTTTGTGGGGGGTGAATGCTTTCACCTCAACCTGAGATCATATTGAGTTTTTAGAGGGCGGGCCTGATTTGTTTTCAGCCATGTCCACTGGAAGGAGCTGACGAAAATTCCAGTAAGCCTATGAACTGAGTGAACGAGGCTAGAGGGGAATTCTGAGCATGACTGCTGAAACTTCGAACCCGGGGAAAGAACGTGGTTAACATGGAGAGGTGTTGGGTAGGAAGTTGTGGGTCGTGGCAGGATGTTCTTCCTCTGAACTGGTCAGTCACAATTTCCCATCACCACCAATAAAACTTTCGCAGACGAAGAATGTAGCTGATCCGAAACATCATTTACCACTCCCCAAGTTTACTCCCACCATTACAGCTCCAATCCTGAGGTGAATATACATGAGCTTTGAGGTAAGCAGGCTTCTGAGAGTATGCCAGATGGACACAACAACAGCAACAAATATATCTGCAGTGTGTAACCAGGTATTCGTTTATTACATTCCCAAGCCAACAGCATTCTTAAGTGTTTATTCCTTCTGAAACGGGCCTGTACCAAGTAACTAACTCTATGTTTCTCATTCATTTTCTACAACTGTTCCTTCACTTACTAAAAATTTACTAAGAATCGACTAAACCTGTAGAATTTGGGATTGGACGTAGATATTAGGAGATAACCTAAACTTGTAAAGTTGCTTTGAGACAATGCTCCATTGTAAAAAGCGCTAGATAAATAGATCTGACTTGACTTGACTTGACTTAGACTGTTATATCTGAGAAAGATCAACAACCCCAAATCAGAAAAAGTAGGGACAGTATGGAAAGGCTGAGTCTTTGAGGAGCAAAGATGGCCAGAAAATCTACAGTTTGTCAACAAATGCGTGAAATGTTCTACAATGTTCTTCGTAGAAACTCTAGAAGGGATTTACATATTTCTCTCTCTACAGTGCATAATATCATTAAACGATTCAAGGGATCTTGTTGAATTTCGGTGTGTAAAGGGCAAGGCCACAAGCCTAAACTGAAGACCTGTGATCACCAATCCCTGATATAACTGATATATATATATATATATATATATATATATATATATATATAACCACATGGGCAAGGGATTACTTTATCAAGCCCTTATCAAGCACTATTATATGGAGTTACGTTCACAAATGCCACTTAAAACATTGCTCTGCAAAAAAGAAGCCTCATGTTAACCATGTACAGAAGCGGGCGTCGACTTCTGTGGGCTTGGAGGGATCTAGGATGGACCATCAAACAGTGGAAACGTCTATTGTAGTCAGACCAATCAGTATTCCAGGTCTTTTTTGTTGCCCTGGTTAGTTATCTTCCCACCTTTACTCCTCAAAGACTCAGCATTTCATGGACACTGCTTTTGTACCAAATCATAATTATAACCAACTGTTTGAAATCCTATCATTCTTTAGGATTTTTTTTACCTCAATTTTTTACCTCATTACTAGCCATAATTGTCCCTGCCCAAACTTTTTTTGGAATGTGTTGCAGGCCTGAAATGCAGGATTGGATGTTTCTGAACAAATAAAATGAAGTTTATCAGACTAAACATGACCTGGGTTCATACTGTCTCCAATGAAATGGAAGTTAAAGTATCTGTAAGGAGCACTGAGTTTTTTATATATGCATTTTCCATACTGTCTCAACGTTTTCTGATTTGGGGTTGTACTAATACACGCACAAATACAGTCCCTTGGCTGTCTTGCCTCACGTCGGTGTGAAAGAGCAAACAAAACTGAGTATTGTTTCCACAGGAATCTCATACAGCTGCAGTGGATTGCTATTAATGACTATTGTGAAAAGATAAATTACACCCACAACACACGAATCTCCTTTTGCCTGACGTTAATCAGCAAAGTCCCCAGAGAAGACGAACAGAATATTAGTGTCAGTCACTGAGTCCTGAGCCAAGCTGTAGCAAGACCTGCTGCATGTTAGCACAAATCTTTTTATCCGTGCATGCTGACAGAGCCAGGGCAAGTCTGTGCATCTTTGTGTGTGTGTGTGTGTTTTTTAATGGAACAAAGTTAACACTAGGAGTAACTGCCACCCATCTCTCTCTGCTTAAGAGGGGAGAACAAAGAGTGCAGTAGTGGGGGTGGAGAGGTACAGGAAGGGGCAACAAAGCAGTACAGACTTGAACATTTCTGCTATGCAACAGTTGTATTCTCAGTGGGGATTCGGCAAAGAGGGAACAGATCCTTTACCTTTGTGGCAATATAAAAAACCAAGTCAGATATATCAGTTTCATATAATTGACTGTTAGGAGAAAACATTAAAACCGTCTTAAACCTGTGTTTATTCTGTAACGCTGAACGAGGGCTCGTCCTGACTGTGGTTGAGGTTTAAAAAAATGAAATGGAAGCTTCCAGAAAACAAGTCAATCACAGGCATCGTGCCATCAGCAAACAAGAGGGACACATGGGCACCCCAACATGGCAGCCAGATAAATCTTTGTGGCAGGATGCAGGGAGGGTGGACACCCCTCTCCCTAAAGCTAATCCCTAGGAGAAAGGAGCTGCATTTAAGCGTTGATATGCTTAAATGCAGGGCCCCTGCTCACAATGCACACTTGCACTTTCTTTAGCCTGGGAGCTTCCGCTGCTGTGTGCATGCAAACGCACACACATGCACATGCACACCGTGTACTGAAGCTACAACGCATTCAGAAAGTCTTCAGACCCTTTCACTTTTGAACATTTTGTTACGTTGTGGCGTTCTGCTAAAATAAAAAAAATTAATAATAATAATTCAAGTAATTCATCATTCTGCTTTTTTCAAATTTATTGAAAAGGAAAAACTAAGTTATTGCATTGCCATTACTGTTCAGACCCTTTACTCAGTACATATTGAAGCACCTTTGGCAGAGATTACAACCTCTAGCATTTTGGGGATGATGCCACAAGGTTTGTACACCTGGATTTTCTGTCATTCTTCTCTGCAGATCCTCTCAACCTCTGTCAGGTTGGATGAGGGCTGTTGATGAGCAGCCATTTTCAGGTCTCTCCAGAGATTGGGTACAAGTCAGGGCTCTGGCTGGGCCACTCAAGAACATTCACAGAGTTGTCCCTAAGCCACTCGTGTTTTCTCAGCTAAATGTTTAGAGTCATTGTTTTATCGTCTCGAGCTCTCTGGATCAGGTTTTCATAACGAACATCAGCTTTTAATCAACCCTGTCCCAGCCACTGAAAAACACTCCCACAGCATGATGCTGCCACCAACATGCTTCACTGTAGGGATAGTATTGGGCAGGTAATGAGCAGTGCTTGGTTTTTTCCAGACATGACTCTTTTTGAGAGGCTTAGAATTATCTTAGTTTCATCAGACCAGAGAATCTTGTTTTTCACAGTCCGAGATGGCAGCAGTGATGGTTGACGACCTTGAAGTTTCTCCCATCTGCACACAAGATCTTTGGAGCTCAGCCATTGGGTATATACATATACAGTACTGTGAGAAGGTCTTAGGCATTCTATATTTTTTAGTTTGTATTCTGCTTATACTGTATAATACTTTTAGTGGTCACTGCACTTTGTAGTCCTATACTTACAGAATGTACAGTGGGGCAAAAAAGTATTTAGTCAGCCACCTACTTAAAAAGATGAGAGAGGTCTGTAATTTTCATCATAGGTACTCTTCAACTATGGGAGACAAAATGAGAAAAAAAATCCAGGAAATCACATTGTACGATTTTTAAAATATTTAATTGTAAATCAGTTCGTGTCCTGACATTTTCCTTTAGAATTTTATGATATAATTCAGAATTCATTGTTCCATCAGTGATGGCAAGCCGTCCTGGCCCAGATGCAGCAAAACAGGCCCAAACAATGATACTACCACCACCATGTTTCACAGATGGGATAAGGTTCTTATACTGGAATGCTGTCTTTTCCTTTCTCCAAACATAACGCATTTGTTTTAAACCAAAAAGTTCTGTTTTGGTCTCATCCGCCCACAAAACATTCTTCCAATAGCCTTCTGGCTTGTCCACATGATCTTTAGCAAACTGCAGACGAGCAGCAATGTTCTTTTTGGAGATCAGTGGCTTTCTCCTTGCAGCCCTGCCATGCACACCATTGTTGTTCAGTGTTCTTCTGATGGTGGACTCATGAACATTAACATTAGCCAATGTGAGAGAGGCCTTCAGTTGCTTAGAAGTTACCCTGGGGTCCTTTGTGACCTCACCAACTATTACACGCCTTGCTCTTGGAGTGATCTTTGTTGGACGACCTGGGCAGGGTAACAATGGTCTTGAATTTCCTCCATTTGTACACAATATGTCTGACTGTGGATTGGTGGAGTCCAAACTCTTTAGAGATGGTTT